>JAJKFY010000077.1:84171-331416 GCA_021066465.1 Trichoderma asperelloides
TTTTTATCATACTTCGTCATTTTTTCTAACTTTTTTTCTAAGTATTTTTTTTTGTTTCTCACGTTATTTTCTTTTTGGTTTTTTTTTTTTTTTTTTTTTTTTTTTTTTTTTTTTTTTTAATTTGGCTCTTCTTTGTCTCTTCGCCTTCTCGTTCACTGCTACACTGATCTGACATGTAGGTACTCCACGTGAGAATTGCTTGGTGGGCTGTGGCTGTGGCACATGGTGTGGGAAAGGCTACGCAATTCCATGCCATGTGAGCTGCTGCTACGGCTGCTCCGAGGTCGCTGGTAAGCTGAAGCCGCCTAATTGGATGCTATTCGCTTGTCTCTTGTTGATTCATCATTGATACTATTAATGTATATTCACATCGGCATCGAGTGTGCTCTGTTTCATATAGCGGCTTCATTTGAGAATTCCTCATCCAGCAAGCCATCAGATTTAGCCATCTCGCAAATGTGGGGGTGGGGTTTGATTGTCCTCTGTGGGCTTTGGATCGGGTTAGCAGCCAGGCGTCAGCAGACTGATTGTCGCGATGCAAGCGTTTGATCGCGAAAGAACCGCACAGCACAAGATCCTGTTCTCCCTTAACAGCATTACGAACTGCATCCTCCTCGCCTCCAAAGGGAATAGAGACAGAGACGCCGCAGAATGGAGGTTCTGGCGGGTGGCAAACCAGTCAGCGGCCAACGCCCACAACCGTCTTGATATCTATCAATATCACGTCTGCTTTACCTGCATATCTGTGCATGAATGGATGTGCAATCTCTGATTAGAGATGGCCCAGGGCTGGGGGAAAGGCGGGGAAATACAGCAGACTCTCAATTCTGCCTATCTTGCCGATAAAGCTACCCATGCATGCCTTGATATCTTCCGGCCCTTCTGCCCTTCTTTGAACCATTATCATCCTTATCTTGCATTCCCGGCGGCGATACTCGCGGGGCATTTTTACCCAGATTACAAAGTAGCAAGCTGGGCTCAATCAAGCCGCGGCTGCTTCACGTCCCGCTCCCCAATCAAGGCATGCTCGGCAAAAATCCCAACGTGGATGGCGAAGCGACTCACTTCGCGCAATGGGTAAAGGCAGAATGGGATTGATGCTTGATCGCACGCTTGGAAATTTGCAAAACCCCCACGAGGCCGTCACTGGCTCAAAGGCAGAATAAGAAATCACATGGCGTAAATGTGCCGCTGGAGATCGTCCTTCACACTGGGGGATCGTCATTTCAGTGGGGTGACAGAGCGCGCACGAAGAGGCTCTACGGCGATAACTCTCCGACGTGGGAAATGGCCCCAAATTGCAGACTGGGCCCTTGGATATTGGGCCAAGTGCTGCGTGCTGCTGCTACTCCATAGCTACTGACTAAGGTAGCCGGCATAACCGTCAGCTGAATGCCTCGTATGGAGCGCAGCAACGAAATGATCACATTGGCCGCAGTTTTAATCACGACGACAGGAAGTGCGCTTGCGGCGCCAAATTCGGGTCAGAGAAGGGGAAAAAAAAAAACTGAGATAAATAAGAAGCCGGTGGGTTGGCGACTGATACAAGCTAGTATTACACGCACCACTCTTGTATGGCACAAGCTCATAATGGAGGCATTCGCGTTAACAGCCCTCTCTATGGAGCACATTGGGATATGAAGCTATCTCCGTCTCTCTCCAGATACATAGTATATCGCTCCCCACTTCGCTGGTCCCTCGCCTTCTATTCACACCTCTGCATAGGCACCCAGTCATTACGCATAATTGTCAGGCGAAAAAATAAATCGCCTGTAGCGATCCGCATGAAGATGGCCGCACTTTACCACTGCCTGGCTGGCCTGCTACGTTGCAATGCTAAGCTGCTGAGCAGGGAACAAAAAAAAACCAGAGAAGAGACATATTTTGCGGCATGGGGAAGAGGTCGTTCAAGGAAGGTCCAGTATCCAATCCAAGGCACCTCCCTAGCAGGACGCACCTAAAAAAGGAACATGCCTCGCATCAGCCAATCAATCGCCGGGGTGCCAAGGGCGTCGGTGCATCAAAGCAAACGCCCCCTGTGGCTTGTCTGGTACGTGCCGCCCATCTGGACAGGTACCGTCTAGACCCTGCCCAAGAGCGCCTCACACGGGCAGGGGCCGAAGTACCCTTTGGGGGCCAGATTGGTACCTGCCACTTGATACGCAAGCATTGCAGCCACGTTCCTCAGCCTCGCAAAACGAAACTCACTTGAACTCAGACTCGGCGAAACAGAAAGCCACCCAAACCGAGTCCAGTTGCAAACAAATCAACCTCAAACCAGCATCCCTGCCCAGCCGTGCCAGCACAGCACAGCACAGCTGCCAGCCTGTGCTAGCTGCATCGCTGGATGTACCTGTAACTCGCATTGCATACAGCCGCTAGCGCGCAAATGCTTGTACCTGCGACCTGGATTGCCTACTCGTGCCTGGGCGACTGACTCGGCGGCCGCAGACTTGGCCTTGCTCAATGCTATGCCATGCTATGCAAGGCACGCACCGCACTGGCACCCACATTTTATCGGAATGGGGGGCCCGCAAAGAGACACCGCAACTTTCATTTCAATCTGGTTCTTCAAATCTGGAACCCGCGAAACAACAAGGCCCATCGTACGAGATCCGCTGCCGCTGCTCGCAGTGAAACCCCCCGCGGGCCAACGCCCAGGAAGGCCCAACAATGTCGAGAGCCGCAAGCGAGCCTCCATGCTCTTGCGCTGGATCAGATCATTGCCATTATCATACAACACCTGCAGGACAGAGTTGATCCGAATGCTACCCCGTCAACGCGCGGCCGTCTGATTTGCCGGCCATCCGCCTCTGTGTGTATCGGCACACAGCCAGCACGATCGGATGATAGCGATCCACATGCTATGTGATCATCTCACGCCTCATGCACAATATATTAAATCCGTCCCGGAGGCCACTACGTGCTACTGCCTGCTAAACGCCCGTGGATAATGCCAAGCGCCATGCATATGTACTCCGTACGTCTGCGTCTATGCGCAAGTACATTCAAGCCAAAATACGGAGTAGTGGATGCCTCTCTGTCTTCTCCTCGTCGCTCCACCAGTCCATTGATCCGCCTGTTTCCTTCCTTTGGTCAATCAGTGGACTGCTCAGAAAACGCCAGATGGTGCCTACTCCGTACGCACGCAGGGGGAGGAGGGGAATAACCCTGGCGATTTCAATGCGCCGAAATCTATCCTATCGTGGGGGGGCTCAAGAGGAGCAGGGCCAGCTGCGACAAGCCCACAGCAGGGTTGTTCTGGATCGATGCAGTTACTCCGTTACTCCTTACTCACTCCTCCCTCACCAGTATGAGCTGAACCTGAGCAGTACGAGTAATTCGTTCCTCGTTCTTCTGTATCTCCTCGGGGGCAGACTGGGGGTTGTATCAATTACTCCGCTCCGACGAACAATGGAACTTGCCGCAGGAAGAAACCTGGAAATGCTTTTTTCCCCACAGTCTTCAGTGTCTTCCCCCCCGCTGCTGCTCAGGGATCACATATGCGACAGTACGGAGTACGTATATACAGACCAGCATCTGGGCCTTTTTACACATCTCAACAAAGAGCCGTTATGCCTACACTACGGACCGATATGGCCGTACAATTGCTGCATAACTCAGATGTGTGCAATCTCATCTGAATGAGCATTAGCTAACTCAAAAGCCCTCTAGCTCACAAGGCTAACGATATCACATCACCACCTTTCGGATAATGTACCGAGCCAGAGATGAGAGGAAACGCTTCCCAGGCATGTGAAAGTGCTATGAGCTAGCTCCATGGGAGTATCTCCGAGATCTTTAATATGTTCGGCATAGTGCCGACATACTACTAAGACTCCTTCCATTCAACCGGCTGGTGTGAACATTGCTGATATGCGATTTAAGCTCGGCTCTTCTCGCACAGGAGAATTAAAAGAGGGATATTCCGTGAAGCTGAATATGACCATGCGCACTCAAGGCAAGGAAACTCCATCGGACCGAGAGCGGCACTCAACTTCGGGTGCTTAACCGACCGAATGTCCTGATGCCGACCCCCAACGGCCCGGCAAATAAGCTTCCGAACCCCAACGCCCCCAGATAAGTTATTGTGATGTGTCTGGTTTCATTGTGTGATTGCTATCATCTATTGATATCTTTTGATGTCTATGCATCCAGGCAGCTGTAGACAACACCCATGCAATGAGCAAGTACACACTATTCCATGTTTGCCCGAACGGTGTAAATGAAGCTAATATGCAAAGCCGGGTGATGAAGAATATCAGAATTCATTTTATATACTACTAACACTAGTAGTAGATTCCCGGTCTGCTACTATCTACTCTAAACACACACATTGCAGCTGATAAGACGAATGCCGTATTCTCCCTAATCCGTAGATAACCTCTGCAAAGCGGCTGACACGCTCAACCCGATAGTTTCCGATGCTATAGATTGATAAGAAAACTTGATTCTGGGGGCTTGCTTAATGTGTGCCAAGAATCGTAAGAGACGATAAAACAAAAGTCTAGGCAGACATGTGAAAAAAAAGGTTCCCGCCGGCTTTGTCCCCGAGCGTTCCTTGGACGCGCTTCGCTTCTATGAAATAGCCCCGAAATCACGTCAATCGTGGCCGACTGATGTCTATTATTGGCATCAGAAACATGTGGGATAACTTAAGCGCCGCTGCTCCAGAATTCTAAAAGCCAAAATAACAATTGGGATCTCGGTCTTTCGCTTTTAAGGAGCTGAACTACTATCTTACAATACAGATCCTTGAACTTGGAAAATTTACAAAGCAGATCCCTGAAATTGAAATTTTAAAAACAGATCCCTGAAACGGGATAACTGTCCGTTGTGAAACTTATTTTTTCCCCCCAGTTGTTTTGAAGGCGCCACGGTTTCTTTCCAAGTGAAAAATGGGTAGTCTATTATGTCATGTCACTTTTTTGACGTGATACATTGGGGTTTGAAGGATACACTGGCGATGAACTCTCATATTTTTTTTCCTCCTCGACTCGATATCGACTGCGTGTCATGCATTGATTTGGAAGATAGGGGAGGGTGAGTGTAGTGTACTTGTGATGGCTTCGATGCTTGTACCCTTTATTCTTTCTTGCTCCAATGCAAGGCTTCCCGCCGTCGTATCGTTAAATGCCACTCTTGGATGGCAAAATTGGAGTTTGAACTGGCTTCCTCATGGGGATAATTGACAGGGACAGGGTCAGGTCATGATCGTTGAAGTGATTGGCAGCACTTCTTCCGTGTCTTCGCTCTCTTTCACGGTGGAATTTTCGGTTGGCTATGCACATCTGCAATATATTTTCTGTTGTGCCTTTATATTTACCAGCCAATGAACACGGGCATACAACAATGCTGTTGGTTTGATGAGCCGAAATCTCGGCTCTTCTAAGCATGAAAGGAGAGAGGAAGGGAGGGTGAAGCTGAAGACAATCTAAGATACGCATATGCATAGCGTTTTAGCTCTCCAAGATGGACACGTCTTCGATATCAGGCATTTCTGCCAATTCTTAGCCCCCCCCTCATTTCTGCCTCCAAGGTTAATACTATTTGTAAACGAAAAGGAGGTCCACATATCCTGCGTCTGTTGGTTAGCCTAGCTGCATATCTTCAACCCAACAAAAGGGCGGCAGGTCTTGCCAAGAGGCAGAATTGTGTGAAGGGTGTCAAAAGCAACAACAAGCAACGGGATTTGGCCAAGACGACGCTGCCTCCGCGGGGCCCCGGGTTTTCTGTCGACTTGCAGATGGCCAATGCTCGCTTTTTCCCGCGTTGCTGCCCAGTTTGTCGGAAAGGAGAAGGTGTATATGGTATCACGCAGGGCCGGAGCTGCAGGCCAATGCATGGGGGCCAAAAAAGGGGACGATGGAACGAAGTTGGGTAGTGGCAAAAGAGGCCGATAGCCGATGGATAGGGTAACTCTGACAGGTACGGCGATGTTGCAGCCAAACGAGAAGAGGGAATAGAGAGAGACGGCACAAACAGGATGTGGCACATACTATGGGAAGATGGGAGGTTGACGGTTTGACGGTTTGTTATACCTGAGAGATGGTCGCTAGGAGTTGATTTCGACCTGCTCTTTCGGATGGCCTACATGCTGCTGCACGGGATGGTGTGAGTTGCAGTGGCAGTTACGAAATAGGTAGATTTGTTGCCCGGCTGAATAGACTTTCTGCGGCCTCGTTATGCATATTGGCTCTATGCAAGGAGGTTACGGTTAACAAAGGAGATTAACGAAGGAGATTCTTGCCGAGAACATGCCAACAGCGAGATGCCTGTCGATACCTGCTAATGCTGTCGTGCATAAGATCGTCATAGAGATTTACCGGCGGTGAGGGAGCTTCTTCGAGAGCAGTTTGAGAGAAGACGTCGGCAGAATGGGTAGAATCCCTCTGATGAGGTACCTTAGCCTCTTCCTATTTGTTGGATAATATTGACCAGGAGTCCTTGTTTATTCGGGCTGATGGAACTTGGGCACTAGATATCCGATATAAACGCCGAAATGCACTGCGCGTAGCATCGCAAAACAGCCTCTATTAAGGTAGGATGGTCTGTATTGATGTTCCTTTGAGATGAGATTATGTGTGACTGTAGCGCTATAAGGGGCAAATCAGTATTATCCGGATCACTTTTCAAAGGAGAATCGCAATTGACTCGGACGATAGGAAAACTGTAACAGAAGATGGCGAGACGTGAGAAACTGGTCATATTGCATTCCGTCCGGAAGCAACATACCGAAATAGGCTCCGTTCAGCCGCCATCAACATCCAGATAATTTCACTGTGTCAGATTGTTCCGGAAAGAATAGGCTGAACAAGAATCAATGAGCCTAAAGGCCATCTTCGAAGATATAGATGAAGCACAAAACATGAATCATCTCGTCATACGCGTATAGTTATACATAAACACCATCCGGGGTTGGGTTGATGAAAGCTGTCCATTCATAATGCGCCTTTCCAGGGCCACCTCCTTGAGAGGAGGCAAAACAACACCTTGAAGCGCCGTATCCCACATATTTTTAACCCCATTTGACTCCAAAGAAGCTCACAGACTTCTTGCCTGCCCGTGCCTTGGCAGTATCTGCATTTTCCAGGTAAATCCTTTCGTGGCCCTTGACATCCACGAATAGGTATTTGTAATCGTATTCGCTTTCACCACGAGGCATCACCATATGGCATTGCACTACTCCGGTCCCTTTAGGGCCCTCAACCTGGATAGCATGAATAATTGCGTAATAATGGCGAAAATATCCAAGTTAGGAGACTTACGTAGAAATGCATCATGAGATGTTGATTGCCCTGACCATCCATCCTCTCAGTGGATCTTGATAGATATTCATGTAAGCGTATTGTTTTTGCGCTCGGGTGCCTAGATTACCTACGTGATGGGTCGTGCTCTTCTCCATTTGTTGAAGGTCTCATCTCCATGGGCTGAAATTTTGTTCGCATCACCTAGAAGCTCAAGGCATCTGTGGTCTTTCTTAATTCTATCGACAGCCCTGTTGAACTGTCTCGTTTTACTCTCGGGAGAAAAGACATCTGTCCATAGAAAATACGTAACTCCACCCTGTGCGCCAATCGTGAATTAGTTTTATTGATTTCATGTATATTTATAACCAGCCACAAGAGATACCAATGGTATATGCACGTACAGTTAGAACCAGGCCGACTATAATCATGCCAAAGTTGTATGACTGCTGGGTTGCCCTCGCCGCCTTCTCAGTGGCTGATAATTCACTCCATGGCACAAACCCGGTGTCGTTAAACGGTGTTACACTCCTTCGTTTGGGCTTTGGCGTCGCGGTAGCTCCAAGTCCAGTCTGGGTCGCATAAGTCCGCGCAAAAAGCAGCCGGGCGGATTGTCTGATTGTGGAATTGGCGACGATTCGAATCGCAGGAACTGTAGTTGTTGGTGTCATCATGGCGGCTCCTCGGCTTCCATCTTACCGAGACAGCTCGTGCAGATGAGATGGCCGCGGGGTAGCGTAAAGCCAAGCGAGTTTCAACAACAGGAGCTTGATATAGAAGAGTGAAGCTTTCACAAGCAGCAATAGCTTGTAGTACTTGCATCTTGCGCGCCACCGCCCTCGGCAGAAAATCAAAGTGGGGAGACCGCCTAGCTAGAATGAGGTTAGCGGCTCCAATTATGCCACTTTACCGCATCGCCAAATGCCTTTGGGAGTCTCCTTAATAATAATTATCCCAATCGTGATTGCACTTCGTCCTCTCTGCCCTCCCTTGACGCGGTCGCTGTAGAGACGAACACTACGACGGGTTCTAGATATACCAAGGAATATTTGGCCAGACTCGTATCAGAACCGGACGCCGTTTGCCACGATGAGTGCCCCCCTCGCGACCAAGCAGCAATCGCTGAAGATCTTCGAGAGGTTGAAGACGAAGCCAGCGAACAAGGTACGGAATCTCGCAGTGGAAACAAGTTGGAATTGAAATGCTAAGCGCGCCATCGTGTCTATAGATATGCTTTGACTGTGGACAGAAGAATCCCACCTGGACTTCAGTTCCCTTCGGCATCTACCTGTGCCTAGATTGCTCCGCGAACCATCGCAACCTGGGTGTTCACATCTCCTTTGTGCGATCCACAAACCTCGATCGTATGTATCCTGCAATGCTGTTGTTGTTTCGACGCATGTTCTGATATGTGCTCTTTAGAGTGGCAATGGGACCAGCTTCGAGTAATGAAGGTCGGCGGCAACGAATCTGCGACCAAGTTCTTCCAGCAAAACGGCGGTACCGCGGCATTGAACAGCAAGGACCCCAAGACCAAATACCAGTCCAGTGCGGCTACCAAGTACAAGGACGAGTTGAAACGACGCGCGGCGCGTGATGCCTTAGAGTATGCTATCCCGAATACTCCGAATATATTAAACAGATCTCTGACTCCAATGCTAGATACCCGGAAGAAGTTATTGTCGATGGCCTCGAGGCAGATGGCAGCTCCACCCCTGCTGGAGAGCCTGAGGATGACTTCTTCTCATCCTGGGACAAGCCCACGATTAAGAAGCCGACGCCGCCCTTATCACGAACTGCAACACCCCCTGTCGTCGGCCGCACCCCATCTCCTTTCCTCAGCGCCGGCAACAAGGACGTTCCCCGTGCCGCGTCGCCTCTATCAAAGACAGATTCGACCGAGTCGAAGCCTGCGGCTAGTCGTGTCACCACATCCGCGGCTTTGCGAAAAACCACCCCGTCCGGCGGCCCCAAGAAGGCCAACATCCTTGGTGCGAAGAAGGTGCAAAAGCTGGGCGTGAAGAAGGTCACTGGCGATATCATTGACTTTGACGAGGCAGAGAAGAAGGCCAAGGAGGAGGCAGAGCGCATTGCCAAGCTGGGATACGACCCTGAAGCCGAAGAAGAGCAGGCGGCAAAGAGCAGTGCCGCTTCCTCCGCCGCCGCCATTATTTCTCCAACTCCCATCAGTCCAGCCCCCAGCTCGCATACACGTCAGAAGTCGAATGCTGAAATGGAGCGGCTAGGAATGGGCATGGGACGTCTCGGATTCGGTCAGATTGGCGGTGCTAAGGCTACTCCTTCTGCTTCTTCTGCCAAGAAGAATGCTGGTGGTTTCGGCTCTGTTGGACCCGTAAAGGCAACTGCAGCTGGTAAGTTGTTCTCTAAAGAGAAATGGATTTTCATAAGCTAATAAGCCTGTTTTACAGATGATTCAGAGACATTTGCCCGCAGCAAATTTGGTGCCCAAAAGGCCATCTCTTCTGACGAATATTTCGGCAAGGGCTCCTATGACCCCAATGCTCAGGCCGAGGCCAAGACGCGACTTCAAGGATTCGAAGGCGCTACGGCCATCTCTTCAAATGCCTACTTTGGCCGGCCGGAGGAGGAAGAGGAGGAGGACTATGGTGATCTCGAGTCGGCTGCAAAGGACTTTGTGCGGAAGTTTGGAATCACCGCTGCTGATGATTTGGAGAACTTGACCAATGTCATTGGTGAGGGTGCTTCAAAATTACAAAGTGCCATCCGATCTTACCTCGATGGTTAGGTGTAAGATTCTATTCAAACACTAGTCTAAAATGTGGAGGATATGGGTACATCTGCATTTTGCTTTCTTTGGATGAAAAACACATGCTACAGGATGGGAAATGATGTGGGATGACGGAGTGAAATGCTATGGAGTATCGAGATGGTTGGAAGGGAGGGGGGATTTTACATGAGAATGGCGCAAATTGTAATGTCAAAAAAAAAAGCTGACACGAATAGACGTGGAGTCTTTTTTCTCTTGTTTTCTTTTTAATTTCTCAGAATATATACAAGTAACTTTTTTAACATTGAAATTCACTTCATACTCTTTGTGATATCGAGAAGTCGCCCCGGCGTAAACATCTTGACGAGAGGCACAATTAAAAAGAATGATCACTCACTCAGGGCTTGATTATTTTCAGAATATTTTTTTTTTCTTTATTTTTTTTGTTACATAGTTTGCATGTAATCATCAAAAAATTTATATGCTACCTGTATAGTCTACATGACATGACGTGGCATGGAACAATAAAGAAAAAATGGAATACCAACAGGCTTTATGAAAACAAACCCAGGAATAAACAAGACGGAGCAAAAAAAAAAATTTGGTTTTGATGTTTTTACAGCTTGGATTGAGCACCAATGATGAGCTGGCTGCCCTTCTTCAGCTGGGCAACAGCATCATTGACGAGCTCATCGACGACGTCCTTGGCGGGCTTCTGGACGTTGACAACGGCGGCAGCCTTGCCCATCAGGAAGGGGCGGAACTGCTCCAGAGGGTCCTCATCCTCGTCGTTGTTGGCCTCCTCGGCGGTCTGAACGATGGAGGGCTTGTCGCCACCGTTGAGGACCTTGTCGAGGTCGGCCTCGTAGGGGATGGTGCCCTTGGCGGCGAGCTCCTTCATCTCCTGCTGGCGGTTGGTCTCCCAGTCGTTGATGTAGGCGTTGTTGCGGACGCGCATGGGGCGGCCAGTGAAGATGATGGTGCGGATGTTGTCGTCGTGGCCGGCGGTGCGGACGGCCTCCTTGTGGGACTTGGGAGCGCCGGCCTCGTCGGTCAGGATGAAGCGGGTGCCGACCCAGACGGCGGAGGCGCCCATGACGAGGGCGGCGGCGAGGGTCTGGCCGTTGCTGATGCCACCGGCGGCGATGACCTGGACGGGTCCGCCAGTCAGGGGAGACTTGGCGTTGCCGACGGCCTCGACGACGGCGGGGATCAGGACGGTGGTGGGGGTATCGCCAGTGTGGCCACCGCCCTCACCGCCCTGGGCGCAGATGATGTCGGCGCCGACGTCCAGGCACTTCTGGACGTGCTTGACGTGGCCGATCATGTTCATGTACAGGATGCCGGCCTTGTGCAGCCTCTCGACGGTGGCCTTGGGGGGCACGCCGATGGCGCAGACGAACAGCTTGGCGCCGGACTCGATGATGATGTCGACGAGGGCATCGAGCTTGCCCTTGGTGTAGTCATAGCTATTGGAGATCTGTCAGCTTCTGGGATCTTCTCCTGCGTCTTCTCACTCTTCTTTCTTCCACTTCTTCGCGGCAGCCAACTTTCGTTCGCGCCGGCTCTGGCCGAAAAGGCCGATTTCGAAGCATGTGATTATTGATAATCGGTGTGGGTGGTGGCTTTTTTTCCTCTTTTTTTGGAGTAAGGCTTACTTGGTCTTGCGGGCGCTTCCACCAACCTGGGGGAGAAGCAGGTCGACGCCAAAGGGAGCGTTCTTGTCGTTGAGGTAGCTCTTAAGCTCAGCAATCTGCTCCTTGAGCATGTCGGGGGTGTAGCCGACACCGCCGATGACACCGAGACCGCCGGCGTTGGTGACAGCAGCCGCCAGCTTGGGGCCGGCAGCGACGTTCATGCCGGCCAGCAGGACGGGGTGCTTGATCTTGAAAAGATCAGTGATGGGAGTGCGGATCTGCTCTGTTTCGTTTGCGTGTCATGGTCAGCCCTCTGCCTCCATCTCCAGATTCCGGACGCGACTGTTTCCGTGACGTCGGCGACTTTTTGTCATCAGGGGACAAGTGGCAAAACTTACGAGGAGAAGCCATTGTGAATGATAGATGTGTCTGGTCTCGCCGGGGAAGGGTATCAAAGAGACGGCAGGGAAGCAAGATGGGGAGAAGTGAATGAAGAAGGGAGGAGAAGAAGAGAAGGAGGATGCGGAGGCAGTTCCAACTTAAGAATAATATTTTGGATTCCCGGCCGAGAGGGGACCGTCCGAAGGCAGAAGTCGGTTTACTGAATCTCCAACATTTGACTGATGAGCCGAGGCTTGGGTAAGACGCTATGGCCAAGCAAGGGCTAGCGTTGGCGGTGGATCTGGGGAAAAAGATGCCGAGGTGCGTGGCTTAGTCACCAGCCGAGAGAATAGCATGAGATGGGGATGATTGAGCATGAGCTCGCAAGGTGTGGCTGCTTGTTCGATTGATTTTGCGGGGAGTTTAGCGCTGTGTGTTTCCCCGGATTCTACGACGATGTGAAGTTTAGACGACGGTGCTGCTACAAGCCGAAAAGATGCTATAACAGCTATAACACAAGGTACCTACCTACCTGAGTATATGCATGTTTAGTAGCATATAGCCTAGGTACTACTACTACCATTGACTGCTTCCATGTTGCAGCACTAAGCCTGCCCTACTCTGTGCCGCGTGGCTCAAATCTGATTAGTAGCCGGCAGCCGAGTTTACGATCCGGGTTTCCAGGCTGCGGAGAGAGTTTTGCCTGCTGCATTAGCATCAGCATCAGCATCAGACCGAGGCATCCAACATGCTGCGATGATGTTCCCTAGTGGCTTCCAGAAGCCGCAGCACCGGGATCCACTTCTAGCCAGTACAGGGTAGCTCGCATCGGAAAAATGGGAACCGCCAAAATCTCAGCAGCCTCAACGCTTCAGCTCGAATAGCACCGCAGCTCTAGGTTGGAATTGCCACCCTGGCTCGACTCCTCGCGTGGGAGCACAGAAACCATCGACAAGATGCGATTTCACATACAACACCACGCTCCACTAATGAGGGGCCTGCGCAGCTCTGGCGTGCGCAGCTTCCACACGTCTCCGCATAGCCACTTGGTCAACATCCACCGGCCAAAGCCACAAGCTGCCGCAAAACGAAGCTCATCATCGGGCTCACAGAGCCGATCTCACTCAGCATGCGGTTGCCATCCTGCGCCTGCTGCTGCGAATCAAACCAGGACGGCATACATTGCCCTGGGAAGCAATCTCGGTGATCGTGTATCCGAGATTGAAAAGGCATGCAATGAGATGAACCGGAGAGGCATTCGGGTCAAGCGAACCAGCAGTCTCTGGGAAACGGAGCCCATGTATGTGACGGATCAAGATCGCTTCATCAACGGTGCTTGCGAGGTGAGACTTTCACGGCAATTAGCTAGTATTTGCGAAAAAAATATTGTTACTAACTTGGATGCGTGCTCGTCTCAGGTTGAGACTGAACTTGAGCCTTTGGGGCTGCTTGATGAGCTACAAGCCATCGAGCGTGACATGGGCCGTAAGAAAGTGATTGACAAAGGTCCACGCAATATTGACCTAGATATATTACTCTACGGCGATGAAAAGGTCCAGAATGACAGACTCAATGTGCCACATATTGGCATCCCTGAGCGCGAATTTGTCCTGAGACCATTGGCAGAGTAAGACAACTCATCTGCAATGTTTTGAAAAAGACATCTCATGACTGATCTTCATTTTTTTTCCCCCTCAACTTAGGTTAATTCCATCAAAGCCGCTGTATGCGTCGCAGCCATGGAAGCTGGTCCAAGATTACCTAAATGACCTCACTCCTGGCGAGCCCCTATCCTCCATTACGCCAATGTCTTCAGCGTTGGCACCACTCACGCCCCTCGTACGTAACAGAAAGACTAGCGTCATGGGAATCCTGAATATGACGCCTGATTCCTTCTCCGATGGTGGCCGCAACAATCTGGAAACTCTGTCCAATACCGTTAAGGATCTTGTTCGCAACGGGGCATCCATCATCGACGTGGGTGGGCAGTCGACAGCCCCTGGACGCCCCGAGGTATCCGCGGAGGAAGAAGCTTCTCGGGTGTTGCCCGCCATTGAACTCATCCGCTCCATACCGGAAACTAGTCACGTCGCCATTAGCGTCGACACCTATCGCGCATCCGTTGCTGAAAAGGCAATCGCCAGCGGGGCCGACATTATCAACGATGTTTCTGCTGGTACTCTCGATGCCGAAATGCTCCCAACCGTGGGCAGGCTTGGGAAAACCATTTGCCTGATGCATATGCGCGGAACTCCGCAGAACATGACCCAGCTCACTTCCTATCCAGAGGGCCTGGTGCCAACCGTCGCGGCAGAGTTGCTCGAGCGCGTAGCCGCAGCCGAAGCAGCAGGTATCCGACGGTGGCGGATAATTCTCGACCCAGGAATCGGGTTCGCAAAAACGGGCGCCCAGAACCTGGAACTACTACGTAGCCTGGAAGAGCTCAGGGAATGGCCTGGCTTACGGGGCCTGCCATGGCTTGTTGGCACGAGTCGCAAGAGCTTTATCGGCAAGGTGACTGCAGTGGAAGAGGCATCGCAGAGGGTCTGGGGCACGGCCGCGACAGTGGCAGCGGCGGTTCAAGGAGGAGCGGATGTGATACGTGTACACGATGTTCGGGAGATGGCCTTGGTGACGACCATGTCGGATGCTATCTGGAGAGCCTGAGACTGAAAATATGAACCTGACTTGACTCTGGGCTGCACGTCTATTACTTCCTTCTCAACTCCTTCGTCTCCATATCTTCTGACCTATCTCTTTCTTTCCCCCTCCTCCCTCTCTCTGTCGCCCTAGATGCTTCGTTTCTCATCATGACTTTCCACTTTTCCTCCCCACACCTTTGCAACAGGGCTCATTATATTTCGCAGTCCAAGCAAAGACGATGGCCATGAAGTAAGGTCTGGGCAACAGCTAGCCAAATATCCTTAAGCGCCAGAAGCATATGAAATTCGGGTAAAATACGTCAACGACCCTTAGCATCTTTGCTTTGATTTCCATCTCGAACTGGGAAAATTACTTCGCCTTCTTCACCGGTAGGCAGCATATCACGTTCGCAACTTTTTCGGACACATTATCGAGCCGGTTCCTTGTCACACATCGGGGCTTGATCCCTGGTCGTGTGGTAACAATGAAAAGGGCCTTTGGAAAACAGCCTCTCGAATGTACCGTCGATCACCGGTGTGGACTTGCAGCTCGTGCAACCCCAGAACATGAAAAGCTGATGAGGACAATGAAGGGGTGAAGGCAGCATGTAGTGCAACCAACCCCCGATAGGCGGGCGTTTATTGTTCTGATGCTGTGATATTCAGACGTTCTGACCGGGGGGGAGGGGGGCCGAGATTTGATCCTCTCGTTGGGCCGAAATACCTTGCCGGGTGACACGTAAAGGCCACCCGTACGGTGCTTTTTTTGCGTGGTTTTTGTTGTGCATGTACGCATATATGCAAAACACGGACGTTACACAAAAATCGCATCTGGCGCCAAAAGCTATGGCTGCGGCTCTGTGGCTGTTATGGCGTGATTGATAACAAACACAAGAAGGCCCATCATCGTCAAAAGGAAAAAGAAATGATCCACAAGGATGAGTTTTATGTATAGTTACAACACCACCAGCCAGACGCTACAAGAGAGTACACACACACATACATACATACATACATATATACATACATACATACATAGTAATATGCAAGGTGGTATGCAGGGTCGTAACACGTGGATTGGGTTACCTAACCGGTATGACTGCAACAAGCGAGTCACGCTATCCTCCGTACATGAAGTGCAAAAAGTGATGAGAAGCAAACGAGCGGGCCGACTACCGAATGGGAAGAGATTGTGTGAAAAGGATGGGGAAAACATCTTGGCCACATTGAGGCAATGCCGTGGCTCCGTAAGGCAGATATGCTTACTTGAGACAATTCACTCCCCTCCTCTTTTTACTTTCTCTTCGGCGGTCTCTTTTCCTCGTCTTCTCTTCTGTTCTGCCATGCTTAGCCGCTCTGCACACCCCCCCTTTTTTGGCTGCTGCTGACTCCTTGGTGAATAATATCTCCGTAGACCGAACTGCTGTGGCACTTGAACCGATGGCGGACGTAACAGCAGATGCACCTGTAGGGCTGATCCGGCAGCGAAGAAGCCATCAGGCTAATAGCTGGAGAATATGAGATGTGAGATATAAGTCTAGGGGAGCTGAGATGGCTTGTTCTGCCATGAAATAACCAAACAAGCGATGAATGGCACTTTCGGTGAAAGCGGACATTAGGAACATGTATCTCCCAAGCAAGCTAAAGACCGACGGAGGCAGCCTAAACGAAGCTGTGCAAACAAAAGGTCATGCCATAGCGTTCTTTTTCCCATTCAATCTTGCCTCCCTCCCTTCCTTGAGTTCTTATTACATCATACAGCACACTGTGAGCCATACATAAAAAAAAGATTAGCTTGGAGAGATGCCATTTCTAGGCATTGCCGTGTGAGACACTGCCAGCTAGGACGAGAGCGAATCATCAAGCTAGCACATGAGTAATTTCGTAATCCGTAAGAAAGGAGGGCACGCCCCCCCCCAAAGGAGAAGAGAGAAAAAAGCCACACACAGCCTTGCTTCGTGCCTTCTCTCGTGGGGTATTTTCCCTTGGTTGTCGGTGATAGCCCATCAGCCCGCTCCAGGTATTTCTCGGAGGTGCTCCCCCGGATCCTCTCCCCCTCAATCCCTCCTAGCAGGGAAGAGAAAAGAAAGGAAAAGAAGAAAGAGAAAAGAAAGTAAAGGTTTCCCCCGGTTTGATGGCTGACCCTTGGATGGCCCATTCCAGGTCAGCTTTTGATAGGCTAGACGTGGGTCGCCATAATAGGAGACCAAGCATGTGAGTGACTGTGCGTACGGTAGCAGTACGAAGTAGGCTTTACTGGTAGGTAATATCTGAAATTCGTCCGGTCTCCGACAGAGTGCTGTGTTGTGTCTTTCGTTTCATTTTTCTATTCGCTGCTTTCTTTGGTTTTCCTCGCTGGCACTTGCACGCGAGCCTCATTCAAAAGGGTTCCTTATATGGATAGCACTAGGACGAATATAGTATCCTATTTTTTTTTCCTCGTTTCCATATTTTATTCCTTGACAGGGGGTGGAAATGATGGCTTGCTATGCGAGCACTGACATGAATGATCTGACGCCATGGGGTGGGGGTTCTATTCCCCAAAAGCTGGAGTTTCCGAAGGAGGGGTGTACGGCTATTAAGACCATTAGCAGGTACAAAGAGATACGGCCAAGATCCAAGGCATATGCTAAAGCTTTCTTTCGAGGGGGCAGTGGCCTGCTCCAAGAAAGCAGAATGTAAGATAGAGAATGACTCGAGGACTCCTTGATGCCGTGCTGTTGATGGGTAAATAGTAATGGCTGAATTATCGGATGCATTGTATTCCACTTCCCTTTATTCTCTTCTGATGGCTATGCGTGAATCTCGCGTTGCAGTCTTAGTAGCTGCTGGGATTGACTCGCATCTTGGTCTTGGTCAATAAACTAACACGGCAATGCATGGCCTTATTATTGCCGTAATAGAGCGTCGGGCGGAGGACAGCAATGAGCCGACGAACCCAACTCCACGCTAGGCTCCCTGTGTAAGGGTCGAAGTATCTTGTCCGAAGACCCTGGCTAGAAAATGTTTGGTTCTTGATATACATCGCCTGTACTCTAATTACTGGAAGACTAGTGCTGGCTGATAGTAGCAGCAGTAGCCTCTGTCCCGATGTCAAAAAAGGGACGGGCCGGATCGAAATATGGGTCTAGGGAACTAGACCCCATGTTGTGCGGCGTCAGTGCTAATAAACACACAGCTGCCATTGCTTGTCCAGGTTATGAGCGTGAGTCTACTTCACGTGCAGCAACGTCTATTGTCGAGCATGCTACGCTTCTCTTTCACGCCAGCTGTTTTTGATGTTGCTTGAAAAAAAAAAAAAAAAAAAAAAAAAAAAATTCAAAACTCAGATACCATGCCATATATCACCTTCTCGTTAAAAGATTGGCCGAATAACCAACGCATCTTCCCGCAGAGAAGACGTCTTTTCTCTGTGTGCGCCTTGATGAGATATTTTCCCCTGTGCATGCTAACAGCCGTTCTCACAAGATCCCGAGCAAAATCAACAAAGTAAGCCATTACAAGCAGCGTTCGGATCGAACGAGTACTAATATCAAGCCACTTGCTTCGATTTAGCTGCAGACGATGGGCCTGACAGCCAAAACCACGCGCTTTGTGGTATATGTAGGCAGGGTTAGAATTACGTAGATTGCGCAGCTAGGTGCGTCTGTGAGGTGCAAGTATGCGATACTCTGGGTAAAACAAAAAAAGAGAGAACAGGGGAGTGTGTTGGAGCTTCTCTCACCACTGCAAGGACACGATAAGGCGTATTAAATTCTCCTCGACTGGAGGAGTACAACTAACTTAATGCGGCAAATGCGGCATGAGCTGGCCTCCCACAGACAGAGCATGCAAATAAGAAAAGAAAACAGAACAATAGAGACGTTTTCATGCTGAAGCATGCCGGTTCACAGCGAGCCTGACGCGACAGCTATTTCTGGTGGCAGAATAGCCTGAGCGAGTGGACCCTTTAGCTTTCAGCTGCATGTGTTAGAGAGCATTTCCGTGGGGGGTCACCGCAGGAGGTACTTACCTGCACCTTGAATGTATAGAATGCCAAGAGAACTTACAATCGAGCCACGATATTGAATCCCAGCAGTAGTGTCGCAGCTTGGGATGCAATGTTTCCGAGATACCAATCCACCTGATAGAAAACTCCCCGAGAAGTTCAGAGCTCGTTCGAGTAAGTGCTGGCAGTAGCAGCAATAGATTGTCCCTGTCCAATAGCGTGCAATTATGCGGCACTGATCTCTCCAGAAGGATCCAGGTATGAGTCTAATGGCTCCATTAGATCCGTCAAGTACCTAGTTGAATCACTTTGGCTTTAGCCCTACCATGAAAGAGTCCGCTCGTAAATGCTTGCTCTTCTTGTAAAACATCTGATTCGACCAAGTACTCCGTGCACCTATCTTATCGGTGAGCGTGGGATGAAACTGCGGCATATGCGGCCATCGATATTACAACTCCACGCCGGGATCGTCGCCGTGTGTCCACTCCGAAATTCAATGGCTTGCGGCTAGTCCTTCACCGTGGTGGTATGTGGTATCGTGCCTCGCTTGTGGCTTCGGTTAGAGGCCGGCGGCAAAACGCCGTGTTTGCAGGTCGCATAAGCGGCTGCACGCTGCATTAGTATGCTCGCTTGTACATAGACACTCCCCTCTTGTGCTTCATTTGGTGGTCGTCGTATGAGACAGAAAGGGAGAGAGGGAGAGAGAAGCCCAGCTGGCAATGTATCGCACAAATGATAAATATGGATCAAACTTCAGCTCTCGGAAAGTTCAAAAATATAAAGGCTAGCTGAAGTAATATCGGTTAAGGAGGTGGGGTGAGATATTTCCCACTGCCCTGACAATCATCCGGCAGGCACAATGGCATGTGGTGTAATCATTTTGCATTCATCAAATAAACTAGCCTATCGTAGTAATTGCGGGTGAGAAAACAAAAGAAGGAAAAAGAAAAGAAAAGAGGGCACCGACCGTGGCGGCGCGAGAGGCAGGGAGCACTGCTCAGCCTATGCAAGCCCCCCTCCTTTTCAATAAGTCCGCTATTATTATGCCAACGCCACTGTGATGCTCTCATCGGGATCCTGGTACCTGGTCAGGCGAATCTGCATGATCTTACAGCACGCCGTAGTATCTGCTACCACACTCGGTGCTCTTTGAGTAAGGAAACGGCCATTATGCGGAATGAAAAGATAGAAGAAGAAAAAGAAGAAAAAGGAGGAGAGGGGAATAAATAGAAGAATGATGAAACACAAAGAAACTATTAGCATCATAAAGACTGAACAAAGAGCCTCTGTAGTGGAAAATTTGAAATATATCAGTATCCCTTGCGTTAGTATCATTTGCGTCCTTCGTCCAAGAAAAACGGAAGGAAAGAGGAGAGACAGGGACAGACAAAAAAAATTCGGAGAAAAAATTATCAAGAAACCAAAACACATCAATAAGAGTAAAGTAATAGGGATATTAAAGAACGAATCCAAAAAAAAAGAACCCAATTTTAGAGAAGGTCAAGAAAAGTTCAAAATCCAAACCCAAACACATGCATCGTCGTTGGTATCCATTCCCGATATCCCTTGCGTTGCCGCATGCATCCAGCCCAAAAGACCAAATATCAATTCCTTTGCACTCTCTGGCCAAGAGAAGGTTGAAGGATGAATCTATTTCCAAGCAAAACAATTTCTCTCTTTTTCATTTCCACAAGAAAAAAAAAACAAAGTGAAAAAAAAAGGGGCTGTAGCATTCATTGTGTGTCGTGGATTTTCCGGAGCTTGCTGCTGTCGACACGAGCCCTGCGGCCTGCCCAGTCATGTATAATTTTCCCATATTTCCAGAGCCCTCAGTTCCCAAGTAGATGTCGCTTTTGTTGCCCCGATTTCCAGCCCTTCCAATCGTTGCAATTTATTTCCAAAATTTCAGTATAACTCTTGCGGAGTTAGTATGCGTTTTCTTTATAGTTTTTTTTTTTTTTTTTTGGTATGTTTGTTTTTGAGCTTATCCCTCCCCTCCTTTCCTCTTTCTCCCGTCTTGGTCGGGTTGACGTTTTAATTCGGTGTAGGCCCAACGCCGAGTCGTAGCCACGTGCACCACCCTCCCAACTAATAGCGCCACGACTACAAAGTCATGTGTGCGCTGGGAGACAAGATGGCAGGGTAGTAACCGGCTGAAGTGGTTTTCCCTTCAAACACTGACAGCTGGCGACGACTATCCGTGAGCGGTGGATGAAAGACACGAGGCGTAATGTCGTACTCACTCTTTACCTTGGAGTCAGCAGATGACTGCGATGAAGTATTTTCTTGCTCGTTGCGAGTGCCGAACATCTCAAGTGGCCGTGGCGGAGAGCTATCGTATATTGACCCAGGGTAGTATAAATATCCTTTGGAGGCCCCAATCGTCTTGTCGTCGTCAGGAGACATTGCCACTTCGCCAGGAACCTCGTGGTTCCGTGGCGTTTGGTATACTGAACCCCTTGGGTCATAGGGTGCATTATACGTGCCGTTGCCACCAAGGAGGCTAGGGTGAGGCGAAAACTCTCCAATGCTTGACAACGACCCATAGCTTCCCAGTGATCCAGATGAGCCTCCTGGGCCGCCGCTATGGCTTCGTCTCTTTTCGTTTTGGTAATGGCCAGGGGAGCGGCCGCGGACAATCATCTTCTCAGATTTCCTGTAAGCAATCTTGACGAACTTATCGGGAGTCTGTGAGCCAAGGTCTGCCCAGAGCTCGACCATGAGGTGGTAATACTGCTGTGCAGCTCTCCGTTTGCCATTATTTTGGGTGGCCTGCTTAAACTGAATACGCTCAAATGTATGCTCAGTTGCAGGCTGACCAACCCCCTGTCCATTGCCGTAACCGTCTTGGTACATTGCCCTGGAGCTAGATGCGCTCGAATTGTCGTTGTAAATGCTGTTGTGATGAGGCGGGACAGAATTTTTGGGCGCCAGTAGAACCTTTTCGGGCTTGGATGTTGGTCCCTTGTCCCTTTTAGGAGTGTGCTGAACCAGCTCAATGCTCTGTTGATCATTATCTGCTACAACGGCAGATATCGACATGTACAGCCCATAGACCTGAAACGTCTGAGTTGTTCCAGGAGGGATAAAAAGAATTCCCATGTTCGCGTAATGCGGCTGCAGCGAGTATGAGCATGCGCAAGTCATATAGTTTCGTCGATAGCAGGTCCATTCGCCCTCAGCGAGAAAGAATCCCTTGTCCACAGTGCCCGTAATCTCAACCTTGATTGGCGTCCCATTCTCATACTGAAGGGACCCAGACGTCTGGACGGACATGAGAGGAGGTACAGCTGTTGTGGAGGGTCTGTTTTGGAACTGGCCAGTCTCCATCCTCCCAGCCGGAGCGACATAGGAGGTGAGTGGGCTTGGGGTTGGCGACAATGGTAAACGGCGGAGAGGCACCCCCGGAAATGACGGAGACCTGACTGGGTGCTCCGATGCCCTCCTAAACGAGGGTGTTGCGGCAGCGTATTGCTCTCTGGCGCTTACTTGCGCTGTCAGATGCGGTAACCCAGCGGAGCGGTGCTGTTGGTGGGTGTGAGCCTGCGCCATACCAGCTGATGCTGCGGCGCTATTGTAGCTGTATAAGCCGTTGTTAAATAATAATAATAATAATAAGTGACCACGCCTCATCACTACCATGCCTCTTTGCACATCGCCAATGCCACCAGTGAAGGATTATTTTACAGAGCAAAAACTTACTTGGTATTTAGGCGAGACCTAACATCTAGACCCGGAAATACCTGAGCTGTTGGCTGGTAAAAAGCAGCGCTGTCCTGGTGATAATGCGTCGTGGTAGCAAGGGCGGCAGCGGTAGGATGGAATAGGTTCAGAATCCCGGGGGGCTGCGAAGGCTCTATTGCTAGAGCCGTCGTATTTGCTTCTTGGGTGTACCTGGGCGTCTGATTAGAAAAGAAAGGGAATGGACAAGTATTTGAAAGAAGGAGACATAGAAGACCCGTAGAAAGGATCTACAATAAAAATATATATATGATAAGAAGAGAGAGAGAGAGAAGCGCATGTAGTGATAAAAAAAAGAGCGCTTGTTGATGCTAGATAGATGGAATCGGAGGTATGGGTGCCCTTGGCTGAGTACGACAAAGCCAAAAAGCTATACCTGCCAGCAGGAGTGGTAACACAAGGCCAATGCACGATTCCATTCCGTGGCCGGCAACAGAGAAGTGAACACAAGCCCAGGTGCAACCTTCGGCGCTGAAGCTCACAGGCCCCGTAGCAGGGCCGCTTAGAGAGGTGTATAATCCTGTTCGGTAGCGGCCCTTTGGCCATGGGAAATGTGGGTGGTCCGTCCAGGTAACGGTGTAAATTGGTGTGGTGGACAAAAGGCAGAAAACGTACCTCATATCGCCAGGCTGAGAGTGTATATCAAGGTAATCAAGCTCCGTGCATGGAGGTGGTGGCGAGGAGTCGTAATCCTATAGCCAAAGAATTCATTAGAGTTGGATTCTAACATAAAGTATATATGCTTTTGAGACAATGATGGGGGATAAAGGCCAGTCAAGCTTTGGTGCTGCTTCTGCTCTTTCCGCCGTATTCCAATCGGTCACAAGCATTCCGAACAACATAATGAAATGTTATTTGGGTAGAAGCCTAGAGACAGCCAAAAGGAAGCATTAGCATGGACAGCCTTGGCGTGTGATACCCCAGAACGAAATTTTGAAAAAGGGGGGGGGGGGGGGGGGGGGGTCGTTTAGTCGTACAGTCCTGAGGCAAGGTACAGTACATTCAGTTACATCCCAGTACTCGGAAGCAGTGCAAGGGCATATCGGAAGAAGGACGCCAAGCCTTGCTGGGGGTAGATGCGGCTGGCCGTAATACCAAACAAACCAGTCGTTGGAACAGGGGGAGGGGGGTCTGCATCTCCTTCGCATATGGCGCCGAAGCCGAAATCGCCCATGGCGAGATCTTGCCACAAGCCACAGCAGCTGCGAGTGCCAAAGAATCTGATGTATTCCCTCCTCGCCACAGCCCCAGCAAACGCGCGTGCAATGCGACGCCGATCATATTTGAAATGACGGTATTTTTGGCAGGAGATTCATGGCAAAGGGCTTTATACTCATTTCAACATACCTCAGTATGAAATAAGGCGCTTCTTCGCCCCATATGGATCGAGGATGGCGCGCCCACTTCATTCTTGTACATGGGTAACCGCTGTTAGGCGTTGCGAATATCCCCAGCTTGTATTGGAAAAGTACCTAGTAGTTATATGCTAGAATAAAGGATAAAGGCGAGAGAATGTAATACCTTCTGCTGCTGGGAATGCATGCGATAGGATCTCTGGCGGAAAAGGATGCCCGCGACTAAGGGTGAAATAAAGCTGGAACGGCTGTGGAGGTCTCAGATTAACGATGTGATCTTCGGCCAGGCAGCCCAATATCTAGGCAGTCAATGGCTAACAAGCAAGCGTCAACCCGTACTTTTTATAATCTCTCTTGATACTTCATGTAAATCGTCGGGGAGCTTCAGGATGTGAACCTTCCGTCTCTGTCTGTCGCGCGCCCATCAACCAATCAGCTTGCCGTCAGTTCCTCAGGAGAGAGGTAGTATATGTGGCATCAAGATATTAAAGGGCTGGGATTCCAATCCAAATTTTGCAAAGTAAATATACGACTGGTTTAGTATGAAGGAGTTCTTACCAGCGGTGAGGCGATGAGCAGAGGCCAAACAGGCGGTTCGAGGAATGAGAATGAGCTTCAGAACAAATTAGTCTCTAATTTCATCATTGAATCTCCTCCTATTTCACTCCTCGAATCATCGCACAGCCGATGATCGATGGAGCACGGGTAGGATCTGCCGGATACTGAATATATATCGAGTCGGCCGTGGGACGGCGATGTTAAGCTTCAAGAGGGAGATTTGGATGTCTGCGTAACAGGAAGAAAGAAAACTCACCAATAGTTGGTTTCTTTTAGCCTGTTAGTTTAAATGAAAGTATTAAGCTTGTTGATTGTCATCCATTAAGGAGACGGATGCGCTCTTCGTGCAATGAAGGTATAACGTCTATCGTGATAACAATAGTAGCTGCTGTAAAGACCGTGAGCAGGGATAGATGGGAAGAGCAATATGTCCAATAGCGTAGGGTGGCCTCAGTTACATTAATTCTGCTGAGGGATTGAGCATAACAATCGAAGAAGACTTCTGTTATCGAGAGCTGAAGAGCATGAGTAGAAAGTGATGAGGAAGGAATGAAAGACGGCTGAGAGTGAGATCTTTCGGGGTCTTATAAATAAATACAGGCCAGAAGGCATTGAAAGAGCCCGAGAAGAAGGCAGGGTTAGACTGCAAAGCTTAAAGCAGGCGTCTATCGTGTGGCTGCTGAGACAGGGTCTAGGAGCTCAACTGGGAATGGTGTGAAGAGCTCACGAACCGCACGTCTTTTTCTTCCCTGTCTCCCTCTATCTCCACACGTATCTATAAGACTTTATCCTGGTTTGGGCAAAGCAAGTCGTATATGTGCAGGCTGTGGATCATGATAATGCATATGACTGGCTGCTGCGGAAAAAAATTGCTGAAGGAGCTCACTGGGCGAGTGAGGCCCAAGGTTTCCTAGTTACAGGAACAAGCAAGAAGCCGCAGAAGTCGCAGGGCTATGCCCAAGCTGCAAGCAGCTCGCGACGCCAGCCAAACAGAGACTCTGAATTTCGTCGCGGAACCGGGGAAGCGACCCGTTCCTACTACAGCGAGCATAGCTTGGCTATCAACCCCATTTGCAATCAGGTCATTGAGAAATGGCTTGCGTGCTACACGACCCCGGAAGCTCAAGCAATTCGCTTGCATGGCCTTGGGATAGATGGGCCGGGCATTGACTAGAAGTCCGTCCAAAGGCATTGTCCAGCTCGCCGCCATTGCGTCAAGGGTTATCAAGTTTGTTTCCACCGTCCCGATTTGCTTGGAATATAGCCCGCCTGTTGCGTTATGGCCGCACACCCCTCCCCCCTTCCAGCGAACTAACCATGCAAGTATCCAGGCGCCATGTCTCCGCCTACAATGCGGTCTCTTGTGGGCCTGCTGTTGAGAAAGAGATCCTTGGCCGGGGCGAACGCTAGGGAGGCGGCGGGTAAGTGCATGAGATTGCAATGCGTTGGAAAGAGGAGACACCGGATCAACATCCAGCCAGTCAGATGCGATAGGCAAGCCAAGCTCAAGATGCACCAGCCTTGCACGATATGTTCTCGTTTAAGGCACACGCCGCTGCTCTTGATATTAAATTGCAATGGTCGTGACCTGGCCAGCGCACTGCATGTTCTTGAAATACTGAGACTATGTGACTAAGCCCAGCAGCTTGCTCATATGCATTGTGCCAATCAAACTGTCTCCGCTGGTCCAGAAAACAGAGCTAGAAGCAAAAGGTAATGCCACCCAGACGCCCAACACGGACCTGGACCTCGGTTTGCATTTTGGGCCATGAAGTACTTTATTTGCAATCCAAACGGTGACACAGCTTGGGCAGCCACGATTGTCAAGGTAATGTTACAGACACGCAAGTCTGAGCACTCAGGTTTCATCCTTCTCCCCAGATTTTAGAACAGACAGCAGGTTACCAGCAGGCAGCGTGTAGGTAGTTTGACACGCTATAGAGACAAAGGGATCAGCAGAAGGGTGTGAGGCTGATGGCTTGCAATCCTTTGTAGAATGGCGCTTGTTTTGTGGCCACCGCAAACTCGATAGTGGCCAATTTGCCTGTGAAGCATCTCATTTTAGCACACTAGAGAGCCACGCAATGATAATGGTAGCCAATGACAAGACCATTTACCCGAGCGAGGTGGAATTTGTCGTCTCTGATCAGCCGATCCGACAGCGGAGGAGAAAACAACAGAAAACCGGCCAGGCAAGCAAGGCACGTAGCAGACAATCAATTTCTCCAATGGGAGCCTTTAGTGAGCCACGCATGCACCATTTGGCCGTGTAACTTTCCAAGAGGCCAGGGCAGCACCGAAATTTAGAACAAAGATGCTGTATCCTGCACACTTGGTTCAACTCTCCGGATGGGGAAAGGGGGGGTATTATCTCGAAGGGAGTAAGATGATTACGATCCCACATCGCCCGCCCGTAAGATCAAACAAAGACCCAACTGTAAACGTTGCCAAAGTGGGCATTTAGAGCTTTGTCGGACCGGACCGTTGCCAAAGACGCTGCGCTAATTTACAATATGGTTCGTTTGGCGAGGCAATTGACCAAGCAGACCTGTCATTGACATAAGAATGAATGTTCGTCAACGCAGTGTCCAGTGATATGTTCCATGCGGATTTGTCTCGTCCACTCAACTCCCCTTGGACTCTGACAGGGCGGCCAAGCCAAGGTAGGCAACGGGTAAGAGATCAGATAGATCTCTGTACGAGGTGAGAGGTCGTAACGGCGATTCCGCAGCTTCACATCTCGATACGGCCAAGACCAATCCTGAGCATGTCCTCCATGATCTAAACCGAACAGCTCCTGTGCTATCAATTCCCAGCCACAACACAGGGCGAAAAACCAGAGAATGTCTTGCATTGCTGGCATTACCCATCTCTGGCAGCGTGTGCCTGTAAGCCA
This sequence comes from Trichoderma asperelloides, assembly GCA_021066465.1. Taxonomy (NCBI): domain Eukaryota; kingdom Fungi; phylum Ascomycota; class Sordariomycetes; order Hypocreales; family Hypocreaceae; genus Trichoderma; species Trichoderma asperelloides. The sequence goes on from JAJKFY010000077.1 coordinate 111,366, forward strand.
AGGCGACAGGATGGGTAGCACAAGCTTGGGGGCCGCCTAGACCTCAGCATTGTCGTCTCTTTTTTGGGGTATGGAGGCAAAAGTGAGTGCTCGGAACCTCGTGTCGTGGTTGCTGCAGCCGTCGCCGCGGCTGCATCGTGTATTGGAGACGAACACGAGGGAGTCGGCCATGATCCGAATCCTAGGACCCCATACCTTTGTGATTTTCGTAATTGCTGGCCGTCCATAATGGACCAACGAGTCCAGGCCAGGGCCAGGGCCAGGCGAGACGGCGTGACAGGAGCTGAGAGGAGCTGAGAGTGTGCCAGGACCCAGCCGTTGAGGCTTTTGTCTCACGCTCGGACTGTGGCTTCTGGCTGGAGCTGCCGCGGCAACTTGCCTGCATACTCATCGACCGGCCATCGACCATCCACAGGCGCTGATTCGCACGTTGCCTCGAGTTGTTGTCTCCGTCACGCTCAACTCAAGAGTGCCGTATCTCAACCGGTGTGCAGGGGACCTGCAAAGGCGTCAACAGAGCGCTCAAAATAGCATTCAGGGACATACCCGTATAGCGCAGCGCTCTCCACGGACCCGGAAGGTGGAATTGCAGACAAAGCTTTGGCGGTTTTTGGCCTCACAGGCTGCGAGCGCCACGCCTGAGCGGAAGTCAAGAAAGGCTACATGTATGTGTCGTTGCATCGTGTCCGCTTATTGGCCGCTTGGGTCGGGGCTTGCGGTTCCCTTCGAGACGGAGCCGCACGCTATGGGCCCTTCCCGCCTGTAGCGAGTTCCGAAAGCTCCCTGTAGCGAGCTGAGATAGCGCCGGGCGCTCCTGATCTGGACAACGCTAGCGCCTATACGGGCTTGTTCGCAGGGCTTTTACAGGGCCTATGGGGCCCAGCGCCTCTAGAGAAGAGGGGCGGTTCGCTAATCATGGGCATGGATTCTACATACAAGGGGCTCACCGAGATTGGTCGGTTCTCGATGGGCAGATGACGACATTGCTGCTGCATCAGGGCATCGCCCGCAATAAGAGCTGCAGAGGTACCGTGTACGCCACTTCATGCTCCATGCAGCGTACACGATGCTGTCAGTGGCACAAGCGGGATCTTTATCTTATCATTTAAGACTTGACGGAGGAGTGTATGTACTCCTCGCATGCAGTTCTCCAACCACATCTTCTGCTCGAACAGCGTACCAGGAGCAGCTACACCTAGACCTGGCGATGATGGAATTTATGGCACTCGAGCAAATACGCCCAATTCAAGCATCAATGGTCACTTGTCGCAGTAGCATCGGCCGTCTCCGGCCACCCCCCTCGCAAGGGCGTCAGTCGAGCAAACTGGGATAGAAGCTGGAAAGCCTCACTCCCCCATCGCCAGTGGCTCGTCACAGGCCTCATCAGAAGGGGGGAAGCTAGCAATGCCATCATCCATCCTCCACGCTGCCGTGGTCGCACGCAACTCGTCGGCCGACATTATCAACGCTGCTTGCTCAGCCTACGGCTTAGATCAGATCCATGGCGAGGGCCACTGGTGGCTGTAAGTGAGACACGCTGTCGTATTACTGGGTCCTAACATCGTGCCACCAACCAGTTTCCTCCACTCCAGTCATCCTGGATGTGCTCCGGACTGCGCATGATTGTGTGCCAGAGACAGGCTGACGCACACCCTACGCAGTCGCTGAGTGCTTGGACTCTGCTCTCCTCCTCCACCACCTCCTCTTTGCTCCCTTCTTCGGCTCCCAGCGTAGGCTAGGGTTGAGTCGAATCCAGAGCAGCAGACAGATGCACCTCGCCGACAGCTGATAGTCAGTAGGAACTGCGGTAGTGGAGGATTACTGCTGCAAAGGTCTTCTGCTCGGCCATATCCCCAAACATCGCATCTCGCTCTTACGCCCGACGCAATGCCCAGTTCTTACTTCTCGTGGCAGTTGCTACGTTAGTGTAATTTGGACTGCGGTGTTGGCCCTGCTCCTTTCCCCCCTATGCCGGCTACGCACATGATATGATGCAGCTCCTTCCAGCAAGGCATTTAGGGCAGGCAACGTGGTTTGATGGGACAGGCTGCCCAATATGACTGACGTATTTACCCACCGGAGACTAACCTTGGCTAACTCTTATCCCTAATCTCACGGCAAGTGCCGCTAGATACAGGTTGATAATATTTGTGGGAATTGATAATTATGCAAATATCCAGCTTTTCCAAACGTCGGGTTAATCATGTGCTAAGCTGAAGCATATCCAAGTTCAGTAAAATGTCCCTATAAAATATTCTATCGATTATACACGGAGATACTTACTCTTCAGCGTGTGGCTAAGGGATCACAATGTGAGTAATGAGACCGAAATTTTACATTATTCACAATAGATACTATGCATGCCCTGCCCACATGTTCTTCTAGTATCTTGAATATTTTCACCTTGGGGATCCTATATCTCTGTTCTATGCCGAATCTAAACGCCTAAGCGTTTCTCGTATCTGTTTGGAAAGCTAGACCAACCTTGTTCACAACGATCACTCTGAGGTCAAGGCCGACTCAAAGGATAATGAATGGATGCTTACACGATCAAATGAAGCGGAATTTCTCAAAAGCTCTGCTCGTCTTATTGAGATCGCTCCGGCGCTGCAACTAACAGGAACTGTCTATACCCGACTTAACACTCCCATTTCTTTGAAGGAAAATATTACAGCAATTTGATCCACCGTTTAAGATAAATCTGAAAATTTCACATTCTTATACTATTACACTGTTGTACTACACAAACTTTATATTCCGCCGCCCTCGTATCAACGGATACTATGCCATAGATGCCCGAGTAACTATTTGCGCCCGTTCTCTTCTTATCTCAGATCAGGGGGCTCTACAATGGTTTGAAAAGCATCAAGATGCCGAACGACTACACGGTCGCCAGTTTGGTCGGTTTGGTCGGTTTGCTAGTATGTTGGCATCATTTTCTAGGCGCTAAATGTGGTGGTATGTCGTACATCACAGCCATCTATCCGAGACCGCGCTCTTTTCCTACATATACACCCAAGTAGAGGTTAAACCAGGGCGGCACTGTTGACCGATATTTCAACTGCATGACAGTAACTGGCTGTTGCTGCTGGAAGAAGATGGGCGTATCGGTGGCAATTCTATATCAATAAGTGTTATGAAGAGAGAGAGAGAGAGAGAGAGCACCTTTGTATGCATCTGATTGCTTCCCAGACGACAAGTAATTGCCGTCGCTTAGGCCGATCCGGTTCTCTAGGGATACTAGGGTATCAACTTCAGTTTTCTTTTCTCATGTGCTAAAATGCCAGTTGACAGCTAAGACGGTTCTGGAGCTCTTCGCGTCGCTCAGACCCCTTGATTATCTCCTGATTACCATATTGTTCGCTTCGCGTTACCACATTGGGCAACTTAACCTCATAGTTTCACCTAGCTGATGAGGCAAGTATTACGATGCCCGCCTCTTGGCTCGAGAGAGATGGGTGTCTCCGCTATCCACCGCTATTGGAGCTCATCAGTACACGCCTCCCTTCTCTCTACTCCACTCCGCAATATACTTGTTAGACGACTGTCTAGGCTTTTGAAGTTGGGCAGTGACGCGCAGAAATCGAAAGTGATCAGCTTCTTTGCTACTGAAGGTGAAGTTTGGTTATTTGATATTTTGAGCTAAGAAAATCAAACATAAACACTGGAATACGGACAACAGAGCCATATTATGACTGAAAGGCAGATAGGTCTCATCAGCTGTGCACTTATAACCGGCTGTCATCGATTTCGAAACACTATGGCAGCCGGAAGTGTACATCAATGTGCGGAAGACAGCAGATCTAGACTAACTCTTTCTAAAATCATCAAAGAAGGCATCCAGGCATCCCACACCACGTCAGTGGAAAGCACATGCTACCCTCCAAAATCAACCAGCTTTGTGCTACTCGCCCAAACAGCGGAGGTATGAATGACGCGCAGGTGTCGCAGTACGTTAGACAATCTCAACCGATGTTTGCATATAACAGATCAACAGTCATGGAATCTGAACTACTGCGGGATCGGACAGCCTCAAATTCTCTCTGATAATTTCGAAACTAAAAAGAAATGGAACGTGCATGGCATCAGCTGCGGGACTTGAATTCGGTCACACGTCAATCAATGAATCAATGCTGTCCTTTAATGGGCATATTTCAAAATAGGGAGACCGCATCATACACGGACATAGACACGGCGGTAACAATTTGGGGGCTCAAATGCCGCTACCGGTAAGAATTACACCCCTTCAATCCAGATGTTTAGGGAACTTAGCCATGCCAATAAAGCATGGGAGATTGGGAGTGGCTGTGATATGTGGATACTTGGGATACCTTATTTATTGAAGCTACTTATGAAATTACTAAATTGCATATAGACAATTCGCCAGGAAGTGGGAGAATGAACCTATGGTGAAAGAAACGCCTTCGAGCATTGCAGTTAAGCTGCATCGACTATCGTTCTGAGGAGGCTGGCTATAACTAACTGAAAGATTAGACAAGGAAAAAAGAGATGCTACAGAACGTAGGACATCATGCGCTTCTATGGATGCTAGAATGGATGTGAAAATCAACTCACGCGGACATGCTAGGTCATTGGTCCAAGTAAGCATAGCTATCTGTCTGCCTTACGAAAAACACGGCACAGAAGTGACAGGGGGGTATCAGGCGCCTCTGCAAGACGATAACTATTCATGACTGATTTCTGTAGGACTAGGACTTCTAGACCGGCAGTGGCGCATGCAGGTAGCCGGTTTTGCCAAGGGAAGACATCGAATAGACCGATTCTGCCTGCGGAGGAGGTCGAGCCGATTGTGACTCTTGATCTCTTCTTTCGGGGGCTCATGTAAATGGTGGTGGAGACGTCCAATGACTCCCTCCAGTCAAAGCGGGCCTAGTGTCCGGCCTTGTGGCGCCTCTTCGCCTTGACCAGCGGGGCTCTCATGGTTTCAAGCCCTTGAAGCTTATCTGGGGTCTGGAATCGAGTCATCGCCGTTGGTGCTATTTAAGCGGCTCGCAACTTGCGACTTGGTTTCTGCAAGCTTCCGGTAGCACAGACACGTTATTTTGCTTTTGGCATGCCTAAGAAAAGGCAGCATCTCAAATCATTCAAGCCAACCCCGACGGCATCTCCGACGCTTGGGTCTTCGTCCAACGCAGCTGGTGAGTGTGAGCTGTTGCTGCTGCTGTTCTCATGTGCTTTCTCGTGCAGGCAGCTCTCTTGCGGCTTGACGGAAGCTGACCATCGATCCGATAGGCAAGACTAGGAGCGTCAATGAGCTTCTGGCCAATTTGCGGCACGCCTCTCTTGGCCCAGAAGCTCCGCGACAACAACTACCAATAGTCACACCGTCTGTGCCGCCAGCCCTCAGGGAAATACTGCAGATCCCAGAGAGTCCACTCCCCGCACCCAGACGGCAGCACAGGCAGAGGATTGACAACAATGGCCGCCGTCTCCCAGCCGGTCCACCTCCCCCTCGAAGCTGGGTTACTGCTAGGAGCGGTGCTACGAATCGTGAGGGCCAACTGTCGCGTTCGACGGTGAACCGGTGCGGTCTGGCTGATTCGACTTTGCCCGGCACTTACCTGCCAGCCTCTCGGAGTCTCATTGATGTCACCCTCAGGAGGATTGCTGCTGACTGGGACATCCATCGGGAGTTTAATCAGTACCATCTGTATTACATACCCTCACATCTCAAGTCGGCGCTGATTCGATGGATCGGAATTGCAAGTCCGGATGGCTTATCGCTTGATGACTTGAAATTGATACTCGTCCCTTTTGAAATTTATGAAGACGAGGAGGGCGAGGATGCCTCTGAGTATCACACCGCTGTTAACGCTGAAGTGAATTATCTAGACTTATCGGGAGCTCTGGGACGCTCTTTGACTCTCAAAGAAGTATCTGAGCTTCTATATCCGCTTAAGAAACAGGAGGACTTGGCTGAAACCCAAGAATCTTGGGATGAAAGCGAAATCATCCCAAGTCCTCCGAGAGTGCTGCTGCCAAACCTCACGCATCTATCGCTTGCTCTCGACCCACAGCTGGCCTCAGAAGCATCATGGAAGCAGCTGCTGGCCATGTCATCGAAGCTCACCACCGTCACCCATTTGAGCCTTGCCTACTGGCCTGACCCTTGCCTTACTCCGCGGGCGCGTCTCTCTACCGTGACTACGCCACAAGGCCAGAGCGTCGCTTACGGAGGGACGAACTATTACTCTCATTCCCTCGATCATGACTGGAGCGAGGCTCTGCTAGTTCTTAGAATGCTAAGCAGAAATCTATACGCACTAGAGTTTCTCGACCTTACAGGATGTGCGCCGTGGTTCAAGGCTCTAATGCTACGCTCGGAGCATGATTTTGTGGACTGGGTCGGGGCATGGGGGAAAGTGACGCTACTACGAATATACACTGGGTGGACGCCTGGGGATGATGCCCTTCCTTCCGAGTGGATTGCTTATCGCGAAGCTCTCGAGGTAGCTGCTAATGTGGAAAGACATATCAGAACTGCGCGGGCGGGGAAAGGCAGAATCATTACAGTTGAGAGGAATAAGCTGGATCAATAGACAGCTTGGCAACAAAAGCATGTACTTAGAAATAGATAATATTGCACGGTCAAAGTTCAATGTTTATCCCTACCAGGTTGAGCTGGCAAGGCAAGTCGATATAGCCTTTTTCTATCGAGTAGGTAGAGGATCAAGCCTCGAGGAAATACAAAGATAACCTTCTTGTCTCTCAAATTGCTTCCAAACGGAGTTATTCTTCATCGACAGCTCCACGATTGTTTGCCTCCCACAGAGCTTTAAACTTGCCGCCGCCAGGGGACTGCAACAGCTCTCGTGGTGATCCAATCTCAACAACACGGCCCTTATCCATGACCACGACGCGATCGAAATCGAGGATCGTCTCTAGATGATGGGCGATGGAGATGACGGTGTGGTTTTTGAAATGCGTATTGATGGTGGTGCGGACCATTTGCTCCGTTTCTTTGTCTAAGCTGTCATTTATCATTTGGTTAGTAGGTTTTTAATTTGTTTAAACGCGGTTGTTATGAGCATGTCTGTATTTACCTGCTACTAGCCTCGTCTAATAGCACAACCTTGCCGCAATCTTTTTTCAACACAGCTCTTGCGAGGAAGAACAGCTGCTTCTGCCCATGGCTAAGTATATCCTCTTCAAACGTTGTATCAAGGCCACCGCGTGCGTCAATCACAGTCCATAGGTTGACTGCTTGGAGAGCTTCAATAATAGCGCTTTCAGGATATGAGGACGACGGATCGATATTTTGGCGTATCGTCCCGGGAAGAACAAATTGGTCTTGAGTCACGGTAATAAGACGATAGCGGATAATTTCCCGAGAGATGGTGTTCAAGGAGATGGAGTCAATGGTGAGAGTACCGGAAGATGGGTCGAGCAGGCGGAGAATGCTGAGAAGGAGAGATGACTTGCCACTGTTTTGGGAAGACATAATTAGCAATAATCTGTAGAAGCAAAGAGCTAATAAGGGGGATAAAAAAATTTGGGGGTGTTAAACATGCCTTCCTGTACGCCCACACACTCCAACTTTTTCGCCTGGTTTCAAATCCAGGGTAACGCCATCAAGAGCCTTGATATCACCATTCTCGCCGTACGATGCTTCAAGGTCACGTATGACAACATGCCCTCTGTTTGGCCAGTCGGTAGGCGGCTCTTGATCTTCTCCTGGAAGAATCTCGTTTGGAGTCTCTTCTGCAAATTGCTTGATACGAGCAACAGCCCCGATGGAAGTCTCGATGGAAGTCCAGAATTGGATGAGCATGTTGAGCGTTTCGCTCATGGATATGAGCTGGACTAGCGAAACACCGGCGAGCCCTACTGAGACAGAACCACGGAGCTTGACGGCGAAACCAACGACGAGGAGAGCGAGCGCTGTAGTAGTGAGGTCGAGGACAAGAACAAGCCATCGCTGGACCATGATGAGTAGATAGAAAGGTCGCTGAGATCGGTCGACCAATTGATGGTTCTTCAGGATGGCTTGCTCCTGCCATCCAAACGCCCGGATGGTGGAAATCCCGGACAGCGTTTCCATGAACTGCGTATAGACTGGAGCCTTTTCTTCGAGATCGAGGAGACGAAGCTGCCGTGACGTGCGGAGGTAGCCACGCTGGAGGAAGTAGTATAACGCCGCGAGAAAGGGGAAGCTGATGGCTACATAGTAGGATGAGGCCGCGAGAAGACCTGCTCTGGCAAGAACTCCGAAGAAGCCTGGTTCACGGTGAGTTCGAAGAGTGCCTGTAGAATGTATGGGTGTATGTAATTGAATTTGTACTAACTTGCTATTGTCACCACGAGTGCGAGTGGGAGGTTATTGTCCAGAATGCCAATATCTTGAGAGAATCTAATGCAGTATATGAGCAACCGGGACTATAAGAGGGATAGGATTAAACCACTTACCTGGTGGTAATTGCTCCTAAGTCGGTTGTCGTAAAGAGCGATAGTGGTGCACTAGAAATGATGAGTCTTCAGAACGCACATCTTATGGAGGCTGTGAAAGATGAACTGACCTAATGACTGCCGAGAGGAGCCTGTGGTGAAGAGATATCCCAGACTTTGCTGCGACAGCAACGAGAACGAACCTTAACCTGTTAGTTCTGGATCTGGACTTTTCGTGGGGCAAGTTGAAAGTTATATGCTTACCATATGAGCAAGGCAAACCACAAGACGCCGATTATTTGCAAGGCAGCGTAGACTCCTAGGTATAGGCCCGATCGATTATGTCCTTGAGCATTCGAATCTGACCAAAATTCTAGCCAAACAGCTATACATTTTCGTTGGCCATTAGTATTAAAGAGCAAACATCATTAGCCTGATAGGTAATTCAGCTTACTTGGAAAGCTCTGTAAGAAAGCCCAGATGAGCTCAAGAACAAACAAGGTGACAATGAACACTGTCCCAATACTGCCAAAATAGTACTTGTAGACCGTCGAATCTCCCGTCTGTCTACGTTTATCGTCCTTGACTTCTACCTGCTTCGCTTTGTATTCGACTTTTGGTACTGAGGCTTCATCCGCAATTTCAGAGATTCTCTCATCTTGGCTGGCATCAGTGCTAGCAACAATAGACCTGCTCGCCATCAAAGCCTGGACATATCCGTCCGCTACTGAGAGTCTTTCGAAAGATCCTTGCTCGGTAATTTTGCCCTCCCGTCCAAGAGCGATAATATAGTCTGCTGAAGCGAGGAAGTCGACTTGAATGAACGTGTTAGCACGAAATATTTGATGATGTGAACTGGTAACAAACCGGATTGTGTAGCTAGAACAATGGCTGTATTCCATCTTCTGAGAAGCCCTGTATTAGAAGAGAACAAATTCTTGAAGATGCGCTGTGAGGTGGCATTGTCCAATCCGCTAAAGATGTCGTCAAATAAAGCGATTTGCGGTCGAGAATATACAGCTCTAGCCAACGCCTTATAAATAGGGGGGGGAATACAGAATTAGTTATTCTTTTCTTTCTTATAGCATGTTATCTTGGGGTAACTCACTACGCGTTGCTTTTGGCCGCCACTGAGAGCAAGCCCCTTGCTACCCACAACGCTGAAATCGCCTTGGGGGAGCTGCCTAAAGTCTTCTTCAAGCTCGCACGCTTTGACGGTTTGGTCATATAGGTCTTGGTCAAAGTGAGAGTATCCCATGATATTATCTCGGATGGTTTGGTTCTGAAAAGGTTAAGCTTGACAGTTTCATTTCCGCGGTGAGAGAATTGGACACTACTTACCATGATCCAAGGCGTTTGCTCGCACCATGAAAGAGAGCTACTGGCCAAAGAAACTTTTCCCTTTGAATGAGGTACTTCTCCCAGGATCCCTTTGAGCAGTGTTGTCTTGCCAGATGCAACAGGGCCGATTAAGAGAGCAAGTTGACCGCGACTGAGGGAGAAGGAAACGTTGCTCAGAACAGGCCGATCTGGCGACCAGTCAAACACAGCATCCTCAACGTCAATAACAGTCGTAAAGTTGCTTGGAGTACTTGACAAAGACATATGAGGATTGAGAGGCCTAAGAGTCTGAAGCTCCATCAGGCCAGCTTCCTCGCTAACCACTGCGGTTGAATCAGTAGTATTGGCCACTTCCATCGTCCGATATTCATCTCGAGTAGACTTGACCAGGAACTTTTGAATACGGTCGAATGCACCAAAAGCAGCACTAAGATCAAGTATCACCTCAAAAATCCAAAACAGAGGCTGTGCGAGTAGTGTAATAAGTGACAGCGCAGCAAACATTCTTGTCGCGTCGAGCACCCGGCCTGTCGCTGCTGTAATGCCCTGGAACATGGCGAACGCAAGGACTGGGGATAAGAGCAGTGGCACCTGCGCAACTGAAGATGTCACAGCCCCAACGACTCTGAAGGGCTTGGACGCGGTGATTTCTTGTACACGAAGAGCGGCAATGGTATCAGATAGATGCTGAGAGAGACCAGACATCTTGATGCTCTTGATGTGGCCAATCATGGCAGAAGTGATTCCTGTAGGACGTTTAAGATTCTGTATACAAATAGGAAGTGCAGAAAGAAGGAATGGCTATCAAAAAAGCTTGATATTGTCTATGGAACTTACCAACTCGCTTTTGAGTCCTCTCAAGCCAACCAACTCGGTACTTCTTGGCAAGCGGCGAAACGAGCATAGTCGCTACCAATGAAATAACAGATATCACTATAGGGCCTGCGGCTGCATATCCAATCTGTTGACTCAGAAGCCAGGTTGCGACGGCAATTTGGATGATATTGGCCCAAAATTCGTGAATCTCTCTCATAGCACGGCCAATGACATCGACCTTGTACCTCATTAAAAAAAAATGTTATCAGCACGCCTCTTGAGAGGAAAGGGAAAGGCGAGTATTCACAACCCGGAAACTTACATCAGAAGACATGAGAGTCAGCGCAGCAGAATCGTCAATCGCAACGACGCTCACTTCCGTAACCTTGGAGAACACCGCCGAAACAAGGATCCCGCGGAGCATCGTGACGCAGCGGCCATTCTGATGCCAGTACAGAGCCTGCGTGGCCGCGATGCCGATGTACACGAGTCCATAGGCCCCAACGAGTCCGTAGCCAATGTTCACTGGCTGCGTCTCGTCATTGAGAAAACCGAGAAAGCGGGTCAAGACCAGGGGCTGGCAGATGGTGAACGCGAGAAGAGCAAGCCGTGGGACAATGACAGAGAAGAGGGCAGAGCGCAGCGTGACGATACAGCAAAGAATGAGGCGGTGCTTGCTCGCTTGAGTGGAGGGAGATGCTGGATAAGAGGCGGATTTCCCTCGAGTTAGTAAAGATGGGCTCGACAAAGCTTCAGCTCTATTGAGCTTCTACGGTTTTTGATTTAAATTGTTTTATGTTTTTGTATTGTATTCTTTTACGACTATCTAATAGAATTTCAAGGGAAAGGGGAAAGCACCAACCTTTCCGCCAGTGCCACCAAAACCTCTCACTCAAGCTCGAGATGCTCATCTCCTCGTCCAGCGGGAACAAGTCCGCCGGCCGCAGCAGACGCCGGAACCCAGTCCGGAGGAGTGGAGCCACCCACGCGAAGACGGCCCGGCTATACAAACCAGACATCTCCTCCGGGGCGAGCGTCGGCCGGCCAACAATGTGGTCCGCCTTTTCTCTTGCCTCGAGCACCAGCAGCGTCGTCTTCAGAGCAAAAGACACTGTAAGAACGGCCTGGATGGACGTCGTGGAGAGGGAGAGCCACACGGTGCGCAGAACGGCAGCGTCAAGCAGCAGAGATACGAGCAAAAAGAGATTCAAGAGCGAGGATGGGTGGAGGGATCTGGCATGTTCATAATACGAGAGGGCACAGGACACGAGGCTGGAGATGAAGCAGATGCTTGCCGCAGCAACAGACACGCTATTGAGACGCGCAGGTCCATGGTGAGTTGCCCAGAGTGCGATGAGGACCAGCTGGAGAGCAGCAAGACAGCCCGCGACAGACTGGAGGGCAAAGAAGAAGGGGGGACGAAATGAGTCTCTGTGGCTTCTTTCATGAGGGCGTCTCTGGCGGGAAAGCTACTTACCAGCTTCATCATACGCGATGCATGGCCGGTTACCTTGACTGGCGACTTACGCAGCTGAAGGAATCGCAGCGGCGCCACGAGAACGAGCATCGCAGCCGGGAGAAGCACAAGGATGGACTGCTCAAAGACGAGGGTGAAGTCGAAGCCATCGCGACAGGCCGCGTCGACGACAGGGCCGAACGCAGCGTCTGCGGTGGGAGCGCAGAGGGGAGTGGAGGATATATTCATGATGGGGCACGATCGATTTTTACCTGAATGCAGGAGAGTGAAGATGAAGGTGAAGGCGACGAAGAAGTAGCAGGGTCGGCAATCGAGGGGAAGGGGGATGAGCTGCATTTAAGCGCGTGTCGGGGATTTGAAGGATTGCGGGTTAATATTGCATTATCAGCATCCACTGCTATCTTGGGCCAAGCAAATAGTGAAAGGCCCAAACCAAATTACTAGCGGTGCTACACCCAATTCAATTCGAAGTGGGAACAAAGATCTTTTGTCGAGACAAGGCCCGGCTTACCTGCCATTTCGGGCATTATATTCGACACCAACCTAGAGATGGACGAGATGCTGCCATTGCTGGCATTCTATTTATACATATTTCTTAGTCTAGGTATCTAGGAAACAGTCAATACAAGTATAAGGTAGACTAATTAGCGCAAGGTTATCTGCTCTAAGAACATAGAATAAACACTCGGGAATTAGATTCAGCCAAACAAAGGCACGCGTTCTGGAGCAGAAGATTCTACAGCTAGCAGGGTATTTCTAATGATGTCTACATCTACATCGCTCCTTGCAGCAGCTGAAATACTACGCAACTCCAGCACTGACTGTCCGGGTAGATCTACAAGCGCGTTTTCAGCTACATAGAACGCTCACTTGTAGACTAGCCCGGCGCCAACCGTGCCGAGGCAAACTGGCTTGTAGTAGCAACAATCCGAGATTTGGAATTCAGATACGCAGCATCATCTGCAGCGAGTAGATATCGACGCCAAAACAGACAAGAGAACAACAAGACAATACCCAGGCGTGTTTTTTAACAGATTTATTTCAAATTTCTTTATGCTCTAATGGCATTCTATCCCACAAGTGCTTTCTCTAGCAGCAACGTTGCATCTTAATTCATGTAAAAATCCGCCATGATTCCTCTCTTTCGCAAGAGTTTGTAAAGAACAATTTACTCGGGAGTCTTGTTGGGGTCGAAGTCGTACTTGACCTTGAGCTCTTCGACGAGCTCGACGTACTTCTTCTGGGCCTCGGCGGGGTCGGTGATGCCCTCCTCCTCGTAGGCGGCCTCCCAGGCCTTCCACTTGGCGCGGTTCTATAGCAAGAAAAAAGGGTCAGTATTCATGGATGTTATCAAACTTGGGCGAGGAATTTCCCGCTCGTTCGCGTAGCGTACCTCGAAGGAGAACCGTGAAGGCTCCTCAGACTTCTTGAACTCGAAGCCCTTGCCAATCTTGAAAAGAGCTATAAAAGGAGGAGATGAGTTAGCACATCGTCCTCATTTGCGTATTCGTACATTTCCCAGTCTCTTCACTCGTAAACTAAAGGTCCCTCCTATTGCCTTTCCATCCAACACACTCCAGCTCTTCAGAAGGGGGGGAATCATCGCATACCGTAGAGGCGCAAAAGGTCGTCGTTGTTAGGCTTCTTGGTCAACTGCTTGACCTCGATCAGGGCCTGGGAAAATTCGGGAGACTCGGGAGCCGACATGGTTAAAGACGTTTTCTTTCTTGGGTGTATGATAAAAGAAAAGAAGAAAGGTATGGTTCGATTTGCGAAAAAGAAAGCTCCCCTTGGTAGCTCAGCGGGGTAAGGCCAATGAAGCTAGCAGTCTAAAGGGGGGAACGCCAAAAGGAGGGGCAGATGACGAGCATGAACCTTTGTTGGGGCGATTGCCTTGTTGAGAAACAGAATCACATGCCGGGATGCATCAGCTGCAGCAGTCCTGTTCGACATTCATTGATGACGATGGTCCTTGCAACTCGCGTGGGACGCAGTATTTTGTAATGACAGAGCAGTGCAATAGTATGACCACGGCTAGAAAACACACAGCTGGACCAAGCCAAGCCTTTAACTTAAGCAACGTCTAACGAACGACTTTGAAACCAACAGCAGCCAACAACTTGATTACCTACAACCCCAATCTATGCATGTACACTTCCAAACAGATATATACCTAACCTATCCCTACATCTGCAAACCATTATCAACCAATCTCGCTCACAAAGAAAAGAAAAAAAAACACCCAAAATGATTTTCCTCCAGAATCTGCCCGTATCTTCTCTCCACATCACCTCCCCCCTTCTTTAGCCTCTCTTCTCATCTTCAATCTCCCTCTGCAGCTGCTCCAGGATTTGCTCTCGAGACCGCAAGTGGGCTTCCAGGCCATCCACCTGCTCACGCACCGTCTCTAGATCATCCGATATGCTCTTCAGGTTTCCGCCCACGGCGCTCTTGCCCTTGCCCTCTTCCAGGTCTCTCAGCTCTCGTCGCTTATAGTCCAGAAGCTGGTCCAGCTCCCTCTTGACGAGCGCCGGCTTGGAATCGCGCTTCCCACCCGTGCGTCTCTCTGCAATCTCTTCTACCTTTCGCATCTTCTCTTCCAAGTCTTGCAGCTGGCGCTTGAGTCTCACTTCCTCCCAGTCCTCCGTCTTCTCCGTCGAGAAGTCGGTGCCTGCTGTCTTGAAGCCGCTGCGTCCGAGTCTTGTCAGGTACTGGTCACCAAACTTGGCCTTCCGACCCGTCGTTGTAGAATCATCTGCCTTTGTTGCCCACCGTGACGAGACTCCCGTCTTTTGGTTGTCAACCTGGTAGTCGATCTGGTTGCGCTCAAAGCTTGATCGTAGTGAGGCAGGTACTGTGCGAGGAATGCGGTATCCGTCGTGTCGATTGTTGAGAATATGGAGGAACGCGAGACAAGCGTCCTTGTTGATGCTTGATGAAGCAGAGGGGTTGATCAGGTTCCAAGCAGATCGAATGTCTGTATCGGGGACGTCTAAAGACTCGTAAAGATCCTCAAGGGATGCAACTGCAGTCGGGTTAATATCTGACGCGCTCATCTTGTCAAAAGTCAAGGGGATAATCTAACATGCTACTTCTCCTCGCATATCCCGACTCTCTTGGTAAATCTGCTCGTACTTGGCCTTGTCCTCTGGCTTCATGTACCACTCGAACCCATCCTTCAGGCCGGGAGTGTCATCCTCGTCTTCGACTTGCTCAAACTGTGGCTGCTTCCCTGTGATGGCTTTGGTTGCTTGCACCAGATGGGCTTTCGATTCCGGGATCATCCAGTCGGGGAGAGTCTTTGGTACGTCGGCATATTCCTGGCAAACGCGGAAATGTCATTAGTTGTCTAGCCCTGACCATTGAGAACGCGTCTCAGGGCATGTCGGGGCCGTAGATAGCTTACTCCGTTTAGAATATCAAAGATGAGTCGCATAGCGACGCAAAATTCCTCAAAGTCCAGGTTTCCATCGTTATCCACGTCCGCCAAATCCCACACCTTTTCTAGCTGGTCATCGCGAAGGCCACTGTTCTTGAGCACGGGCGCAGCCTGTTCGCCAGTAAGGAACTGTCCACCGCCTGTCCTGTCTGAAAAGATATTCCAGTATGTCTCAATTTCCTTTTGCTCAATCTTGGGAGGCATCGTCTATGGAGCTCGGATCCGAGGAGTGCCGCTTTTGGGGGGGAATTAGATTGGAATTGGCCCACGAAGCTTGGTCTGCAATCGCCGGGCGCAACTAAAAGGCGCTGGGGAAAATAGCACGACGCCAAACAGAGCACAAGGAAATCGCGAAAGCGCAAAGACAGCCGCTAGGGACGAGAGTGAGCGAACTGGTGCAAGAACAAGGAGTCGCAAGCAAGTGACGAAGCTACGATGTTCCCTTTGGCGACGCCCAGTACGGAGAGACCATAGGCCATGTACATGCGCTTTGTACCTGCACGCTACTTGGAATAGGACGGGGTACATGTGCCTGTGCCCGGATTGGCGGAGCCTAGGGCCTCACTTTACGGCTATGCGAATATGAATACAGGGGAGCTAGGTGGCGCTACACTATTAACCTATGCTCATTCTGTGCTTCGCGAGTGCAGATAAGGTCAATCTGAGTAAGAAATTTTATATTTTCCTAGCGCAGTAATCAGGTACTTACATATTCTGATCATCCAAAACGGCAAGTGAGGTTCATACCTCGCTATAGTCGGTAGACTTGGCTCTTGCGCCACGATACAATACATGTTTCATAAGCAAATAAACTGCCTAATTACATATTTCTACTAAAGACCGTCACGCCTCACAAGCCGATCATTTAAACTGGCCAACCACAGCTTCTTAATATTCTCTCTGCCCCACGCGGCAACCCGAGAAGGGGGAAAAGGCCCAGGGTCCATCCAGTTAGAGGGGCGTCCATTTCTTTTCACATTGTCGGGGACATTGTCAGTCGGGGATTTGTTGGCTGGGGCATAATTTCATACAAGTATTTAAGCTTGATACCCATCGCCACGCAGGAGACCTGAGTGGCCATTCTTGTTTTCGGTTAAGAGGCGTCCTTTGATTTCTTTTCTTTTCTAATAGGCAAGATCGTTGCATCTCAAACAAACGAGCCGCAATGTCGACTACCATCACCACTACCACGGCGCAGCCGATTACGGCTGAGGCCATGCTTCGTCTTTTCCCAGACATCGATACCACCAGCGAGGCACTGACCGGCCACGATGAGGAGCAAATCCGACTGATGGACGAGGTCTGCATCGTCACTGACGAGAACGATTTGCCCATTGGCACTGCGAGCAAGAAGATTTGTGCGAAACCTCTCCCTCCCCCTTGAATGCCCAGTGTGGGCATGGCATAGCAATTCTGTCGGCTAATACGATTTCTTGAAACCTATTAGGCCACCTGATGACCAACATCGACAAGGGACTCTTGCACCGTGCCTTTTCCGTCTTCCTCTTCAACGACAAGAACGAGCTGCTGCTTCAGCAGCGCGCCTCTGAGAAGATTACCTTCCCAGACATGTGGACCAACACCTGCTGCTCGCACCCTCTGAGCATTCCCACCGAGACTGGTGCAAACCTGGTCGACTCCATCGCTGGAGCGAAGCGTGCCGCTCAGCGCAAGCTGGAACACGAGCTCGGCATCAAGAAGGAGCAGGTCCCCTTTGAGGACTTCCACTTCCTGACCAGAATCCACTACAAGGCTCCTAGCGATGGCAAATGGGGCGAGCACGAGAGTACGAGATTGAACAGCTTCCCATCCCGAATCAGGACTCCAAGCTAACGGTGAAATCTTCCAACAGTTGACTATATCCTCTTCATCAAGGCCAACGTCGACCTCAACATCAACGAAAACGAGGTGCAGGCCGTTCAATACGTCACCCCCGAGAGCCTCAAGAAGCAGTTTGAAGACCCCAGCCTCAAGTTCACTCCCTGGTTCAAGCTGATCTGCAACTCCATGCTCTTCCAGTGGTGGGAGAGCTTAGACTCTGGTCTGGAGAAGTACACCAACGAGCAGGAGATCCGACGAATGCTGTAATGGGCTTTTACTTGGATACGAATACGATCTAGGGGGGGTGAGGAAACGTAATGTGGATGAGCGAGCAAATTCGGCACAATGTGTGTCTCTTCTTTTTTCCCTTTCAAGGAAGATGACGATACAAAAATGATAGAATTTTCTGGGGTCAAATATACGGCTAAATATGCTTGTGTTTGTGAGCTTGAGAATCTCTATTAGATTATTCCTAGAGTAGAGTTAGATGCGGGACCGTAATAACCAAGATATCCATAAAAGAATCAGTCTAGATGACGTCAAAGCTGCCCTCTACCGATAGTTTCTTGCAATTCCTCTATTGAATATCCAAAGTCACCAGCATCAATCGGCGCTCGTACGGGGTATAGATAAGGCCACCGCCAAGGCTACTCGCTACGTGAATTGAGGCGCCAGAACAGGTCATATGGCTCTCCTGCGTAGGATAAATCATATCACATCGATGTAGCGACAGGGAATCTCTGGTTGTGAAACTTGAAGGGTTGAGAATTGCTACACAACAGTCGAGACGCTCTCGTATTCGTATCAGAATTCGTATAGGACAGGTGAGAATTGGTGACAGTCGTGAGCTACCCTAAAGGGAGGGATGAAATTCGCATACTTTGCCACACAGAAAACGCAGCAATTCGTGAAATTCAGTCAATTAGAATTAAAGTTTAAGGAAGACTATAATGAGGCTACCTAGTATTTGGGGGGAATATCATGTAAAGCTACCTGGTCGAATCCGCTATGCATCACATATGACAGTTTAACGCTGAAACTAGCTAGGTATCACTCCCATGCTTCATGAGAAGAGCAATCCTTGAGCTTACAGACACATCCAATGGTATCCAATCCTACCAAGGTGCCAAAATGCCATCCGTTTGCCTCCTTCACATGATTCCTATTTGCAGCAAGCAAGCACTAAGTCCCAGGTCAGCATGCGTTAACACGACTTGACTGGTTGCGTTTCGTTCACATGCGGAGATCCTAGCTCTATGTATGTACATGAGAAGCGCCATTCCCACAACGCTATTATATAACAAGAACGCCAATGATTGCATGTCATTCTCGAGCTATCACGCACAATTCAAAACGTTAGCTCATAATTACCCCAGAGCCTCAACGTAGCCACCCTTTCTGCCCTTCTTCCCCGCAAAATGAATGCCGAATCTGGTATCTCATCATCATCAGCAACACGTGCGGCACGAGACCCAGCACGCATGCCTGGCAAGAGCCTTATTCGTCCGATTGCGCATGTACTGCATGGTAATATTTATGAATTTGGAGATAGGAACAAAAAGAGAATCTAGATGCAACCAACCAGCTGTGGCTGTCTCGTATCGTCAGTGTTGTTTATCCCCCACGCTCTCAGCAGCATACAAATACTTTACATAATGGTGGTATCTCGGGAGCGTATTGACTGATAGACCAAAGTTTAGGCTCACATCATATCTATTCTTTAACCAATTATGTATCTTATCATGAGAATCTAGAACGAACAACTACAGCTACGTCTGTTATTACTTCGGCGAATGTTTCATCCCTTAAACCTACACCATATCGTCGGGCTGTCTTCCATCTACTACTATCTACAGTGGGCTGGTGGATCGGTTTCCAATTCCCGGGGGAGGCTCCAGGCGGCCCCATCCCCTAGCTGCTAGCGCTGAGGCCCGCTGTAGGGCGCGCGGGGCCGCTGGTTTCCTCCACCAAATGCAGTATAAGTTCGCCGGCAGACTCCGCACCCCTTTGGTCCCCGGCCTAGCATCATTGATATGGGCGTCAACGGCGGAGAGTGCGAGATAGCAGCCTGTTGCGGTTAGGCGTGGAGGTGACAGCGAGAAGGGATCTAGATAACAGATCCATCTTTGGGTGAAGGGGGCAGATACCGGCAGTCTCTACAGTGTGTACGTACCTGACTTGAGTGATGTGATACCGATAATACAGGAAATCTCGGTGCAGTTCCGGGTACATGTAGCCTTTCGTTGTGATAGGTAACGACACCCTCAATAGAAACAGTATCAGTAACAGCATCCAATTCCAATAACATTGAACCCAGAGGCCACACAGCCAAGCCCATTTCCCACGCAGCAAGTCGTGATGCCACCCCGTCCGACCGAGGCGGCGCATCATCTGACCACAAGCCTGACCTCGGCGGTCCGCCAATCGTGGATCCCCTCAGTCAAGCTCGGCCAACCAAGCGTGGGGACCGGCCACACGCCATAGATCTGGCTGCCATTATTTGCTGCCCTTATCTCTTTTGCTTGGGCGACTTGCCGTGTCCCGGTGTCATCGGAGTTTGCTCCCCCGTTTCATTGTACCGTAATGGTTTCGCTAGCGGCCGAAAGACGGGTGATATGGTTGGTAGTGTTAAGTCGTAGTATTCAGCTCTTCACGGTGGTTTGCGTGTGTGTTAGTCCGCCAAACGAGGATTCAGTAGGCGGGTGCAGATCCGTGTCGGACCCCTACAAAACCCCCCATCTTCGGTAGACAGGAACCTTTCTTCTTCTTCCTCTTCACCTCTGCTTCACCTGGGCATTTTTCTCGATCTGATCTAAATCCGATCTGGTACACAATCTGCCTACACGACAGCGTCTCGCCAAGAATAGCAACGCTCTAAACCCACCGCCGTATAGAAGGCTAACAAGGAAAAGCAAAAGAAAGGTTAAAGGAACGGGGAAGGGAAAAGAGAAAGACTCAAAACTGGGCCTAGGTCATCCATACTGAGGGCTTGGGAAAGAGGCTATCCTTTTTGTATTCCCCTCTTTGGATCTTGTGTTAGAAGTTGCCTGCTTCAACTACTACTCTTGACACACTTGACTCTAACTATTGGTCATCGCCATCACTGCTACCACAATCTCTCGTCTCGTCCCATCTCATTGTGGTTTCCGTCTCCATTCTTCACCCTCTGCATAGACGATATCCTTCTGGGTCGTCGTCAGTGAAGTGATTGATTGTTTGACTGGTTATTCATAACAACCTCCGCCGTTGTCGCCCTCCATCTTTTTAACATCTTCAATACCTCCTTCAAATCCTTGCCATACTTGTCCTGCATTACTTGCTCCTCAATTCATCTCACTTCTCCCCTTTCTCGCTTCCATACTCCAAATCTCTTCATATTTTGACGGTCCTGGGGCCTTAAACACCACATTGATGTCGGTTGACCTACGCGACTGCCTCAACTGCCTGCAACACCCCTCCAGGTTTATGCCCATTTCGAGATCACAACTCTCAAGGGTCCATACCGGCGATAGTGCCCATAATATAATACGTGAGTCGAACTCGTTCAGAGTCTCCAGCCGAACCATTTCATGATCATTACTAAACCAGGCGCCCCTTTTTGTGCGGCTTCCACTTATACAGGAAGTATCGAGTGAATGGAAAGAGTGAAACCAATAACTCTAAAGAAAAGAAAAGAAAAGACAAATAAGAAAAACCAGTTACAAATCAACAACTTTTGCCCGCCATGGCGCACGTTATAAGTAAAACCGCCATTGATACCATCACGACCACCGCCTCCGCCGCTACCGCAACAGCCATTGTGGACCGCCGCCGCTCTCTTGTTCCTCAGTCCTGGGAGAAATCTGTTCGCAAGATTGGCCTGACTGAGTGCGAACAGGCGGGAGTCTCTCTCGCCCACGCCTTTGCCGCCGATGCCTTGAGCATGTATCTCCTCGACGGCGACGAAACGGATCGGTACTCGGACGAGACCAAATGGAAGCTCCACGTCCGCATCATGACGTATCTGGTATCTGCCCATTGCTATAGTGGCCTCGTCACAACCATTGGCCCAGATTATGACTGCGTAGCGTTGTGGTGAGTCTATATTATACTCTCGGTATAAAACATATGGTGTTGATCAAACCGTCTAGGATGCCTCCTGGGATGCACATGGACGACTGGTGGACCATCTTCCGAAGTGGCATGTGGCGCCTCTACTACCAACTTGGCTCAGAGGGCCGCAAGCGCTACTACGAAGATGTGCTGCCTCTCCTGCATGAGACAATGGACGAGGTCATGGGAGACCGCGAGTACTATTATCTTGCTTATATCGGCACCAAGCCCAGCGCCAGGGGCAAAGGCTATGCCAAGAAGCTCATCATGGACATGGCGGCAAAGGTATGCTAATTCTTCTCTGTATAAACAACGAAGAAAAGAGAAAAGAAGGAGAGAATGAAAGACGAGACTGACGAGTTAACCGCCATGTAGGCTGATGCTGAGAACCGCGCCATGTACCTTGAATCCAGCTCCAGCGAAAACATCAGCTACTACGAGCGCTTCGGCTTCAAGTACCGCAAGGAAATCTCCTTCAAGAGAGGACCGGTGCCCGTGCCGCTCTACATCATGGTGCGCGAGCCGGTAGCCGCCAAAGTAGCCGAAGAAGCAGTGCCGACGCTGGACCAGATTGAGACTGTCAAAGTCTGATATCTGCGATTGAAGTTGGCTGCTTCAGCCTCCTTTGGAGAATTTCAAGTTTGACAAGATTGTTGATAAGTTTGAACCCCTTCTATTTCGTTCTCTCCTTCACATGACCCTTTAATCTTGAAAGTTGCGTGGCATATAAGTCGATTGGCCCAGCCTCTCATTAGTCTTATCATCAAGTTGGCTTTGGACAAATTTTGTATTTAACCGTACGTTCGTTATCGTTTGTTGCTGTTTTGTTTTTCATCCTGTTCAGTGAGATACCTTTTTCAACTCACTTGACCAAATCCTGTCTCTACCATACACTATTATATATCAAAAAAGATTTTGCGTCAACGTCAAAACTGCCCTTAGTAATCTAAAATTGCCCATGTCTCGTCATCCACAGTTGTATATATCAGGCCCTGTCCCAAAAGCTCATCTGCCGCTGTAATCACTTCCCGCATGCCCAGTCCCGTTCCTGCCGTAATATTGCTCAGATGCATTCCGTCGTTGCCCCCGGGTGTATTGTTCAAGTAGTTGTATACTTTCTTCGCAAAAGCGCTGCATCCAGAGAGCTTGCTAGGGAGCTGGGCGCCACCAGCGCCGGCATTAAAGCCGTCGCCGCCGTCAACGAACATGCTATCCCCGTTGGCGTTTCCTGCCGCGCCGGCCGGGCCTCGGGTGTTGACTAGGTGTACGTAGGTTGCCTCCAGCAGGTGGTAGTTGACCTCGTTGAAATCTGTGACCGGCCGGATGACGTGGGCTCCAACGTGTCGCTTATTGGAAAATGATTTTAGGCGGCCCCATACGCGGATGTGTGAATCAATCTCGAAGCTGGGTTCAGCATCGCCTTGCTTGTCTGCGTCGATCCACTTCTTGACGTCAATCTGTCCTGTGCCATCGTCGACCCTGAATGTCAGGTTTGTCTGCTGTGGGTTTATGCTGCGGACTTGGCCGACGAATGTGATTTGTGTGATGGGAGTGCCGTCCACTTTGAACTCTGCACCGGAGTACGGTTCCTCTGCGTCGAGGATTTGCTTGATTGTCAAGGGCCGTAATGATTCATCTTGATATGACTGAGGGTTTTGGAATGCGTCAGCTAACAGCTATGATATTCTGCATGTATGCAGCATCAAACGTGAGAATGTTGAGCTTACCTTGCCGCCGCCACCGCCTTGGCTGCCTTGCTGTGAACCCCCTCCAGCAAAGAAGCCGCCAGAATCATCGCCGCCTTGGGCGCCGTAGCTAGTTTTGGAGTATCCGTCGTATGCAGCTGTAAGCAGGAGATGAGCACAGAACAGTCCAAATTATGAACGAGGGGTTGCCTTACACATTATGGCGAGAGTGATGTGGTGAACGCTGGCTTTTCTCGAAAGTGGGAGACGCGTTTGAAGCGCGCCATGGGTTTAATGGATTTTGCCCCGCGACAAGCTAGGCCCAAGTACGAGTACGAGCAATGGGCTGACTCAGCAGCCAAGCTCAGGTGCGCAGTACCTTGGTACCTGTAGTGCCTTTAGTCTACATGATATCACGATATTAGGCAGTTAAGAGTATTTGCTGTTCTTCGCTTTACGATTGTTCAAAACTTGCCGAAAAATGCAGGTGGATTGCTGGAGAATACTCTTTTGTAGTCAGATACATGACTAAATCATGATGCGTAGAATAATCTCGATATGGAAGTTGGAGACTTTTATCCTCGGTACGATGTATGTGTAGGGGCTCATAGCGCATGCATGGTGCTGTACATACATGTGGCTCACTGTAATAGGTACATGTAAGGCACTCGCTGTGTCTTGTGCATCAACACCACTTCTACCAGGTATTCTACGATTCGATGGAATGCCGTATCCAATAATCATCTCACTCTTCTCCTCATTCAACCAATTGAATTTTCCATCTTTTTTCTTTCTCTCTTTTAAATCTTGACATCTAAACATGACCTAGATAGAGACACGACTTCAGTCGCCGCCGTCACGAGATTCGGCACGGCATCTCCATTACCAGCGCTGGCCAATAGGCGCTCCGCATATTCAGCCTCGGCAAGATTCCAGCCGGGGGTCGCATAATAGTCTGGAACTGGGTGGCCGGGACGCCAGTCAAACCACGGAGCATGATCGCATAAGCCGGGGTTGACATCAACAACAATTCGCCGCCTCTCTTGCTTCATGCCCTTCCATCGCATTCTACACCAGTCTTCCCACGGCGATCAGTCAATACCCGGGCCACTTTGCTTTTCTTTTCTTGTCCTCCTCTCATTCATGGCGATAGCGTTGCGTTGACTTGTTCCTGTGTTTCTGCTCTCATCAACATCAACATCAACATCAACATCAAACATCAAACATCATCACTAAGTCGCATACGCCATGGGAAGATCCCAGACCGCGACCCTCCCGCTAATTCCTCTCCCTCGCGGGACCGTCCTGCTGCCCGGCCTTGCCTACCGCGTCACCGTCAACTCCAGCCGGCCCGACTTGCCGGCTCTTCTCGCCTACGTTTACGAGCTCGCCGCATCAAAGGGCCCGGATGGCCGCATCGACTCTATCCCGATAGCATGTGTGCCGGTGTCTTCCCCGCTGGTCGGCCCGGACGGCCAGCTCCTCATCACCAATGGTGAGGACCCGGAGAGCGCTCGGGTCGACTCGGTCAACCCGGGCACTGCAAAGAAGGACGATTTGTTTGGCTTTGGAGTCGCTGCCAAGATCGTTGGCATTGATGGACGCGGGTCTGGCGAGTTCGCGCTGCGGGTTGAGGGCACAAGCAGGATTAGATTGGACTCGATCATTCGCGAGCGTCCTTTTTTCGAGGCAAAAGCAACTTACTATGAAGACGAAGGTAGGCCATCCCACACCCATGTCTCCTCACTGGAATACCTTTCTTTGATCTGAGCTTTTGGTTTCTAATCCCGGCTTGCTTTTACCAGTCGATGTCACCGATAAGCAGCTGCAAGACTTGTTCAGCCTACTAAAAATGCGCTCAAGAGAGCTGGTCACGATTCTTCGCATCTCGTCATTGCTTCCTCGCACAGGCGGCCCGGCCCTCTCCCCCGCAGTCACAAAACGATTAGAGATGCTCATCATCAGAAGGGAATTGAAGGAGGCTGGCCTGCTGGCTGACTTCATGGCCAACCTTCTCGATGGCACTCATGAAGAAAAGCTCGGCATTCTAGCCGCCCTAGACACCAAGGTTAGGCTCACCAAGGTTATCGAGCTTCTGGAGCGCCAAGTTGGCGGCATCAAGAACAACTTCAAGATTACTACATTCACAACAGTTCCGGTCCAGATAATCGATCGGTTAAATGAGAACCCTACTAGAAGGCCAAATACAATGCCCCCAATGGCAGGGATGGGGCTTTTACCACCCCCAGGAGGGAATGATCAAAACGAAGACCAAGACGCCAACGAGCTTGATGAACTTAAGAAGAAGCTGTCGGCAGCAAAGCTACCACAGGAAGCCTCCAAGGCCGTGGATAGAGAGCTGCGCCGGCTGCAGAGAATGCCGCCCATGAATCAAGAATACCAGGTCACGAGAAACTGGCTGGAGACGATATCTGAAATCCCATGGACCGCGGCCACGAATGATCGACTAGGGGCCGATACACTGACCAAAGCTCGACAGCAGCTTGATCTCGACCACTATGGTCTGGACAAGGTCAAGAGGAGGCTTATTGAGTACCTGGCTGTCTTAAGGTTGAAGCAGTCCATCAGTGATGATATGGAGGAGCAGATTCGCAAGGCAGAAGCTGATGCCGCCGTCGCTGAAAAGGCCATCACCGATGGCAAGAGCAGTGACACGGCCAAAATTGCAGATGATGTTGCTCAAAGCAACGCCAGTCGACAAGAGGCGTCCGAATCTGAACTCACCAAGCTTCAGGTGCTCAAGTCGAAGCGCACAGTCGACAAGTCACCGATCATGCTCCTGATCGGACCCCCTGGTGTAGGAAAGACCAGCTTGGCCAAGTCGGTTGCAACTGCTCTGGGCCGCAAGTTCCACCGCATCTCCTTAGGCGGTGTCAGAGACGAAGCTGAAATCCGTGGCCACAGGAGGACTTACGTGGCGGCCATGCCCGGGCTCATCGTGCAGGGCCTCAGAAAGGTCGGTGTGGCGAATCCAGTCTTTCTGCTCGACGAGATTGACAAGATTGGCACGGCGAGCGTACACGGCGATCCCTCAGCCGCCATGCTCGAGGTTCTAGACCCGGAGCAGAACCATAGCTTCCAGGATCACTACGTCGGCATGCCGGTCGATCTGTCCAAGGTCCTCTTCATCGCCACCGCCAACAGCCTGGACACTATCCCCGGTCCTCTGTTGGACCGCATGGAGATGATCTATCTTCCTGGCTACACCACGCTTGAGAAGCGCCACATTGCCATTCAGCATCTGATCCCCAAGCAGCTCCGGTCCAACGGATTGGCCGACGACCAGGTCGAGTTCAGCCAGGAGGTGGTATCCAAAATCATCGAGTCGTACACCCGTGAGTCAGGGGTTCGCAATCTGGAACGTGAAATTGGCTCTGTATGTCGCGCCAAGGCTGTCGAGTACGCGGAGGCGAGAGACAATAGCGCCCTGGAGACGTACCGGCCGCAGCTCACGCTCGATGACATTGAACAGATTTTGGGTATTGAGAAGTTTGAAGAGGAAATCGCCGAGAAGACGAGTCGTCCGGGTATTGTAACGGGACTTGTTGCCTACAGCACCGGTGGCAACGGCAGCATTCTCTTCATCGAGGTTGCTGACATGCCCGGCAATGGACGAGTGCAGCTTACGGGCAAGCTAGGTGATGTTCTCAAGGAAAGCGTTGAAGTTGCCCTCACTTGGGTAAAAGCTCATGCCTATGAGCTGAGCCTAACCTCCGATCCACACGTCGATATCATGAAAGATCGCAGTATTCATGTCCACTGCCCCTCTGGAGCTATTCCCAAGGATGGGCCCAGCAGTGGTATCGGCCAGGCCATCGCCTTGATCTCCCTATTCTCTGGCAAGCCAGTACCACCTACGATGGCTATGACGGTATGCTACCCCCCTTCCCCGCCCAACAATGTTCGACTCTAGTTCCTGTTTAACAGCAGGCAAATTCAACACCCCTCCTCCCCTCCTCCTATTTTCCTCAATACACCAACTTCGATTGACACAACTAACGTGATATGTAACTAGGGCGAGATATCCCTCCGCGGCCGAGTCACCGCTGTCGGAGGTATCAAGGAAAAACTCATCGGGGCCCTCCGAGCGGGGGTTAAGACAGTGTTACTCCCAGCACAGAACCGTAAAGACGTCAAGGATCTTCCTCAGGAAGTCAAGGATGGTTTGGAGATCCTCCATGTAAAGTGAGTCATTATTCTTTTCCTTTTCTGTGCTTCTCCCCCATGATACTGGCCTGCATCAAACGCCTTACGGTTATGCATGTTGCCTCCTTATAACATCAGAAAAAAAAAGAATATTATGAGAAGTAGTGTTACTAACTTCAATGCTAAAATAGCCACATTTGGGATGCGATCCGACTGGTCTGGCCTGATTCCCATTGGGCCGAGGACCACCAGTTCGCTGGCCTCGAGAGTCGTCTATAAGGGTTGCTTGTTTTGTCTGCCGGCGTCCCGGGAATTCGGTCCTTGTGTCTTGCATTTATAAGGTACCCTTGTTGTAGCCCTAATCCAGCATCATGTACATAAAGGGAGATGGGAGCGTGGCATAAGCTGAAATGTATCAGATCTGAGACAAGATATCATCAGATTATACAGATGCTTAGTATTGTACGATGCTTCTCACTACTGCTGCTACCAGCAATAGCTGTTGATTTGATTTGCCTAAGACAATAATATACAATTACTTGTATCTCGTCTGTGTCTACGCTGTTCTGGCAGTCCGCAATGCGGGATATGAGTGTCCGAGCTCTCTTTTCCCTTTCCCATTATAAAAAATGGTCAGTGTTCTTCACGTACTCTTCCAAGCGGGTTTTTGTGCGATGCTGTCACCGCGTACTCGCGCCCCAGGAAGCGAGCTGCGTATGGAGCTCTGCTGTGAGCATATCCTTGTAAATCCGACCAACTATACTAATCATTTTCTTCCGCATGTAAAAACAAGATATTTGCACGCCAAAGGGGGGGGGGGGCGAGATTTCTACGTGGCTGCAGCAGACTTGTATACATCTCCATGGACCATGTGCTGCAGCGCTAAAAACACATGGACGCAGTGGCGTCAGAGTGAGACATGCAGCACAAGGTGGCCTTCACTCCCACGTCTAGTGATTCATAGCGAGACAGGAGGGATAAAAGGCAAAGAGATGTAAGGAGGAAATAAAGACTAAGCTGAGGGACAGCAAGGGAATGGGATGAGTGCCTCTGGCTCATCCCTGAGACCCTCTTGAGAGCAGAGCAAGCGAGCAAGCGCGTTCCTGGCTATATATTCATATCTTCAACCAACAAGAGCTGTAATGAGCTCACTGGTTCATTCGCATGTCGAACTGTGCCAATGTTGTCCTTTCAACTCAGCTCTTGAATGAGACACACACGAGACTGGCCCATGCCTGCAGTGTTAAGCTTCCCTTGGTGGCATAATGTGTGTACCTGCGCGATGTTTGTACACACCTGTGTCAGAAGTTCAGCTGGACATGGATGGAACATGATAAACAAATCAGCCATGCTGGCCTGACACGGGGGCTAAATTTGCCTTCTTGCAGAAAGATGGGCCGGTGGCGGAATGTCCTTGGTATGCCTGCTCATCTTGAATTGGTTGCTTCTCTTTCGTCGCCAGCTTGCCTAGACTCCCCCTCCCCCATGGTTTAACGCATCTTTTTATACATGGCGATTTGTCGGCGCATATCTTGCCCACTAACTGCAATGGAATACGCCGTATATGCAGGCTGCGTCTTCGGGTGGCCAGCTAATGGCGGCGTATTCTATCCAGTCGTATGCTGGGCTCACCTCCTTGCATGCTTTTTGCTCCGATAGCTGAGCATCCGGTCCAATAATGTGAAAGCGAAGCTGAGATGGCCGCACAAACCACTCCCTGGCTAGTTTGCTTGTAGGGTGTCCTAGGAGCAAAAGGTCTCAAATTCATGCCTGAATTTTGCATCGGCCTGTCTTGGCTGACGCCACACCACACACACACAGCTTACTGCCTTTGCGTTGTGAATCTTCGTGCTACTACTACAAACTTCAGGGAGTACTGAATAAAGTAGGTGAATACCCGACCTAGCAACTTGACACTACGTCGTCATCTTGCTTATTTAGCAAGAGACGACAGAGCATAGCAATATATTGGCTGCTCTGACAGGAGCCTTAGCCCGCAAACGTCAGAGGCGAGACATTGATCACAGTTTCTGCTGACAGCAGGACTGGTCTAAAGCAACAGGGTTATCGTTCGTATATCGTAGCACTTATATATCTACTGCTTAGAATCCCTGGTGTCTTGAAATGCCGCAGGGATACTGATTCACTATAGAGTAGCAGTATGGAATATAAGCAATGAGAAATGGAAAGACTGTCGATCAGGGGCTATCCCAGCACGTGGTCTTGACGAAAGAGCGTCCTTCTATATCAGATATAAGCGTAGTGTAGTGTAATTCTCCAAACCAAGGGTGGCTATAATGGAGATTTGTGCTCTCATAGTAAATACGACGCAGAGATTGCGAGTTCAACTCGCTTCGTTTAACTCGGGCTGACCTTTTGCAATGTATCCGCCTATCTTGTGGCGATATGATGTGCATAATGAATAAAGCATGGTACTATTCCTTAGCTTATGTGCAGTCGGATTTGTTTTGAGGGACATATAATTCTGCCCAGACCTCTAGTGTTGGCGGCTGCCACACATCCGAGAAACCAACAGCTCAGTCCAGACCCTTCCAGTGTGGAATGCCCGTGTCAGTTCCACCCCCCCAGTCCCATCGGCGTGGCACATGCATGGTATGAAGTAGTACTTCGTAGCTTCTCGGAGTACGAGCTGTGGTATGGCACTACCAATATAGCTGGTGGTGTGGGTGCCAAGGTCATTTAGGGAGAGAGGGGACTTTGATACCTTGATCCGATTGAGTGGCTAGGCACCGAGAGCGACACACTCGTAAAAACTTTTGATATACAGTGAAATCATGATTGTCTGAACACGCTGGTGAGACGCTATCAACGGGACAGCACAGCATAGCCAACCTAGTAGCTTGAGAAAAGAGTAGAGTACTTAAGTATGAGCCAGAGCTGAGAAGAGGAGAAAAGCCCGTGGCAAGACAATACTCTTCGCCAAGCCTGCCTTTGGTACTTGGCGTAGGTTCGTTCGTTGCATGTATGTAAGATTGAGTAATGTAGGAGAATGTCACGGTGGGCTTGCCAGACGGGGCTACGCAGCCCCCTTCACTCAACCCCCACTCACATCGACGAGATGTGATGGAATAATAGACGCTTGTCAGAAAATTTCCGTCTGGTTTCCTTGCCGACTACGGATTAGTGGCAATGGCCGCTAGGGGCACTTCGCTTTGAGATTCCCGTTTCCGGCTGTTGCTTATCTCGGCCACAGTTTTGTTTTGGTGTGGTTAAAACAAGGAGCAG
This sequence comes from Trichoderma asperelloides, assembly GCA_021066465.1. Classification (NCBI taxonomy): domain Eukaryota; kingdom Fungi; phylum Ascomycota; class Sordariomycetes; order Hypocreales; family Hypocreaceae; genus Trichoderma; species Trichoderma asperelloides. The sequence goes on from JAJKFY010000077.1 coordinate 141,856, forward strand.
CTTCTTCAGCCATCGCGTTCATTGGCCGCCGAGCCTCCCCGGGATGATACTCGGAATAAGTGAAGATCGTATTATTTAGCCCCTCACAGATATACAAGTATACCCACTAGATGGTAGGTGGTATTTCGTGCGGTAACTGCACCGTTTATCATTAACATATTGGGTATGAACTGTTGGTGAGACCATTGCTTATTTTATTCTGTGTGGCCTTGCGGTGTGGCCCTTGCTGTCGCATTGCGGATCCCAGAGATATTGCTAGGTGCTGAAGATGATATCCCACAGGCAAGATCAGTTTGTCGGTTGCCGGGGGCTTGATGAGAATATGCACGCTGTACTGAGTACCTACTACTTGCATGCAAGACCCATGACCGGGAGCCCAAATATCCCGCCCGGCACGGAGGAAATGAAACTGTACCATCTCGCACTTTGTAATTTGGTTCCATATGTATTCATAGCCTAAGGCTTGCTAGCCGAAATCTGCGCCTTCCTACCGGAACAAGTCTAGATGCATGAGACCCCTTGATCAGAACGCAAGGCTTTGGCATCTCGTTGATCAATGGTTGGGACGTTTTTTCCTTTTCCTGCTGCGTGGGGGGCCTGTATTTGCACCCCTTTGGTCGCCGTCCCTTTGGAAGATACCACAGGTGTGAGCTCTTTTTCACTTCTGATATCGGCGAGAGAGTGCGTCTCTGGGAACCTTTGGTGCTATTCCCCCAGATTCACACGAGGACGCACCCCTGCCCCCTCCCCCCCCGGAAATTTAGCTCCTCAATAGTCCCGCGGCCATCAGAACGAAATGGAGTCCCGGCGGGGGTGCGCCGTCAAGGCCATGGGAAAAACAGGTGGCCTGGGCCCTTCGAAGCACAGGTGCCCGTCTGAATCCTGGCAGCTTTCCGTTACTTTGGACGATGCATGATCAGTTCTTGATGACCGCTATCCTCAGATATTATACCGCGAAACAGCGAGCAGCAGGCTCTCTGAGAGCCCATGGTCTGACTAGCGGCCAAGTGCCCACCATGGCAGTGGGATGTCACCTACTAAATTTGGAGGAGGGTTGAAGCTGTTGGCTTGGCCTGTAAATTTGTTCAGAAAACGACTGCTCTTCTTGCGAAATTCAGTGCTGCGTACGGGTACAAACGTAGACAAAGGCTCCCAGCTGGAGAGAGGACCGGTCCAGGATTCGGCGCTGATCTTTTTGTTTGCTCCTTGCGGAACGGCTGCCGAGCAAATGACAGGCATGCGACTGTGGTGAGTGTTGATTTCGGTTGCAAGTTTTTTATGCTTGTGCAGCGGGCGATATGGGGCGCTGCTCCATAATGCACGAAGCAGATGAGGGCATTACGGAGAATTTCGATTGGAACGTAGGAGGGGAAAGCCAAGCGCACGCCATCTGGTGGGTGGTAAATTAAGGTAGGCCGCAAAAGATGGCGACCTCTGCCGCGTGTCCGGAGTTGAGCACTGGTGCCAAATACCTTCGTACCTAGCAGTAGTGCTGCGCCGGTGGCAGTACCTTGTACCCACTTCGCGCACTGCTTCCGAACGCCCAACGGCAGGAATGAAGGAAGCGATTGCCATCACCAGACCTTGCGCTCGGTTAAAATAATTTCCCGCGGCCAATGCTGCGTTTCCGGCGACATTCGACCTGCTTGGGCGACATGGGAGACTCATGCCATCAGCTTCGTCGCTGCCATTACGATCGCCACGCACAGCGTGAAAGGAGAATGGGCTCTGGCCGCTCAGGCCGCATTTTGAAATCTGTCTGGTAATCTGGCCCAGAGCATGTGAGTGAGGGCTAAGGCACTTATGCTCGCCACACTGAAGCCAAGGAAGCAATAACGTGCTGACAGAATGCAGCTAAAGGTCCACGGCGCCGCCACTTGTCACCACCAAAATAATATGTCCTAGCTATCTGCGGCTAAGAGTTCGTGCCTTCAGATGGGCGAGACACAAAGTACGAGTACCTAGACTACCTGTTCGGAGTAAAGAGCGCAGACAATCCGTACTCCGCCCCTGCACAAGGATTCTGTGTTAGCGAGGTGGTATTCCGTACAGGCACAGCCATTCCTTGAACCAGCGTGTGCTCGTACAGCACTTGGGTCGAGTGTGGTTCGTTATTAAGGGGGGTTCCTTGTTCGGGAATTTCTAGACCTTGCGCCATGTGCTCGTCCCAGGATTTGCATTACTGTTAGGTTTTGCGCTTCAAATGCTACATACTTTGAGATTCCTTGCACGGAGTACTCCGTACCTACTACATCAGGCACCACGACCTACAAATGCCAAAAATAGCCAAGCTTCTCTAATCTGCTGCATACAAGGAAGCGCTCTGGTCTACGGAATACCATGGCCATACCATTGTAACTATGGAATACGGAGTACAGATGGCAATACTACTACTCTCCTCACTGCACCGCGAGATTTTGCGTCAAAGTATGAAAGACTACCTGGTATTATGGAGTGTACATGCAGGCGTCATCCTACTAGCTTGGCAACTGAACAGCCTCTCGTTCTTCAACGCGTAGGAGCTAGTCGTTAAATGTCCTAGAGCTAATCTATCATGGCCCGGGTGAAAGAAGTGCTTATGCGATGCTATGGCGGAAATCTCGCGCCTTTATTTATACCACACTACCGCGCAAAAAAGCACACGTCTGTTTGTACCGGCAAGAGTTCTGGTATGCCATTTCTGGACTCGTTGGGAGATGATTTCGATCCTCATGACAGCTGTGGACCGGAAAAGAATCTTCGCTGCATGAGGTGAGGGATGAGGGGGGAAAATCGTACATTACTGCAAATATGAATTCGCACTGAGAGAGTAAGACAAAAGAAGAGGAGAACCCCAAGATATCTTCGACTATGCATCATGGCGCAGAGTATCCTCCTGTACTTGGGGCACAAACAACACTACCGGTGCCTTAGAGATATCGTGTCTCTGCGGCCTTCGACAGCTGAGCCAGAATGCTCGGTGGGTTAATACTCTCGGTGGTCTATGAGCAGAGTGCCTCCCCCTCAGGTGCAATAACGCATGCCTATTCCTATCACTCCAGCGTCGACTTTCTTTATCTCTGAAAGAAGGCATAGGGCTTTGTACTCTGTGACATTTTTACGCCGTTAGCGCACATATCAAAGCTGCTAGTCGTAGGCCGGGCTCTTAGGCCGGGCTGGCTAAATGGAAACCAGGGGCTAGGAAGCGAGAGCCGCGAACGGGCGCCAGCTAATACTACTACTAGCAGTGCTACATAGTGCGTTGTGGCATGACTACTGCTAGCAACTAACGCGTCGTCGGGTCGGGGGATTTAGCCATGCATAGATCATCGTTCCGTTTGGGTCGTCTTTCGCATAGATGACGCATCCGGAAAGGAAGCCGAGCAAGCAATGCGGAGCAATCAATGGTGTCTTCGTTGTGTTACTGGTACAAGGTAAAGAGGGTTCAAACGAAGGAAAGGAAACCTTAGCCTCGAGGCAAGAAGAAAAAAACTACAGGAAGCGAAGAACAGAGACGGGTAACAGCGATACTGCAAGGCTGGCTATCAAAAAAGGGAAAATGAAGAAAGCAAGAGAAACAGCGCCAGTGCCAAGGGTGCTCCGATAGAATCGTCCTCACGTAACCCTAAGGTAGTACTGAGGACTGATTGGGAGATGTCGATCGAAAAGAGATAGAGCACAGATTTAGTACGGAGTACAACAAGGCCGATACCAAAGCACTGGCTCGGAAGAATTCTACACGGCCTCTGTTCATTCTCCCGGTTCTTGTCTCAGATAAGAATAAAGCGGACGGCCTATCCTGGTGGACGACTAGATCATATTGCGACTGGACGGAGCCGAGTCATTGGGTCAGATTGGGTCAATGACCGCGGTACTGGCAGGTTCCTGCAAGGGTTTATGCAGCTTGTGGTATTTTGGGAGGAATGGGCGCTTGACTGGCATTGAAGCATCAAACATCGCGTCAAAGCGGGTCTTCTCCTCTGCAGTAAACTTACTACTGTAGGTGGCTACCCTCAGAAACTGTCTCAAGACAGCTTGGCCCCAGCTCTCTGATCTTTGCTGAAAATGGAGATGATCCTCAAGTTTCGAAGCTAGAAAGTGGAAATACAGAGTGACTAAGCAGCATCCGGAAAAGATGCTTGATATCTTCTGCTAACCTACGCAGAGTGACGAGCAACCACAAGGGCCCTGGCATATATATTCAGCCGTAGATGCATCGACTTCAAGTAAGAGTACGGCGTGATACCTTTCCCCAACTGAGACACCACCAATAAGAGAAACTGAGATGATACTTGTACTTGTGTTCTCTTCGCTAATTGGAGGGGCGGGAACAAGGATCACTCCGTCGGGTGAATTATTAGTATCATGTGTCAATATCTGGTTTCGGGATAGCACGTCACACAGCTGCACGGGTACTATACGGGTAGTATACCTGCACGCTCCGGCTGCTTGTGCAGAGCACTTGTAGCAGCCCGTAATGCGATTTGCCAAGTCTTACCCTCTGTGCCAGGGGGTTTCCCCAATAACGCTGAGATGTTTAGTCGGCGATGCTTGCAGAGCGCCAACCCGATCTAGGAGAGAAGCCCGGCGCAAAGCTTGCGTCTTCGATAAATGATAGTTGATATGTGGCTATTGCTCTAGGGCCTGTGCGCTTCTGCGACCCTAGAGCCGTTGTCTCTCGGGAATCTGGAGGATAACGAGATGCCTCTTTGACTGGAGAAACCCGTACGATGAAAACGCCGCTTCACGTGTTCTTACTGCATAAAGTATTACTGCATGTTTCTGATGAGGGCAGACCAGGGTTCTTGAGGCTCACCTTACGTACGGGGCAAGTGATGTCTTGCTGAGGCTCTGAAACCTAGTCGGGGCCAATTGTCTAGTGCTACCATCATCTCGACCCCCCTTCAACCACTGCGTCAACCTGCAAATACGGGGATGTTTGTATAGTACATGTTTTGCACAGCAAGGTGCTGTATTGGTTCAGGGAAGCGAGTGAGCTTGAATCAATCCCTGCTAATCCTAGGCTTGCTCACGAATCGGGGTTTCCTTGCTTCTAGTAGGGAGCGATACGAAGTACGTGGCCGGAGCGACAGCAGCTTCTTACTTTTCCGTCTAGGAAGGCATCGGGAGACATTTTGGGTCTTTCACTCACGGCCGGTCGAATAATTGGTAAAGCAGAGGTGCAAGCTCGACAAACACATTATATTTGGATCTGTACTGGTACCCCCCAAGTACCAGCTGCGTTCCCAGGCACGAGCTACTGTTTGACGTGATGGAGAAACTAATCTCGGAAATCTTGGGTCATACCAACCGGCAAGCTGCCACGCTTTGACAAGGGGAGGCGCCGCTCCAAGCGCTAAATGGCACACACTTCCAAAATGCCCGCGGACCGCATGCTGGCCCGTTCATCCCATCTTATTCTGCAGCTTCGGAGCACTCAGTCGGATCTTAATACCACGAAGCTTTGAGAGAAAAAGCCGGGCTGAGCCTCAGGCTGGCTCTCACGAGGCATGGTTTCATCTCCAGGATTCGACGAGAATATAAGGTCTGGATTGTCTTATATCGGTGATCTCGTTACTTTACTCAACTACGTCCTAGCTATTGTATAGTTACATTGCTAAGCTGGAAGCCTAAAGGCACTATTGAGTGACACAAAAATGGATGAAAAAAGCGACCCACCCACCTAATGACAGGCCGCCACAAAACGTCATCCGAGTTGGAAGGCCTTCAGCTCACGTCTCAGCAAGGAGTGCAGCAATCTTTGTGCCTGAAGCTGCCTGGGGGCTAGCTTTTCTTTTCCTTTTTTTTTCCCCCCCGTTGCGACAAGGCCTCCTCTCATGCTAGTCCAACTGCGGATCTTCAAGCATATTGGCACATCGGAACACAGTCGGTATATTCCTACTGCCGGCGGAGTGCATAGAATCCTCCAGCCGCACGGACGGACTCAAGGTGGGATCGGTGTCGCCGACCTTGTCTGGCCTCAAGTGTCTGGTGCCTTGACAAAAGTGATGGGCTCACGCTTTGATTGTCTTGCTGTCAGACGACGACTAGCAAACCGTTGGCTAGTGTCAGGATAAGTAGGGGGATCTGTCTGTATGTTTTAGATCCCCCATGTTTCGAAACAACAAAGCTACGCTTTTTCTGCGTAATGCGACGGAGCTTGCTACTTTTATTGTTAATTTTCCTGCCCTGCCATATTGGGCATCTTGCAATCGACGACCAGTCTATATTCACTCCCTCACGATACCCTTCTCTATGATGGTGTTGCTAGGCTCTAGGTGTAGCGGGTGCAATTGCTACTTCATTCTTATCTTACCTCTACAAGCCCGTTTAAGTGGGAGCTTGCAAAGTCTTGAATTGACTACCAGCAAGCTATTTGTACAAGTACTTGTTCGACTTCCGGCCTGAATCCCGTCGTCGCGTGCCCCATGCCCATGCACAAAGCACCTAGGTGATTGGATGAAGACTCTTTCGGAGGACCCATGCCGTATCCCAAAAATTGAGCCCAGCCTTGTCGACAAGTCGGGTCTAATCCACAGCTCTGGGGCACCAGCCAACTGGAAGATGGAGAGGGCGCTGGACTAAGTAGCCATGTTTGGCAAGCAGGGCCTAGGCGCAGGGTCCGGCACGGTCCCTAATTAAGCCTCCAGCTCGTGTCATCCCCACCATGGCCTCCTCCATGATGCCACTTTGATTGTTTAGCCGGGTGGTGCTTCGTAGAAATCTAGCACTCAACGCTGGCCCGCTCGAGTAGAGGCGCCCCATGGACACCCCTTCCGGTGACCAAGCCTCCCAAGGTTCGTGGACCTGATCCATGGCGGCCACTCTGTTGTCCATCTGTGATCCACGAAGCAAATCCTCTAACCCGCCATCGAGGCCTTGCTATTCAGGCAACTTCTACATCCTATTTGCAAAGCTTGCTGGGACTGCTAATCCCAGGACTGCTAGCTTCCCCGACTCCCATGCAAGCTCCTTGTCTCTCAAGGCAAACGCGAGCTACTCGTATGGATGTACGAGAACCAGTACGCCAACTTTGAAAGCTCTAGGGAGAACACAGCAGCATCTCCACTTCCACCATTCACTCACTCGCAAGCCTTTACTTTTGCGTCTTACGCCAGTACCAGGTACTCCGTACGTGCGCGCATGGGCTGGCACCAAACATCGTCCAGGCCTTCTAGATATGCCGAGAGCACCAAAGTCTTTTTAGCCCTACCTTGTTCTGCCTATTGTCACCGATTCGATCATCACCCTTGGCGGTTCGTCAACTTTTCAGGCATGGCAGAAGTCGCTCACCCCTGATCATTTTTGCTCCCACTGGTATTTTACGAGCATCAAAAGTCGAACACTATGCGCACATACATGCTAGATGCATTTCTAGAACGCCAAGACCATCCCGGTATCTTAATTTTGGCCGGGGGATCAGAGTTAAATGACCAGCTTTGATACCACCCTCTACGCATCGTCCCCCGGACCAACATGTACATGTGGTAGGGGAGAGATATCACCCAGCCAACTCCAGTTTGCCGTCTCCCGGCTGAGAGCTCCGGGTTATAGTCTCGTTCAGCTGTATCACATCTTCTTACGCCCATGGTGCCTCTCCATCACCGTCTCTTTGCCATCTTTTCCTGTGGCTACCGCCTAAGCCTTCTTTGCCTACTTCGTGCCGTAGCAGCAATCCTTTGTTTTGCTGCCGAGCTCTCACCCCAGCCAGCACACCTCCACGAAACGGACAAGATACAATACACCCCCCTCCCCACCCAACCTCCACAGCTTTCTTCTGGTTTCCCGCCTTTCCCATCCCAGTTTGCCCCAATCATAGCCGTCTCCAGTGTCTTATTGCGCTTGTGAAATCTCACACGCACCGCGGCCGCCTCTCCCCTCTCGAGACAAGCCAGCGGAGAATTGTCAGATAGGATTGACCGGGCAGGGATCGTCCTGGAACAAGCCATGTCCTGTCGCTTCTGATTTAACCCGCTGCAATAAGAACATTATTAGACCAGGAACTCGGTCCGTGGGACCCCGATTTCTCAACACTGCTTGACCACCTGCTTGGCTACCTACTTGCTCTGTACAAGTTGGTCTTTGTGCTTGCAGGCTTTTCGGCGAGTAACCCTATTTTCTCTGGCCCGACTGCCTTGCATCTGGCAACAGGGTCCCTTAGACTAGACCCAAGAGTCGCACAAAAACCGACTGTAAGCCGCCAATCAGCCATTTGAGGCTGATCCCCGTCGTGCTTTTCTTCTGACTCAGTCGTTTGAGCCAGCGACTTTGTCGGGTTCAGCAGCTTCAGCTTCGCCAGAATCCGTCGCTCAAGTCGTGAAACTTTGCGATTTTGCTGCGGGCTGCCGTTCCATCTCGATAACCACCGACGACACGGCCGCATGTTGTATCACGAAGCGTTCTAATACCTCTGGCTGCCAGGTATCACACTGTTCCAGCGGCGCCTGTTTCACGTCGGTTGCTCTCCGCCTAGCTGGATCTTTGGCTCAATTTTGGTTTCGAGCTCGTTAGTTGGCCTCTCTGGCTCGTACCCATTCTCTGTGTTCGACTTTTTTTTTATTTATATTATTTATTTTTCGCTTTTTCATCCTCTGGAGACCAGCCGCCAAATTAAAAAATTTCCGCCCCATTTCTTCTTCGCTCAATAGAACGACGGGTACACTCAGACATCGACTTTCCCTATACACGCTCACTCGATTCTTTCGGCTATCATCATTGAAAAGAGTACAAGAGCCTTTTTTTTTTTCCTTCCAGTATCTAAGCTCAAACAGTGATTTACTGCGAATTTTTGCTTCCGATAACAAGCTACTCTTCATTTGACCATCGAAAAACATATCCGAGATCAACTATTATTCATTTAAGAAGACGTGAATCATTAAATTATTCCAGGCCAGAGGGTTTACAGTTCGAATTAGACTCTTTGGACGATCAGAAGTTAAAATTCACATCATTTGGAACTCAGTGCTGTTGGTGGCTATCAGGAAATTTTTCTCACGGAATATTTCATCCATGACATTTTTAACACATCCTTCTAATCCAACGCCGCCCCTCGTGCCTGGGCATCACCAAGCTTATCCTGACCCAACCCGCTGTGCCTTCGACGTCAATTGGGGCCGGAAAGAGGCCTACCCAGAGGAGTCGGCCGTGCGGAGTAGGGCATATCCCTCACCTCCTATGTCCGGCTCTCCACCCTTACCTCTGAGGCCAGCTCAAGAGGCTGGTAGTCGAGGTAGTGAAGTTCCAGGCTATTTTACTGCCTCTAGAGTTCTGGATGGCCTTCGTGGAGGTCTGACACAACCGTCTCCCACAATCCTTCGCGAGCAGGCCGCATCAATGGCAAGGCCATATGCGCAAGAACCGGCAATAAGGTCTCCATATGCATACCCCAGACCCGAAGAATCAGGAAGGATTATCCCATATGTCTCGCAGCACCACCACGGAATGCCTCAAGCAGTTTCTCAAACAGCATATCCAAATTCGACGCCCTCGAACTCTGAAGGCTATCCTGTGCCTGATCGACCTCAAGCAACCGAGTCTCAGCCGTATACATCGCCGAAATCTCAGAGAAAGGCGAAAGGCCATGTTGCTTCTGCTTGCGTACCTTGCAAAAAAGCTCATCTTCGGTAAGCATAGAGAGTTTGAAATATACGTCAATGAGCGTATTGTTTTGTGACTGTGTTGATCACTAACATTATTTTGTCTTAGATGCGATGGTACGTTGTCTTTTTGATTTTTTCCTCTACAAGAGAGAAGTTGCATAATTAGCATTGGAGCTATTTGGCGGCTTGCTTTGCAGACTATACAGACCAACTGGAGTTCTCAATGGCCTCTCCTGGAAGAGATGTGCTCTGTAGCTCTCCAGGTTTTCCAACACATACTATTGAATCGGGAAAAAGCTCTGGATATAAGGTGTAAAATGAAATGGAACTTCTGAACTAACTTTTTTTTTTTTTATTATAGCACAACGACCCTGCTCCAGATGCCTTGGCAGCGGAAAAGAAGATGCTTGTGTCGATGTTCAGCATAAAAAACGAGGACGGCCACGACTGCGAGACGAGAGGGATGGTAGATTCGATCCATCTAGATATTCGAATCCTCAAGATGCGACGTTGAGGAGGCCACTAAGTATATATCCCTCGACAATTCCTGGAATCTCCCCATACGAAGACTCCCTCCGACGAAACCAATCCTACAGACCTCTCGATCCTCCATCGACCGAGAATGGCCCACGTGTAGTATACCAAGAACGACCTCCTGCCCCAGATCCGAACCTTTACACCCCATCTTATGAAGGCGCACCACCGAATAATATGGAGCCTCTGGCATACTTGAGCATGGATTTTGATATTGTCAAGGCATCGCCAATGTTTATGGAAATAGTCCATGCATCGAACCCATTGGGAAATAAGCTGAGTGATATCGTTACGCCACATCAGGCCGCTTTCCTCACCAACCTTCAAAATCAGCTTTTTGAAGAGCAGCGAACGTTTGAGCCGAATTATCTGCCGCCTATTCTGGGCAGATTGGATATTGCCATCAAGGACTATGGATTCATGACCGAAGATGTGTCAAGGTTTCGCCTCAATCATCTAGAGTATTTCGGCTTTGTTGGATATGACGGCTATACCAGGACATTTCCTCTCCGTTTTGGACTTGCAAAGGAAGGATCGTTCTATTTCATTGTATTTTTGTTGAGCCTTCGAGAGCTTCACCCACAGCTCCCGCCGCCAGGATCCTCGCAGCATTCACCATATCCACAACACTCATATGGACAATCGCAACATGCTCAGCACTCTCAACAGGTACAGCATACTCAACATGCGCAACGCTCTCAGCGTCCGCAGCGTGCTCGAGAATCTGGCTTGTCATATCATCGGGCATCGGTGTCGCATCAAGCGGCTTATGGTGATCAGTCAGCTTCTTCTTCGACCGAGCCTTACAGGCATCGCCATAGTGACGGTGCCATGCGATCGCCATATAATCCAGCTGTTTCGCATGCTAGTTCCAGCTCAGGGGCCCAATCTTATACTCCGTCACAATACTCTACGTCAAGTTATCAGACATCCCAAAGCGAATACGTCCCTGCTAGCCAACCCCAAACCCAGCCGTCGTATCAGCTGCCTCCTATTCGGGCGGAGACAGATCACAGACCCTCTTCTCGAGAGGTTAATTGGCCAAATGCTGAACGACCAAGACGGGTTGATATTGGCGGCTTACTAGAGCAACCCGGCGATACAAGCAGGCGTTAGACCCACTCGACTTCTTCAACATATAAACCCAGCTTCTGGGAACAAGTCGGCTGCCCTAACAGATTGGGAGAACTACATACACGTTTAATAACGAGGGGCTTGCCCACTGAATATGGTTACCTTGGATATTTCTCTTGTCTGAGAAGTTGATTATTGGCGCCGGCGCTTCGAGCTAACTGTTTGGTTTCCATTTAAAATATTCGGGAATGGAATTTCGGAAAGTCAATGAAATTAGCGATGTCATTGTCCTCTTATATCACTAATCGTGGACGAAGCTAAATTTCTGCATCTTATAAACAAAAGATGGGGCAGCTGCCTGCGAAAAGCTTAGCTCGGCTGATTCTCCTTCTCCCCCTCTTTTTTTTTTTCTTATTTCCTTTTTGTCGAAATTTTCTCTCTATTTTCTTTATATCTCTTCTAGGCTCAATGACAAAAGGAGGAAATGGATAGGAAGCGTTCACTTTTGGGGAGGAACAACTGGACTGAACGATTAAGCGTAGCGCTATGTCTTTGATTTTTATCGGGCTATGTGGAGTTTTGTTTACTCATGTAAGAGTTACTTGTTTCTTTTTTTGACATTGATTGCAATAGTATTTGGAAAGCTTTGCAAACCTTTGGCTAGGGCAATAAAGAGACGGGTAGGCGGCATGAATGGTCATACTCATGCCAGATGCGAGTATATTGGGCCTTCCGGGGCAGATTCGTTATTGTTATGCATTGAACAGATATAATCTGTAGTCGGGAGGCTGATTTTGGTTTACAACTATAGCGTAGCGGTTAGATCTTAATACGACCAATGTATGGGTTAGCGATTTTGCTGCTATACAAATTATGTGTCTTATATCGAAATTTCAATATATCTACTGGCGCCTATGAATTACAGAGCACGCTACAGTAAAGAAGCATGAGCTGCTTGGGGCTGGTATCTAGGCTGGCCTGAGGCTAATACCTGTGTTGCAATGCAATGGAGAGATACAGATAAAACATCCACTAGGCTAGGCATGATCGTCATATAGCTTGATATACAAGACTTTATTTATAATGGTCTAGGAGACCGTATTTCGTATCAATTGTGGCTACTCATCGACCGCCTTACAGCACGGACTAACGTTCATTCGTGTACAAAAATCAGGTTACTCTCGCAAGTCACGTGCAAGCGTGGAAACTTCGCGTAGTAAGCCCAGTGGTCGACGTTCCTTCCACCGCCTTGCGTTTTCGATTTGAGAACTAATTCGAATGAGATGGAGATTTCTCGACCTTCATCTCTCTTTTTTACTATTTATTGTTAAGAATCGTTTGCGTTGATATGGGCCGCTCTGCACAGGCTTCTCTCCTCTGATGCTGGCGTTATTTGCAATGGTTTATGCATGAAATGTTACGAAATTGTTCGGATGTGATTTGCTCATTTAATTGAAGAAAGGTTGTCAGATAAAAGCGGTTATGGATAAAATGGAAGTTGACAGTGCCCCGAGTGGGATTAAGAGAAAGGCGGAGGAAGAACATGAGGCTCAGAAGCCCGCACGAAGGATCAGGGTATAATAGTCTCCTCACCCTTCTTCGTCTTCTTTGACTAGATTTGAGAGTCTAAAGAATTCCATTGTTCCACAAGAATTTGTTGATTGACTAACGTTTCTTTGTTGAGTAGGCTCTCGATCCTGATGTGGTCAACAAGATCGCTGCGGGAGAGATCATTATAGCTCCCGTTCATGCGCTCAAAGAGTTGGTTGAAAATGCTGTGGACGCAGGCTCAACGTCCCTGGAGATTCTGGTTAAAGATGGGGGCTTGAAAATGCTTCAAATAACAGACAATGGTGGCGGAATTGAGGTATTTTAACATTTGCCACCTACATGCTCGTTTATACAGCAGCTGACTCCTTTTCATTATTGTCCAACAGAAAGAAGACCTGGAAATTCTATGCGTACGGCATACAACGTCTAAAATTTCTACATTTGAAGACTTGTCATCTATCGCCACATATGGATTCCGCGGCGAAGCTTTGGCCAGTATTAGCCACATTGCCCATCTTACGGTAACGACGAAGACCAAAGAGTCATCTCTCGCTTGGCGTGCACATTACCTGGATGGGAAGCTAGTTCCTGCGAAGCCAGGGCAATCCGCCGAACCAAAGGGAGTCGCTGGGCGTCAGGGTACCCAAATTACGGTGGAAGACTTGTTCTTCAATGTGCCCACTCGTCGGAGAGCATTTCGATCCTATGCAGATGAGTTCAACAAGATTATTGATATGGCCGGACGATATGCAATCCATTGCAAGGGAGTTGGTTTTACCTGCAAAAAGGCGGGCGAGGCTTCTAACGCTCTCTCCGTACAAGCGCAAGCGACTGTGATAGATCGCATTCGTCAGATCCATGGCAGCAATGTCGCCAATGAGCTCATAGAACTATCTGTCTCCGACGACCGATGGGGGTTCTCCGCCAACGGCTATGTGACAAATGCCAATTACCACATCAAGAAGACGACATTACTCTTATTTATCAACCACCGTTGTGTTGAATCAACCACCATGAAAAAGGCACTAGAGCAGACATACTCTGTCTTCTTACCCAAGGGCGGCCATCCTTTCATCTATCTTAGCCTGGAAATTGATCCGGCTCGAGTAGATGTCAATGTTCATCCTACCAAGCGGGAGGTTCATTTTCTTAACGAAGAGGAGGTCATACAAGCTATTTGCAAGAAAATTGAATCGGAGCTCGCTACTGTAGACACGAGTCGAACGTTTATGACACAGACATTACTGCCTGGGGCCAAACCTGTTGAGTCTTTGGATGAAGATGACAGCGATGCCACTCCAAAGTTCACTACGCCCGCTCTTAGAAAGATACGGCGAAATTCGAACGATCTTGTCCGGACAGATAAATCTCAGGGTAAAATAACTGCTTTGTTTTCGCCAGCGGGCACTGTCGATAAAATAGGGTCTCCCGCTAGAGCTCTAGAAGATGAGGCATGGGCTGTTCCAGAGCCAGTGGAATACACAACGACAGACCGTGAGCACGTCCAATGTCGCCTTAAGACCGTCAAGGAGCTACGCCAAGAAGTCCGAGATGAGATTCACCACGAGTTGACGGAGATCATCGCCTCACACACGTTTGTCGGTGTAGTCGACGAAGGTCGGCGACTGGCCGCCATTCAGGGAGGCGTGAAGCTGTTTTTAATAGACTATGGCCACACATGCTTTGAATACTTTTATCAGCTAGGACTCACCGATTTTGGCAACTTTGGCGTTATCAACTTCAGCCCACCTCTGGACCTCAGAGAAATTCTTAAAATTGGAGCCGAAGTCGAAAAGGAAGCCATGGGAGCCTCTGACGAGGAATTCAATGTCGACTTGGTAGTCGCAAAAGTAGCGGATCGGCTCATTGAGCGAAGAGAAATGCTCCAAGAGTACTTCTCCCTCGAAATCACTCCTACGGGTGAGCTGGTTTCCATCCCTCTCCTCGTTAAAGGCTATACGCCATCCCTTGGTAAACTCCCCAGATTTCTTGTCCGCCTCGGACCTCATGTCAACTGGGATGATGAGAAAGAGTGCTTTCAGACTTTTATTACAGAGTTGGCGACATTTTATGTTCCTGAGGCACTGCCCACGTCTCCAGAAGGGAAAGATGGAAGCGGAGATGCTAGTGAAGAGGGGAAATTAGATCAGGGAGTCGATGATGCGGCTCTCGAGGAAATGAGAACAAGAAGGCAGCATGTCAGGTGGGCTGTCGAGCACATCTTCTTCCCGGCGTTTAGGTCACGGCTGGTAGCGACGAAGAAGCTCATGGACGGAGCTGTGTTGGAGGTGGCAAGTTTGAAGGGACTGTACAGGGTTTTTGAGCGGTGTTGATGAATGGGAATATTTAAAGGAAAGGCGCAAATTGAAGATTCAGATTGTTCAGCTCTTCGTGATATATTTACTCATGGTGTATATTTATATATTTTATTATTTTCCAATTTCCTTTGTTCATATCCATCCAACATATAATAAATATCTATTCCCCTAATTTCCCTCGTTAGCTCCTTTCTCTTACTGTCATCTGCACAGGCTTGTGCTTCTTCTTATATGATAAGAATCTCGTCAAATTCATGACAACTTCGTCTGCCCTGTCTCTTAGCTCTGGCTGTTGGCTCTTATTGACGCTCTTGGCCATGGCCTTTGCCTTTGATACCGCTCCATCAAGATGCTTCAAGAAATCGCTCTTCCAGAAAACCTCCGCATCGTAGGCGTATTCTTCGTTTCCATAAATGTCGAAAATCTGATTAAACGCCTCAACAGCGTCCGCAGCAGGAGTCTCAGGAAGGCCCGCAACGAGAGTGACAAGGAAGGTTCCAATCTCACGGTTAAGATCCGTAGGTGCCGGGTTCAGCGCCAGCTGGCCAAGCACGCCGACACACTTAACGCCGAGCGCCTGGAAGGGGTCTTCAGGGTCTTGCAGCGCGGGCGCACCCTTGGTGGCCTGGTAGAGGGAGACGAACTTGCGGTGCTCATTGGGCTGGAGGGGCGTCTCGCCGTGGAGGGCGCGGGCGACGGCCCAGGCGAGGCTGGTGACTTGCGTGGCGAGGTCGACGTCGGCGGTGTCGGAGGCGAGGATGGGGGAGACGACTTGCTGCCAGAGGGCGCGGGCGATGGGGGTCCAGGCGCCGAGGACGTCGTTGTTGGAGTCGTCAGAGAAGTCGATGAGGGAGACGGACCAGGCGATGTTGTTGAGGGCGGAGAGGGCGTGGCCTTGGATCTTGAGGGAGAGGTCGTCAGATGGCTGGAGGCTGGCGAGGCGGATGAGTTCGGGGATAGCAATCTGGATGAGAGATTTGAGGGTCGGGAGATCGTCAATGTTGTCATCACCGTGATCAACGCCAGTGACCATGTCCATGTCGGCTTCAATCTCATCTTCATTCATTTCATCGTCTTCATCGTCGTCCTCATCTCCATCTTGGCCCTCGATATCATCACCAGCATCAGAGGCAGCCTCGTCCATATCTTCGTCGTCATTCTCATCGCCGCTTTCCTTCCCAGCCGCAGCCGCACCGCTTCCAAACTCTTTCTTTGTAAACAGCTGAGCAGAGCCTCCCATTTCAACGCCAAGGCTTGTACCGATGGATGCAATTGTCTCCAAGGCCAGCTGCTGAAACTCTGAGGGGCTAGACCAGCCGCTGCCGTTGGCCTCGCCCTGGCCGGGGACAAAGCCAGCCATGGCCTTGGTGAGCGTCGGTATCAGATCTGAATCGTCAGCCACATCGATCTTTGGTGATAGGTTCTTCACTTCGAGAAGAGAGGCGTAAATGTTGTGAAGGATGGTGCAAGCTAAGACACCATCTCCGCTGACATCGTCCTTTAGGGATATTAACGTCTCATAGCAAGCGATGCTGCTGGGTGTGCTTGTGATGTATTTTGCTAGGTTCGTATTGTCCTCAGATAAGACCATTAGAGAGGCCATGGCGTCTCCACGGATGGATGATATAGGATCTTCATCGTCCTGAGAGGTATATGTGATAAGTGAGAAGAGGAGGCTAGTGATGATGCTGTTATTGGAAATTGACTCCAGAATCTCATCTTCTGCCTCGGCCAGAGCCATTAATAGCGAGACAAGAGATGCCGCAATGCTGGAAATGAATCCCTTTTCCGCTTTGGGTAGCTTTGCAATAGGCGCCTCTTTTGAGATGATCTTGTCTTGAATCTAATGGATTGCGCGTCAGGTTAAGCTAAGCTCTCACTTATATCATTGAGATTCCAACTCACCAACTTTGAAGCGAACTCAATCGCCGTCAACACATCTTGTCGGTAGAGGTGAACACAGAAATCAGCCTCCTCCTCCTGAGCCAGCACTTGCAAAATCCCCCATCCAGCAGCTCGGCTCTCAAGCGCGGCGTCTGTCAGAGTCTGAGTGAGAACAGTGTAGACAATCTGCTCTCGGAGCAACAGTTTGCGGCACTTGGTGTCCTGGATAATGCTTGAGATGACGGATGCAGCCGTGGAACGAGACTTTGGGTCGGCGCTTTTGAGATCGTTGATGATGGGCAGAATCTTGCTCTCTCTCAGAGCGGCCAGCTCAGGATCTGAAGGAGGTTTGACGGCTTTGGCAACGGGATCGTTGCGGTGGCCGGCCCTGGGCTTCTTTGATTTGCCCATGGTGTCTGTGCGGAAACGAATGAGATGATTGAGAAGCGAATATGCAAAGCCAATGAGTCGACAGAGTGAGTGAATTGCTGCAGTGTATGAGGGTTGATATGAACTGTGATGATGAGGCTGGTTGTTTACATGGATCAAGTCCCGTATCAATTTTTTTTTTTTTTTTTTTTTTTTTCCTCTTCCAGTTGGCTGCTCGTACCCCACCACGAGCAACGCTGCCCCTCCAGCTTGCAGATTGCAGATCTCTCAGGCCGGCCACAGCGCCTTCCAGCGGCCCATTCAGCAGTCTAGCGCCCCATAAGTTTAGGCAGTTCTAGAAGACGGCGCTCTGTATTCTGAGCGTCTTTGGTTTTCTCCAGCATTCCTGCGCACCATTGTCCGGCCGCATAAGGCATCGGCACCAGCGCCACGGCTAATGTAACGGTGGATGCTCCCTACAGATTCCCCACAGCGCGCAAATCGTTATCTAATCAGCAGCGCTATCCAGACTCCGTATTAGACGACGAGAGCTCCCAAATTAGCCTTTTATGGAGACACCAAGCCATAAGCTGCCACAACACCCGTTTCGTTTCGTCTTGTCTCGTCCATCCATCTCTTCCCAGCCCGGATCGCTGCAGAGCGCGCAATTCGGCAGCAAGAGCAGACGATCGGCGCCAGCATTGATACCGCCATGTAACCGCTGGTTCCGAATATCGCCCCCTTCTCACCCATTGTCTTGCCCCTAAACGGCCTTGTAAGCTGTTTGGCTTGCGCCGAGACATTCTGAACCAGCAGTGCTCGCCTAAACTTGAGCTGCGAAAGGCAAGAATATGCCGCCTCCCGCAGCCCGCAGCGGCTGGTCCGTGTCGCAGCTCTGGCGCGACGACGAGGAAATGGCCAACAAAAAGGATGATGATCTCGGCCTGCCTCGACACACGAAGCATGCTGACCATTGGCAACCCGCCCCCAAGGCGTCCCTGGGCGTGGCCTCCCTGCTCCGGCTTATTCTGTATGCCATCGTTTTCTTCTTGACAGGTTATGGACTGTTCAGGGTCATCGGACCGGCTGCTGGCGCCTCGTCTCTTGATCCGGTCAACTTGATGCCCATGTATGATAGGCAACGACCTCCTCCCAGATATGATACCCCGCGGATGGAGGAGGACGCTCCTATAATCAAGACGCCCAAGACACCAAAGCCCCAGGCCAAACCCAATGATGGCGGAAGCAAAGCTGCAGCAGACCCGTCCAAGCCGTACAATGGACCACTAAAGCTGCCGCATTTGGGTCCATCGTTGGAAGCCATCATGCTAGAAACACAGGGGAGGATGCAAAAGAATCGCAATGTCTTGTTCTCAGCAGCTAGTCTTAAAAGCGCTGCACTTCTGCTTCCAATGGCATGTCAAATGGCCACAGAGCGTCAGAACTATGTACATTTTGCCCTGATGAGCAGGAGTGACATTTCCATCAAGGAGTTGCTGGCGATCAATGGCATTGATAAGTCATGCCCCTTGGTTATGCATGGTACGACGTCTTCTGTTTTCATTCTTGGGCTTCATCTCAAACTATGTTGAGGAAAACGAAATGCTGATAATTGATTCACATAGATGCTCGTCCTGACCATTCCACAACGGCAGCTGAGCCACGAATGACCTTTTCTGTAACCCGAGCTCTCTGTAAGTGCGAATCAGCAGACGCATTGTAATATTCTTTACGTAGTAATGTTTCTAACGGAGGGTCAGATTACATTAACCTCTATATGCACCCACAAGTGGTCATCATAGACTCTTCATCAACCGAAGAAAGTTATTTTCTCTCCGGCATCCGTGAGAAGATCCGAGACACAGAAGCTACCTTGATTGAAGTCTCGGAGAAGACAGCTCAGCGATTCTCATGGTTGTCGAAGCTTGATTCTTCTGCTTTAGCAGGTAAGACGACTCGCTAGGCATCTATCCTTATATCAAGCATATTCTAATGCCTTCTTTGCTATAGCTTGGAATGAGGTCAACTTTGATATCATTATCCAGGCTCCTCGGCATGGCGCAGGTAATCTCAAGCGGCTACTTCGGTCTCTGGCTCGAGCGGATCTGGCTGGGGTCTCTCCACCCCATTTGACCATTGAACTTCCCCCAACGGTCGAAGAGGACCTAACTAGCTTCTTGAACGGGTATGAATGGCCGCCAAAGTCTCACGGCGTGGCTCCCAAGACAAAGCTGCTGTCGCTTCGTCGCCGCATTCCTCGACTTAAAATGAGTGAAGAAGAGAGCTCTGTCAGGTTCTTGGAATCATTTTGGCCAGCTAAACCATTTCACTCTCATGTCATAGTTTTGTCGCCTCATACTGAAGTTACATCTCAATTCTTTCACTGTAAGATAACTCAAACGGCTTCAATTAAATTTTGCCAAGCTAACTTGGGAAAGATGTCAAATATTCGATCCTGCAGCGACGATATTCAACCATTGCCAACCGGCAGCATTGGGAGAATAAACTTTTCGGTATTAGTCTTTCGGCGCCCACGGTATATCTCGACGATACTACTCAATTCACGCCACCAAAGCCGCTGGAAGAACAGGGGTCTGATATAGAGGGCACGCCTTTTCTTTGGCAGGCACCCAGCAGCGATGCAATTCTCATTTTTGGCGATAAGTGGGTTGAGCTTCATGGCTACGTATCTCAGCTTTTGGAGAAGCAGCATGCTTCGTCCACAAAGCCGGATCTTTTTGCAAAGAAAAAAATTGGTACAAAGCACCCTGCTTGGCTGGAATACATTCTGCAGCTGTCACGGCTTCGGGGATATTTCACCCTCTACCCTACCCGTCAGACCGCCAATACCATAGTCGGCATCCACACAGATCTCTATGATGTGCCGGAGGAATATGAACAAGGAAAAACTGCTGAGCAGGAACAGGACTTGATTAACCTCGCCTCGGACGGATTTGACCCAGCATCGCATGTAGATGTGCTGGCGACGCTCCCACATGAGGGCGATTTGCCACTTCTTTACCACATGCCGTGGCTGACCTGGGATGGCAAAAACACGGATGACGGCGCCATCGAGAAGACTGCAACGAAATATAAGCAAGCATTTCGTACACAAATTGGAGGATGTAAGGACGAGAGCGCGGGACCTGTTCCAGCAGTGGACCCGAGTGCCAGAGATTTATTCTGTTTTACCAATGGGAGATAGACTTTCAGCTGGAGCAAGGCGCAAGGCGAACTATTTGTTGGGGAATTTTGGAGTTATTTTATGCGATCATGGCGGTATTATTGTCATATCAGGTGTACTTTCATCCCATCTTGTTTTGAATCAATGGACCAATATTTATGCATCTGTATTAGGAGCTTGGTAGTGATGAGCTTTGTATTAAGGGTAAGAATAACCCAAGTTAAAAAAGTGAAAAAGAAAAAAAAAATGAAACATCTATAAATGCTGTCAATATCAATTTTGGCGTACTTTGTCTATAACAAGGAGTATAATGCACGTTCCAATAATAGAGAAGGCGATTCCACCCAAAACCTGCAGATATATGAGTCAACACAGTCCTGTTCATGTACATAAAAATACACCTAAACTCACTACTTGTGTCTTCCAACCAGATTGCACAATGGCAGCTCTTTTGCCATACATATTGACAGTTCCTAAATAAAAGAATTAGGCCCCGACAACATGAGAGGTTTCTTTGGGTACCTCCCAAGAAAGATCAGCTAGCTTACTTATATAGTTCCCCACGCCTAGAGCCAACGTTATCACAGATAGAACCCAGAAGATGCCACCGAGCGGCTTCGCCACCCGACGTTCAAGATCGCTAGGTGTGCCCTTGATGTGGAATGATACGGTGATGGCGACAGACACGATGGCCATGTATATAGACAGGCGAAGATACGAAAGGAAGGCTAGCCATGATTAATTTTTTTGCGGTTAGTATTTGAGCTTGAAGCCGATGATATGTTGTCAAAAGACAAGCAAAGGCAGTATCCAGGACAAGCTCACTTCTTTCGTTGGCGCAGTGATCCCGCGCATCGCTAGATTCATTCACAAATAAGAGCGGGCTAGGAAACGGCCATTGGAAAAACGCGGAGGCATCGGTGAAGCCGTCTGATCTATTGAGAAGCTGTCAGACCATAATCCGTGTCAAAACTTTACGATGCCCTCCGTCTATCAAGTACAGGGGCGAATGGAGGAGGAGAAGAAGAAGAAGAAGAAGAAAGATACCTCAGTTCGCTGACTTCGATGGGTTCTGTAAGAGAGATGAATGGGAGGCAGTGGCTCGTCGTGAGCGTTTCTTCGTCGGACATTTCTGTGTCTTATTCCTTCTTTTGCTTCCCCTGTTGTTACTAAATTAATATTAATATTATCTCGGCATTCATAAAAAATGAACTGCCTTTTTTTTTTCTATCAACGCAGGTAGATGCGATCGGCGAGTGCGAAATATGAAAAAGAAGAGTGTCACTTGAATTTGGGGGGGGACATGAGGTTCGGCTTGCTGGGATGACGTCGGGGAAGGCGGCGCACAGACTCACGTGCCGTTCTTACCGCGGGCGATCATATGGAAACCAGCATCACAAGACTCGCTTTACACCAGATTTTTGTTCAAACAATCTTTATTTTCATAGAGATTGAAAAAAAAAAAAAAAAAAAAAAAAAAAGGCAGAATTGTATTCTATCTTTCTGATTCATGTTTGGGAAGAGGGTGAAAAAGAGAAAGCATCGGTGGCTCTGTAGTCTTGAGTGAAGCATGCCGCCTCTTACAGCCTTCACAACTTGTAATTCACAACTTAAATGCATGGCTACGTTTTATCCCTATTGCTACAGACATTCTTCTGCCAACGTCAAGTTTTCAAAACCCCCAAATCTCATTCCATCTCTTCTCCTCTTCCCTCAACGCACCGTCCAGTCTCCCAAATCTCGCCGGCTGCTCCGTATTTGCCTCTGGCAGGCAAACCCACTCTCTCACGCAGTCCGGCACCTCCTCTTTGATATGCGCAATGCAGATGAGCGCCTGTTGGTCCGACAATCCCTCCACCTTGACGGTGCCATCCTTGGATTGCTGGCTCTGCACAATCTCCTCGCCAGCATAAGTCTTTGCTTCTCCGTCTGTGAGGAACAGCGTGCACTTGTCCCGGACGGCGTCGTCCATGCCGCTAAACGACTCGTCCAAGACGACGATATCGGGCCCCTTAATCATAGACCGTATAAAGAGCGCCACGCGCTGAGCACTGAACGAAATCTCTCCAAACATGTAGTCGTCGGCCCATTTCAGGCCCTCGCTGTCAGCAGCGCTATTTGGCTTTAGCTCTGGTTCAAACCATTTGAGTGCTGCCTCAACTTTGGCCTTTGCCTCAGCGCCCAGCTTGGGCTTTGCACCAAAGGTCTCTGCCCACGCGTTCTCAACCACTTGTCTGATGGTGTGGCTCCTCGGCATGTGTTGGTGGACTTCTGGGCTGGAATGGCCGATGCGAGATTGAATGTCCCAGAAAGTGAGTGGTCGCTGTCCAGAGCCTGGCTCAGGTAGACGGCTTCGCCCAAAGAGCTTGATAGGCAGTGAGTAGGTTTGTGGATGGTCAGAGCCAAGAAGAGAGACAATGGTCGTCTTGCCCGAACCATTGGGACCAAACACGCCCCAGCGTTCACCTCGTCGAACAGTCCAAATCAGGCCAGCCTTATCACCTTGAGGCGTCTTCTGTGACCAGTTTCCAAGAGCAATCTTGTCGCCATAGCGGACCTGGCAGCCATCCATTTCAACCAGGGGCTCAGCATTTGGATTGACGGGTTGCTGTGAATAAAATGATGCTGAAGTCGAGGAAGATTCTGACTGGTGGTGGCTCTGAGCTGCAGAATCCTTCGACAACACCTTCCCTATATCGGCCAAAGTATGAATGGGCAACTTCTCGTCTTCTGCCAGCCCTCCCACTTTTACCCCTTGAATGTATTTCTTCAGGCCATCTAGCACAACCTCCTTCGGTCCCATTGACTCAACCTGGCAGTCCATTCTCAGATATACCAGGTGCGTAATCCATTCTGGGAGAGGGTCTTGCGGCCTGGCACTCATCACCAGTCGCGGATTGGCCTTTTCGGCAAGAGACTCTAGCAGAGGACTCAGCCCCGTAACTGTCGGAGGATCCAATCCCATGAATGGCTCATCCAGGAGCAAAACTTCAGGTCTCGTCAGCAGCGCTCGGGCTATCCTTGCCCTCCTGCCCTGACCATTGCTTAGGAACGTTACAGGCAAATCAAGCAGGTACTCCAGCCGAAGGTCCTTTACAACGCGCTTCAGCAGCTCGGGCGATATCCCGCCCTCTTCTTGGCTCTCCTGATCCGGGGACTTGGCGGGGTTCAGCTCCGTATTGCCCAGCAGGAAGTCTCTGAGCGAGAAATCAGTAATCTCCCTGCGAGACTCATACCGTGCAGCAAGATACGCCGATGTCGTCGCTGCGCCGCCCAACCCTCCGGCCGCCTGCTCAGCGTCAAATCCAACATACTGAATCGCCTTGTTGGGAGTTCTCAGTCTCGAAGACACTGCATCTGATGACAGATATGGGTACGACCTCGCCGTGGGGGGCTCACAGAGCAATCTTCCTCTCAGAGCTTGCAAGAATGTCGTCTTTCCGGACAAAGAAGGTCCCACGATGCACCAATTGTGCGGCTCTGGCGATGACGAAGGCAGCTCAAACTCGAGATTTTTAAACAGCGCGGGATTAGCATGTGATGATGTTTGCGAATTTGGGTGCTGCCGGTAGAAAGTGCCATTGGCGATGCGAACGATGGGCGATCGCGCCGAAGGCGGGATATTCCTGAGCATGGCTCGAATCTATAACGAGGACAACAAGATTGAATCTTGAATCGTGTAATTGAAGACGAGCTGAGATCAGACTAGTCAAGTGAGCATAGATGCCTAGGTAGGCAGACAGACACTTTACAAGTCCAATTGAATGGCCACAAGCCCAAATGAAGGGTAAACAACACAAACAGATCACAAACCAGAAAAGAAAAAGAAAAGAGACAATCGTATTCCAACGACGCTGTCATGCAGCGAATTGATGTTGACACCGGCCGTCTCCGCGATCGGTCTAGGGTATTTGGCAGCGGATTGGATGGAGCATCTTGACTCCAGCAAGTGGGGCCAGAGGCCGAAAAAGGTACGTACCCCTCCTCCACAGCAAGCACGAGTACAGCATCAGCGCTTCAGTGGACGCGAGGCTGCTGGGAGCCTGTAGCTTGGGAGTCAGGTTAGGTAAGGCGCCTGGAGCCAAAGGCAGCTCTGCCTTCCGTCATCATCACCATCAACCTCAACGATAACCTCTCCCTTTCAGTCTCTCTGCACCATCTCGTCGTCTTTTGGTGCAGATCAATCGCCGACGCAAGATTCGATCGTCTCTTTCCTGTCCGGCACCAGCTGCATCGAGCGCTCCCTCTCATCTCCAACCCCCCAGTGAGGCTTCCAATCCTCTGAAAACCCGCCCATCATGGTAGGAAACCAGCTTCCTCTCCAAGCTCCCTTCTTCATATCTTCCAGCTAACCACCCCCCTCCCCTCGTTGTTAGTCTATGCGAATCGTCCCCGCCTCCCAGGCACCCACAACCTTCTCTCACGCGGCCACTTCCTCGGCCCCCTCAGCGCCCGGAATCCACGACACTCTCCGCCACGGTGTCGGCATCTCGCCCTTTGACGCCGCCTCCAACAAGCCCGTCTCGGCGCACCCGCTAGAGGCCCGCCTCAAGAACTGGGAGGCCACCCAGGAGGCCGTCCGCATGGAGTCCCTCAAGCGCACCTTTGGCATCGCTGAGCCCATCCGCCGGGGCATGGAGCTTAAGATTGTCCGCGAGGGCGAGTGGCGGCCCATGGCTCTCGGAGGCGGACTTCCCAGCGTCCACGAGGATATCTTGAGAGGGCGAGAGGATACGATTACCTGGGAGGACGTCTTTACCGGTGAAGAGTCGCGGGCGCTGCCAGGAATCCATGATGAGATGGAGAAGAAGCTGAAGATTAACTGAATGGAGAGGCGTGGCTAGCGATAAAGGAGGGTAATAGAAAACGGAAATCAAGCTATTCAAGTCTTATGTCTATGCCCGGTCTTGAAAAGAGACAGACATGGCGGTTTGTGAGACTATATCAGGATTCTACGTCCCGATTTGCATGGTATAAACGAGCAGTCCCAGAAAGAACAAATAAATACAGAAACAATAAAAAGATCAGCATCGCTACTATTCTTGTAGCATCAATAAGACCGATAACTGCGGCTGCATCTGCTTGGTGCGAAAATAGGAGTGTAATATGTTCTGCATTTCTATCCTGTAATAGCAACAGCCATCCCCATGCTGGGGACGGGGTCCTTCTGAAATTATGAAAGATATAAGGAGCGTAAAAGAACCGAAACAGAGGCTACAATTGTACATGAATCAATAATGTAATGATACGCCGGTAATGATCCCCGATTTTCCCAAATTCTTCCGCGTCTTGAATTCCCATCGCGCTGCTTCCCAGAGTGGCTAAACGAAAACGAAAATGAAAGTAACAAAACACAAAAAACTCATAGTAAAAGGGAAATACTTTCAAGACAAAGTAATAAAAAAAAAAAAAAATCCTCTCCTCCAAAGCAGCTTGTAGAAACGGAATATTAATGTCAAAGAGACACACCGAGCTGTTCTTGCGCCCAGCTGTATCTGAACTAGTGAATGCTTTCGAGCAAGCCAGATTGCCATTCAGAAACCACTCAAGCATCGTAGTACGCCCATCTCAGCGGCGAAGGTCTATGCAAACACATCTTTGCAATTGTCCGATCATATGTATGGCCGTCATAGGCTAATCAAGAAAATGGCACAGAGGGACGAGATGGCACGTGGGGTTCGCACCACCGCCAGAATCGCTTTATAAAATGATGCAGCAACGTCCCTCCCTTGCGCCATCCCCATCTGTGGCGCCCGCAGGGAGGCTCTTGCTCCCAGACTTGGGTTCCTCCTCATCAAGATCCTGGGGTCGGATGCTCATGTGGACCACGTTGGGGCTGTCAGGGCTAAATTGATACTCTGCATCCAGTGTGAGCGATTGAACAGGAATAATCGATAAATCAAATAGAAGAGAGAAGAGCCCGTGAATAAGACGACAAACCGAAAAAAAGATAGGGAAAATGGAATGGAATGGGGGCTATGCTTACTCTTTAGCTGCTCCTTATCATCTAAT
Organism: Trichoderma asperelloides; assembly: GCA_021066465.1. Classification (NCBI taxonomy): domain Eukaryota; kingdom Fungi; phylum Ascomycota; class Sordariomycetes; order Hypocreales; family Hypocreaceae; genus Trichoderma; species Trichoderma asperelloides. Next base: position 168,360 of record JAJKFY010000077.1, read on the forward strand.
AATTTGCCAAAGTGAATCAGCCTTATGCTGCTGGGGCTGGCAGGCTTGGCCTCCCAGTCAGATCTCCATTCCCGCAAAATCAGTTCCTTCAAGGTGTAGATGCTGATGCTGAATGGATCAGGGTTGCCGCTCTCGTCCTTATCCGGCATGGCGACGTGTCTCCTGCTAAGATACTTGGCATCAATCTTGTACGGATGTCGGCCGCCAGACGCGAGTAACAGAGTAATGTTGCAAACAGGGCCATCGGCTCCGCCAGAACCAGCGGCCTTAATCTCTTCTTCTGCCGGACCAATAGCCATGGCTGACTCCTCGTGCTTGTCCTCCTTGGGTTTTTCTTCCTTGGGCTTCTCTTCTTTGGGGGACTCGTCCTTGGGAGCGTCTTGCTTAGGGGCGTCCTGCTTAAGAGTGTCTTCCTGAGTGACATCTTCTTTGGTCGTGGCTATCGGCTCAGGAGCGCCAGCTACTTCCTTGCCTTTTGACGATGAAGCCGCAGCAGGTGTTTCGCCATCGTCAGTAGATACAGGGTCGGTCGATGTCGTCGCGACAGCGGGAGCGTCCTTGGCCGCGTTGGTAGTCGCCACGTCGCTGGGTTTATCGCCTGCCTCAGGCGTCTGAGGGATATTCTTCATCTGCACAGCATCTGTAGGTTGTTCGAGGCCCGAGTCGTTGCCAGGAGCAGCGCTGCCACCGCTCATGGTAGAATCTGCAGCAGCCGACATGTTTCAGTTGGGGGGAAACGCCAAAGCAAAGCGATGTGAGGAATGCGGGATCGGTGCAGCAGCGCCAAAGGGGGTTGGCGAATCTCGACAAAGGAGCGTATCACACGGTTCAATTCATCCGCGGTAAGAAGAGCGCGTAAAAAAAAGAGGCGGCGCTGGCTTGTTAACGAGCGTTTTCAATGCTGTAAAGTGGGTTCAACAGTCTCGGTTAGAGACTGGCTGCGTAGGGGAGATAATAGATAGATGGATGTCAAAGGGAAAAAGGATGGAAAAAAGGCACCGCTGGGACAAAACACCCAGTGAACCTTGGCAGATCAAATCAACGAACTGGCTCAGCGACCAGCCCAGATTTCAAGCTCCGGGGACACGGGGGGTGTGGGGGGGAGGAAACGAAGAGCGGGACCGCCGACTAGAATGCAAAGCGAACGAGCGATGAATGCGCTAGCCAGACGAAATCAAAGCGCTGCTGAGCATCGAGAGAAGTGCTGTTTTTGGGAAGCCTTGCCCGATGCAGACGGAAAAGCGCACACCTAACGGGAGGATGGAGAGGCTGGTGTGGAAATGAAGCGCCTTGCTTCTCGTAAGCCTCATTCAATTTTTCTCTCCCTTTTTTCCCTTCAGCTGCGCCGGATGCCGAGACAAGGGTTAGGAAAAAGAAGGGCAAAAAAAGTTCAAATAGAGCAAATGGGCACCAGCCGCGGTTACGAGAGCAAGCCAATGAGTACGGCACTTCGTGTTCCCAGGTAATCAGACCCCTGTCGGTGTAGCGCCAACAAGACAGACCACTCGCCGCATGGAGACACACAGACGTATGCGGTGGCGCGGGGAACCAGGTAGTGGTCCGGTGCTCCGAGTGAAGTAATGAATGATTGAGGCTGCTGAGGTGGTGATGCTGCTGTTGGAATGGAAGTCTGGAGAGCAATAAAAGATAAAGCGAGTTCTGCTGCCAAGTCGGTGAGAGGCTGAGGTTGATGGGACGACGAGGGAGGTACGGAGGAATACGCCTTGGAGATTTTCCCTTCCGAGGACCTGGAACATGCAGCGGATAGGCCCAATTAACAACAACGGCTACTTATCAAACAAGCAATAGAGTCCAACGGCTGAGAAACAGCCAGCGGGCGGCAGCAGATCCGAATCTGCAACTAACACGAGAACCGGTGGTCAGGAAGATATACCGAACCAGATCCGAGCTGCCAGGAATCCAGCACTTTTCGTTTGTTTGCCACCTATCCGCCTGCTCTCTGCTCTCTATTCTACCGGACACGAGCAGGATCGAGACACGGCTGGTGCGATTAAGGCTTGGAGCGGAGTTGAACCGGATTTCGGGATGCAGGTGGATATCCCTTTGTGCAAACTAGATGATGCTGGGACAATCTCTATTAGGTACTGAGTCCTACGGGAGATAGTAGTTGCACAACGTTCGAATCGCCCCATACGGAGCATGCAAGCCCCTTAACAAATGTTGGCGGCGCACGAGACTCACACACCAAGTCGCTGCGATTAGGTATTTCATACTTCATATAATACGTACCTGCTAGTACAGGCAAAATGCCTGGCATACTACTACTTGTACATACATACAGACAGACGATGATCAAACCCGCATCTGGACCGACCAGTTGCTACTGCAGTCCATTGGCCGGCTCTCATCCGGCATTGCTAGTCTGGTGGATTTATGTACAACTATTGGCGGCTAGTGGCTCGTCTTGGAGCAACAACACTTCATACTGACGCACTCGCTTATACAGTAGTCGAGCTTTAGGCCCAGACAAGCGCTCATATCGCCTCTTCCCACATGAGCAGCAGCTTCCAGCACCAGCCAACACAATTACTACCTTAATCTTGCTAAGCCGGGGAGGCCTTGCCGTCTCGGGCCAGCTTGTCAAGCGATGCAAGGACGGCATTTGAACCTGGTCAAAATAAATAAAGAACACGGATGCCTCTGGTTTAGACATTAAGCTAAATACAACGAAACAGGGCGATATCACCTCAGCTCTTCTCATCGTTTGAGATGACGGGGGGTTTCATCCGTTTGATATCGACGAGATAAACCTAGCCTACGGATTACGGAGTCACCGTAATACTCGACGCACTGCGTAGATGCCTGGCAGCAGCAATTCCGTAACGTGGGATGCACGGGGCATCCGGCACATTTCTGCTCTAGCCGAATAGCTACCAAGTCGGCTTTGCGACTGTTCACCAGCGCTTTCACCCAGGCAAATCGCCGACCAGGCGGCGATGGACATTGAAACACACCATGCCTAGTGCCTTGAAATCATCTTACCAGAGGCCGCGCTACGTTGGCGCCCTTGTTAGGCGCCAATTCTCCCGTTATCTTCTCCGTACTCGGTCGATACTACAGGCAGGTAATACAAGCTTCTTACCGATATGATCTCCTGCGGCGCCACCTCAGCGCCAACGCCAACAAAGCATGCCCGTTCACACCATACCATGAACATCTATTGCCAGGTCTAAGCTCATTCCAAGCCACCCTCAGCATCGCTTGTCTGACAGGCACATAAACTCTAAAAGAAAATTCAGCTACGAGCACTCCGTGTGTCAAATCCTGATACTAATCGGCCCTTAGGATAGGGGCACGAAAAAAAAAAGAGAGAAAGAAAACGCCTATACTTGGTGATTCGTATAACGTAGTATTGGCCAAACTGGCCTGCAATCTCCGTTCAAAGAGCTTCAAAATGAGCCAGCTCCGCCCACTGCCGTCGCTCCCGGGTCACGATGTACCCACAAGGCTCAGGCCCCTGTGCCAAAAATACTACAATCTGGAGACAAAGTCAGGATTTGGTGTTGATCAAGGAAGGAAACCGGAACGTGAGAAGACGCCCCAGCTCGTCTGCGATGGCTAAGCGAGAAACTTTATAGATTGATTGAATCAAACTCGCGCAAGTCTGCCCATCTTCATTTCGAACGAGGGAAGATTAACGGCTGCTACTGGGAGGGAAATTGCATTGTTGTTATTCTCGCTGAATCCTACCACACTTTATTACTCATTGTAAGCTGACACGCACAATTCCCCAATAAACTACCACACAAAGTTGGCATCTTCCCCTTTTTGGGCCCTAAAGATTTCCCCAGCGAGTGATTCCCAAACTCAATCGTTCTAAACAAACAAAAAAAAAAAAGATAAGCCTCAGTCAAGAATGACAACACACATCATACAAAATACGAAGTACACGTATATATGCAAGCTCTAGCAGCCCTACAGCCCAAACCTCAACAAGCAGCATGGCATGCAGATGGATATGATGCGAGTGTCGAGTCCCGCAAATGACCCATACAAATTGAATCGAATCGCCAAGCTTCTGCTACCACTACATACTACTCAAGGGGCCCCTCTTCTTTTCTCGCTCGCTTCCCCACACGAACAGGAATGCTGTGCATCTCGTTCCCTTTCTACTGCTCCACAAGGCGTGCAATAATAAACGCAGCCCGCTTGCCTGCGAGATAAACGACCTTGATAGATGAGTGGATTTTCTAAGCCTGCTGATGGTACGATTTTCGGAGGATTTAGTCCCCCATCTCCCTGACCTGGTCGCAGCAAATATGGCTATTGTGGTAATTCGTTCAGCATAAAACATTCGCAAGCATCAATACCATATTATATATATATATTTTCATACTATTTGTGTTAAAAGATATTTAGAAAACGTAGGGATATTAAAAGTTACATCCTTGACCAAAATCATACAACGCTGCTCCTAACAAGCACGTACACATGGTGATAAGTGACGAAACATCAAGCTTCATCTCATGCCCGCTCCAATCTTCTTTCATTGCCTCATGTTCTTCCTGTCCGTCCATCTCGTCATGTTCTTCAGGTTACAAGGCCAGCAAGTCGCCGTTGCCATCGCCATGAGCCGGCTGCAGCACAGCCTGCGGCGCAAGGGCATTTACCACATAGCCTGTTCCTCCTCCTCCTCCAAAGCCGTCGTCCCCGCCGTCTATTCTCATCGCCGCCATCTGCTGCGTTCCGATGCTGGAGAAGTAAGCGTCCGCGTCGCTGACTGCCTGTGCCAAGTTGGGTGCTCCGTTGGTAGTAGGAGAAGCGACGGCGCTGCGCGTCCTGAGATCGATATTCGTGGGCTGGCTGCCGTTGCCGAACATGCTGATGCTCTTCTGGTTGTCAATGTTGTTGGCAAGATGCTGCTTCTGCAGTGCCGGGGAATCAATCAATTTTCGTGGCCTAGCAGAGCGGAACACGGACTGCACTGGCTTGAGATAGACTGTGGCCAGAGTGCCGACGTTGAGGCACATTTCTTCCAGTGTTGACGACTCCAGCCGTTCCGACTCGGCCGTAATTGGAGGCTTCTCTCCCATGACGATACTCTTTGCTACGTTCATGTCGGTTGATAGTAGTCGCCAGTACATGTAGGCTCGATCACGCAAATCGGGATTATCCGTTTCTTCTGTGGCCCACTTGAGGACCTTTGGTACCAGCTCCTGGCCCTTGGTTGGTCTCTGGATGAAAAGCTTGACTGTTGCGGTAAGTAGTGCCAGCTGAACCTCTACAGGTTCATCTTGGAACGAGTATAGGAAATCCTCCAGCAGCGCGTCGCTATTCTCAATACGGTCCGCATACTGTCCAATGACCCAAATCATGGCAGCCTTGGCCTCTGGCTCATCAAGGGAGTCCAAATGCTCGCAAAGCGTGCCGATAATTGACTCATACTGGTTTGGATATTTGCGGAAGATGTTTCGGATCACTACTGTAGCCTCCTGGACGATATATGTGACCTTGGTGGCAACTAGCTCCAAAAGCAGATCAATGCATCGTCGGGCAGCCGGCTCAATCTTGATGGCGAGCTTGCCGATTGCGCGAACAGCCTTCCGTACGAAATGCACGTCAATTTCCGTAGCGTATTCTCTCAACTCAGTCAGAACCTCATCAATGTTCTTCTCGTTGGCCAGCATGAAGATCAGTTCCAGCTTGGTGACCTTTACGTAAATTGGATCGTTGTATTTGCAGAAGAAGACTCGGATATCGTTTCGTAGCACCTCGGGCCGTTTTTGCAGAATGAGAAGAGCGTTTCTTAGGGCGAGGTATTGCACCTCAGAGCCCTTGGCTAACAGCGTAACGAGGGGCGGGGAGAGCTTCTTGCATAGTGCCGAAATCTGCTTCTGGTCGGCGATATAGTTCATCAAGTACAGAATCACACGAATGCAGGTCAGGACGACTGATGAGTTGGAGTGAGAAAGTCGCGGGGCGATTCGTTCGGCCAGCAGTGAGGCCTCGCCCGATTCTTGAGGAACATAGGACATGAGTGCCTCTAGGATATATGTCTGGCCCCATCTGATGGACAGTTAGTAAAATCAATACAAGTATCAAGTACGCTTCATTAAAATAGTAGACTCACTCAGAACAGTCAGGCAGGATGGCAACCATTTTCGATGCATTGGTGTAATCAATAGTCAGCTTAATAGCGTCACTCCTCTCCCAAATATCCATCAATCCTGCCAGCGCGCTGGCAACAACAGTCGGGTTGTCGTCCCTGAGGAGCGAGTTGAGTCGATCGATGAGGTCTGATTGCTCGACCATGTGTCTGTCGTGATCATAGAGCTTGGCAACACAGAATGCGGCCGTCTTTCGAACGTATGGGTCGGAGTCTCTCAACATAAGTTTAACTAGAGGAACCGTGGCAGCGACGAACTCGCGCACGTGGATATATGATATTGTTCGTAGAGCGAGAGCTCGTACTAGCGGGTTGGGGTCTTCGATATCCTGATTCCACCAGTTAGCTCACTGTTGTGATACATGATGAGCTTGGGATACTGTCGCTCAACTCACATGCTCCAATATCGGAATCGCATTAACTGCAATCTCTGGTCGAACTCGCGCATAGTTCACCAAATACAGAAAGCACCTATCGAGGCAGGAGTGTTAATATCGACTTTGACGTTCCAACAGTATATGTTCTGACGTGGGCCATACATCTTCTTAATTTCCAAGCTCGAAATGTTCATACATCCGATAATGTCGGGAAACAGCGCAACCATGTCGTTGTTGCTCATCGTCATGTTGGCGACAATGCGCTTGAGCGCAATCTTCTTGGTCGCATAGTTCTTGTCTTTCTTCCCACCGCTGTTCAGCTCGAGACGCAGCTCGGCGACTTTGCCCTGCCTTGATCTTAGCTTATCGAGAGCAATATTTGGCATGTAAATGAATCCGAGTGGGAGGGCCATCATGTCATGAATCGCGCAGCTGCGCAAAAGGAAATAGTCATTGTTGGGGCGAGCGAGGAAAGGTTATCGTAGAGCGCAGCTATCGCAATCTCTTATGAAGAGAGAGATCGCGATAAAGGCATTGGTCGCTGTCGTCGCTGCCGCTAGGTGGGTATTCTAGCAGTAGTAAAGCATAGAAATCATCCAAGACCCAAGAACAGGCGGCGAGTCACAGTGACGATGCGCATGGAGCCGCGCGCACGAGGGGGAGTGGGCTAAATGGGCAAAATAAAAGAAAGCAAGGCGTGGATTGCAACTGTATCATGGAAAAGACGCAAGATGGAGACGAGAGAGAAAAGCAAAAGAGAGACGAGAGCTTACCCGAGCGAACAGCTTGGAGTCCCCTCCACCAACGTTGCCAGACATGGTGCCAGCAGCTACGAATCACGTCGTCCTCCTCCCCCGCAGAATCGATGCAGCGCGGCCTGGTCTAGTCTGCTTCAGACAATCTTGTAAGTAGTATCGCTGCTTCTGTAGCGGGAATGTCGTCACGCGCCGTTGGCACCCCTTGTTGAGATTTAGAGGGCCTCCCAGGTCCAGGTACGGGCAAGCAAAATGCGGGTTGGTGCTGCAGCCAAAGCGAGAAGCGCCGGAATTCCGTTTTGCTTTAGACAGAGCCTTGTCGATAAATGCGCTGGCCGAATCGCCTAAATTGCTCGTGAAACCAATGGCGCTCAGCAAGACGCTTCACACCCACCACTTGTTTCTTAAATCAACGCAAGGCTATGTATGTGTCCAGGGGATAAACTCGCACGCCGTCACATGTATCGTCGTTTCCGTTTAAAAAGAAGGCAAGGCTGACCAATCGATGCCGAAACGCGCCAGCTTCTTCGCTCCGGGATTTGCCTTGTGTGTCTGAGCGTCTCGCGGGTCGTGCGTGGAGGGGGGAACAGAATTGGAGGTCGGAGGCGTGAGCGAGAGGGTTTCCGGACCCGAGGACGGACAAAAAGAAGAAAGAAAGACAAGGCCGAAACTCGCAGTCGCTATTCTCTTGCGGCTCCGAGAAGCTGCGGAAGATGCAATGTGGGAAAAGGGAAAAAAGGAGGACACGCGCCGCCGGCAGGGTCGGTATGCAGGAATAGGCCAGAGGCCAGGCCTTGTATGGCGCACTCCGGGGCTATCGATAAGAGCTAATTAGGCGCTGTGGATGTTGGCGACCCACCGGCAATTCAGTGACAAAGTAGCAACACAACAGCTATTCCGGGACCTTGCCTTACGCAATATCGATTGCGGCGAATCCAGCCAACAACAAGAGTCGAACCGCGTTTCGCGCAGCCGAGGATCCTGCATCAAATCGAGTACGGCCAATTCATCAATCGATTCCATAGCTACACAGACGACATGGCTACCGCTCAAGAGCCTCCCGTGCCTTACTGGGTCGCCCAGCTCGACTCCCCTCCCGCAGCAAAGTCCAAGATCAACGGCATCATCGACCCTCCAGGCTTCTCTACAGCGCCCAGCAGCGCCCCCAAGGTTCGTTCATTTCGTTCGCTCACACACATAAAACAACATGAAGCATATAAACCAAAGGAGCAAGAAAGGAAAAGAAAGAAAGCTGATGTCAAACCTCACAGAAAGGCAAAGACGTCAAAGCCCAGCCCCGAAAGCCTCCCTCCGCTGAGGAGAGAGACACGCTCAAAGTGAAGAAGGCCTGGGAGGTCGCCCTCGCCCCCGTCAAGGGTCTCCCCATGACCGCCATTATGATGTACATGTCCGGCAACTCGCTGCAGATCTTCAGCATCATGATGGTCTTCATGGCCTTCAAGAACCCCATCGTCGGCCTGATGAGCACGAACCAGGCCTTTGAGCGCTTCCAGACCGACAGCAACTCGGGCCAGATCCTGCAGACGAAGCTAGTGTATGTGGCGATGCAGTTTTTGGCGTTGGCGGTGGGTGTGTGGAAGATCAACTCGATGGGTCTATTACCGTAAGTCGAAAAGACAGAAGCACCTTTTTCTGCCACTCTTCTTATTTTTTCTCTTTCTATTTACTAACACCGCAATAGCACGACACGATCTGACTGGATGATGTGGGAGTCTCTGAGAGAGCCTGTAGAGCACGCAATTCTAGCTTTGTGAATTAATGGGATTATCTAAAATTAATAGTGTAGTACGATAATGACGACTTTGATGAGTATCATGTGCTATGGACGGATCTACTGTCCGGGAACAAACGCCGCTGCTATGCAATTTAAAAAGCGATATAACGCTATGCCTGTAAGCAGATGTATGTGGAGTGTGTAGGTGCGGGATTAAAAAAGAAAAGAAAAGAAAAGAAACAGGGTAAGAAAATATAAAAAGAGAAAACCATGTCATGTCATCGTAAAAGCCATTATCTTCATTTGGCCTCTGCCGGCCCCGACCTCCCCTGTCCGTTTTGAGTGCTGTTTTTCCTCTGCAACTTCTCTGCCCTCCAGCGAGGACCTTGTTTTTCAATGAATCTGAGCCAGGGCAAGCATGCGACCATGAGTAGTGCAAGAAACGTAAAGCACCAGCCTCGACCCATAGCATCAATCATATAATCTACGACGGCAGTGGCCGCAGCGCCAAATAAACAGCGGACAAGATTGTTCGCTGCTGCTGCCGTAGCTGTTGAACCGGGATATAGATCAACAATGAGTGTGTTAAGAATGCTGAAAGTGCTTGGGACTAGCATGCCAATCAAAAACACAAGGACGAGCGGAACAGCTACGCTCGTTTCTGCCTGCAAGGCCCAGCCATAGCCAATGACAGCGGCCGCACCAACCAGCAATGAAGGGTAGATGGGCTGAATGCGTGCCGACTCGATGGGAAAGTCCCCAATCTCGTTCCGGCGCCCATGGCTTGGGTCTACCCCCAGCTTCTTTGCGATGCGGCGGTAATTCCAATCCACTACATATCCTTGCAAAACAACTGTCAAACAGCACCCCAGACCGTATGGTAAGAAGCATAACCCAACTTCTAATTCTCCAAAGTTGTATATTGCAGCAAACTGAGTCGATAGCGTGGCGGCAACCAGGATGAAATTGACGTAAATGACGGCCGCAATCAGCAGGACTTGGCTCATCTCTTTGTCAAACGCAATGGCCAGGGTACCTAGAGGATTGGGAAACCGCATTTTTCTCTTGGGCCCAGGTTCTGGCACATCCCCAGTCTTCCTTCTCCTCAGAAACTCCACCAAGGTAATGTTCCAAGACTGAGGACTGATGGAGCCGTTTCCAACCACGTTTCGACACATTTCGGGCACGGTAGCAACCCATGGAACCAGCCACACCACGACAAAGATGGCACAGAACCAGAAGATGGACGGCCATCCCAAGTATTGACTTAAAAGACCTCCTATCACCGGGCCAATCGCGGGTCCGATATTGGCTCCAACGCTGACAAAGCCCATATACTTTCCCCTCTCAGCGGTCGGCGTGATGTCTGCAATCACGGCATACGAGAGCGCGAGCGTACCGCTGCTCCCTGCTGACTGAACACATCGCAGTACGAGCAGGGCAGCGTAGTTGCGTTGCAAGGCGAGACCAATGTTGGCACATAGATAGATGATGAAGGCCACGGTGAAAGCGGGTCGGCGGCCCGCCATGTCGCCAAAGTCCCCAAATATCGTCGGTGAGAGCCCCTGGAAAATCATATAAGACGTCAGGGTGAAGTTGATGAGTGAAATGGAAACGTTAAGCTCCTCGGCCAAGGCGTCCAGTGCCGGAAAGTAGATGTGGGCCGTCATTGGCGAGACCACACTGGCCACAGTCGCCATGAAAGTGATCCATATCTTCATGCGTCGAGAAAAGATGCTGTATGGCTCGCCGGTCGCAGGTCTAGGGCCCCGTTCGACATCGTTCACGACAGGCTCGCCCCGAGATTGGGATGTCAGCAGCTCTATTGCAACGGTCTGGTCCGTATTTTGGTCTCCTAGCGACTCAGAGTCCGACTCGCCCTTCACCGGCGATGAGATCTCGTCTGTCTCTTTGTCAACCCGGACTGTGGTTTCATCTTGCTTCATGACGACGCATGCGCGTTGCCTACGAATTCCAGCAAGGGAGCAGTCGTCGAGGCGAGTGGCGGATGTCGATGGTGAAGGGTCGAAAATCAAAAATCAAAAAACAAGAGGAAGCGAAGGAAGAGGAGCAGATGCTCCCAGCCTCGGATCGGGTAAGGTAGTAGCGGACGAACTCGCCTGTGGACGATCGAACTGCGATTCCCCACAGATTCGGTCGATGCCCGTTATCTACCCCCCCAGAAATGCCGGCGTTGTCTCCCTGCTGTCGATTCTCTCTCGCCGCATGGAAGAGATTGAGCGAGGGATTGATTTTGGGTGTAATCTACTGTAGAGCTAGGAATAATGCGTAAAATTTTCCATCAGGATTTTCAGACGCTCCTGCATTCATTCCAATATGGCAAAGAGACGGAAGAAATCCTCGGCTTTCGGGAGGGCCATGGCGGATTACCAGTGTCAGACTGCCAAGTGTCGATATGTACCGGCGTTCTGGACGCTTTATACCGAAGGCATTTAGTCTCTTTATTAATGGTAGTAATACTGCCCGGCAAACAGTCAGCAAGGGAGGAAAAAACCCTGCGATTTAGTATCGATCCGGCACGCGCCCCCTTCCTCCTCGGTCGATGTCCGAACAAAAAGGAAAAAAAAGAACGTATAAGATCTGGTTCCATCCGCGAATCACAGCTTTGTAGCCGTTAGTTCCCGCCCACACAACTCAAATGTTGCCTTGGCCTTAGCGTCGATATTCTCCGGTGGCGCGCACCACTGACACGGTTTTTCTCAGCTCAGCATCGCAAATCGCTGGTAACAGGCACGGGCACGGGCACAGGCACGGGCATAAGCTAACAAGTCAAAATCATAGTAGTAGTAATCGAATAAAGAATAGGAGGCTTCGGCTTATCCGTCTTGCCGCCCGTCTGCCTTGGTCTATCCGTCGGCTTTCTGGAACATGACGAAGCGGAAGCGAAGCGATAGCCGGCAAATGCAAAATGCGGAGCTCAGGCGTTGTGCATATTGGCTGCATATGTCGGCTCAAGGCCGATCTGCAAGCGGCAGCCCAGGTTGCACAGGCGATCAGTGAAAACAGCCTTCTCATTGGGAGCCGTCAAGCCGTGTATGCACTCGAGAGAAGCTGTGCCGCTGCTTGGTAGACTTGGGCTTGCGTCTTGCCTGCAGTCGGCATCAATGGCACCAAGCTGGTGAGAATCCCTGTAATTGTAACTGCAACTGTAACTGCAATTCATACTCAACATGCAATTCATACTCAACAATACCCTGAGCGGGCGAGTTCGTGGCCCCAACGCCGCCTCTCGGTTGGCCAAACGGTTTGTACCTGAGTCGTAAAATCATAGTCTATGAAGTCAAAAGACGACGGAAATAGCCCGGGCCATGCAATATTGTGGATACAGTTCTCGAGTAAAACAGAAACTAGCAGCGTTGGCAACTTGTGGCCTTTGTGGAAGTATTCCGAGTCTGCAAGTGGATAGCTGGATGACTAAGCACCAGCGCATCTGCCAAAAGCTAACACAATACGTAGCTCCAAAACGAACGGACTTAGCTGGCCGGCGGCATGACGTGTGTGCGACAACTTGTCTGGTAGCTATAAGATTTTACCAGCTGCGATTGAATATTGTCATATAAAAGACGGTAGAGATGGACAGGTCGATCGTCTACGTATCGTCGGCGGTGAACATCACATCTCAGTTCAATGAGCTTCTTGTGAAGCACAGCGCTCCACCGGTCGTGAGCAAGGTCTCGCTGGATGATATTGATAGCTTCCTCAAAGAAGCATACCGCATCGTTCGTCTTCTTGGCCAATTACACATGCTTTTTGAGGAATTCATTCTAACTCTCTTGTAGAACTCGCACATCGTTAGCCTGCACCGACAGCTTCAAGATGTGCGGCAAGCATACCTATCCACGGCGCAGCCTCGCCGATCGCAGGCTCGATTCGCCCAGAACCAGCCGCGAGTATTGTCCGACCGAGAACGAGAGGAAATCGACGCCAACGCCAAGCAGATGATACGAGAGCTGAACGCCAGCATAAGGTCGCTGGATGAAGCCGAACAGCTTCGCCGAGATACGGAAGCGGCGATTATTCGCAAGAAATACACAAAGGGGCTTGGCGCACTTGGGTCATGGGCATCTGGCGGCATTGCCAGCAGCAAGTCTGCGGAGCATGCTGCGGCAGAAGATCAAGCCCAGCAGCTGGGCGGCTACCGAGACGGGGTGGTGTGGTTCCTACGCCAGCGGCTGGAGCTGTGCTGTCGAACACAGCAAGACATGATGGAAACGCGGCTGCGTCGAGAGCTGGAGAAGAGCCGCAGCATGCTGCCAATTGGAGACCTTGCAGAGTTTGTCCCGGCGGCTCACAAACCACATCGGCAGACTTCGGGTGGCGCCTTCGAGCCTGGGACCGAAGAAACATCACCCGCTGCATTTACGGAGGGCTTGACCGAGGAGCAAGTCCAAATGTTTGAGGAGGGCAACCAGAGCATGATGGAACATTACGAGAGCACGTTGGATAAAGTGAGGTAGGTCATAGTTTTCCTTGGAAACACAGCAAAACGGCCTGAATGGGACAAGTTCAAAATTGCTAACATGATGATGCATTATAGGACGGCGGAGAAGTCGCTATTGGAGATTTCAGAACTCCAGACACTGCTGGTTAACAACCTATCGGCGCAATCCGAAAACATTGAGTTGCTCGTGTCTGATTCGGCGTCGATGGCGGATAATGTCGGCGGAGGAAACAGACAGCTGAAAAAGGCCACTCAACGGCCGAGCACGGCGCGGTATACTTTTTTTGCAGCAAGCGGCCTATGTGCGTTCTTGATTCTTTGGGACCTGATCATATGAAAACCGAACAAGATATCAAGATGGGACATTTATTTCATGATAGCGATGCATCAAGTAAGGAGTAGAATCAATGGTAAAGAGCATCGAGTAGAAATCATACAATGTAAACGCCACCTCTCGTACAATTCTGTCTGGCATGACAAAGAAACGTTCTCGTCTCGTACCAGCACTACTGCACGCACAGTGACCCATGGGGCTGAGTCTAGGGGAAGGACGGCGGCATGTGAAAAGACGGGGAAGAATCAGCGCGGGCCACTTTTCTGCGGGGATTCAAGGGATTTTTTTCAGGCCACGAGGGTTAGGGACCCGTTTGCAGCGACGGTACCTGACTCTCGGATTGACAGAGCCAAGAGCGCCAATGCTGTGGATAGCTGGCCACTTGGAATACCATGTACTTATGTGTCATTGGATTAAAGGAGGAAGAAAAGGGAGAAATTTCGAATTCGAGTTTGTCCAATCGGGATCGAGCTGTGCCGTAATAGACCTGGGGTTCGAAAAAGTATCGGCTTGGGATGCATATGAAAACGAGCTGATACTCTTTTGAGCGTCGACTTCCATGTGCCCTTGGTGTGATGTTGCGAGCATCGGCTTGTTTCGGGAGGAGAGGAGAAATCCTGGTCATAATCAAGATGCCTGATATTTCCCATAGCATCCATTGTTCCGAGAAATACTACTAGTAGTAATTGTCTACCTTGCCTAGATATGTACCTATGGAAAGGGGGGCTCATGATGGACAGAGGGAGGTCCCATGACGAAGACTTTTGGTCATACTTCTAGTTACAGAGCGCCCCAGGGCTAGTATGAAATGTACTTGAGCTTCTGCGCAGGATATACTCGCATGCACGTAGATCAATCATGTCTCGATGTCCAATTTAATGATGTACCGACGCCGTAGCAGTCGGCTCTCAGCCCGCACAAGCCGAGGCCTCGGCCAAAACCAGCCCCATAGCCTGGAGAAAGCACATGGCATGGCGATAGATAAAAAGGCCATGAGGCAGTGAGCAAGTGTGTAAGCCAAGACCCATTTCAACCTTTCTTCCTTTTTATCAAGATACTGCTGTACCACTACCATTGCCTACTACCTGCCTACCGCTTATTCCAGTAGCAGTTATTGTTCTGACTGCGCTCTTTTTACGGAGTTATTACGGGGTCTGTACAGCATAGCACTTGACCTGTCTCCTCTGGATCCGGCCCGTCTTGGACGTATTACAGGACCACTGCTGTCAAATTCGCAGACAAGGTGTGTATGATGCATGCATGCAAGTTGGCAGCGCTGCCTGCTGCTTCTCTTCCCATTGTCCGCTCCGCTTCCCCGAAGTCAATGGCTGTTCAGGGGGGGGCTTTGACGGAGCGAGCGCCGTTCTGCATTGCTATGAGTGAGCTAGAAGTTGGGACTTTTTGCTGACTGCATCGCGGCCCAAAGATTCCTCCAGCGCTGCTACAGTATTCGCCACAGGAAGAGACCATTGGAGTCAATATTGCCATCACTACTGCGAGCGGCGCAAAGACACCTGCCAAGCCCCTGAAAACAGCTCTCCCCGGAATTCAGAGCTCCGAGCCCTTCCAGCTTTGTGCGCTGAGCCTCCCCCCCGGCCCCATCGGCTCCGTCTCGTCTCGCATTTTCCAGCTGCCCCAAGGGATTTTTAGGTCTGGTGACGTGCATCGGCGGGTCACAGCAGGCGTTCGAATAGCAGGCAGCTAAGCAAGGCGCATAGCGGCCACAGCGGATCCTCCGGTTCCCTCCAGGCGCCTCTAGGCCCCAAGTCCCTCCCCCGCGACCCGTCACAGGCTCTCCGTTACGGAGCACGCTGCATTTAGCCGTCACCCCACCGGACCGCATCAGGCCATTTGCGTGCTGCGTGTGGCATTTCGACAGCCTGAGAGCAGCGCATTTATCTACAAACGAACATCCCGCCGTCTGCGCCATGGCTCCTCCATCATCATCATCACCGCAACCACCATCTTCTTCCGCCTCTCTCGCGCGCATCAACAACATTGCGAGCCACATCTCCCCCGCAATGGCCTTCACAACCAGCTTCCCGGCCGACACGGTGCCCCAGGCGCCTGAAGATCCTCTCTTTGGCCTTGCCCGCGCCTACAGGGCCGACAACAGCCCGCTCAAGGTTGACCTGGTATGTCTGCGACATTTTCCCCTCCCTCTGTGCTGCTTGGAGCGTTCTGCCATGCTCATTGCCTCTGCCGTCGCTGTGACTGCGACGACTCTGCTCTGTTGTTGTAAGCACGGCTGCGACGTCGGAGGCAGCCAGCCCACAAATCGCCCAATGCTTTACTAATAGATACGTACGAATGACTGACTGTTTGTTCTTGTTTGCAGGGAATTGGCGCCTACCGAGATGATAATGCCAAGCCCTGGGTTCTTCCCGTGGTCAAAAAGGTATGTTGTCTTTCTTTTCCCTGCCGTCGTCCCATCTATAGAGCTAGGCCCTGCATTGCCATGTTAGTTGGCTCGCTTGCGACGCTCCGAATAAGCTCAATTGCCGCAACCGCGATTGGTCCAGGCCAGCTTGCTGCATATCTGCACGAATCCTTTCAGCTACCAAGGCATTGACTGACCCCACTGCGTCATACAACAGGCTGATGAAATTCTCCGAAACAACCCCGAATTGAACCACGAATATGCCCCGATTGCTGGTATCGAGAGCTTCACCAGCAAGGCTGCGGAGCTGATGCTCGGCGCCGACTCCCCCGCGATCCAGGAGCGCCGCGCCACGTCAGTGCAGACCATCTCGGGAACTGGTGCCGTCCACATGGGCGCGCTGTTCCTCTCCAAGTTCTACAAGGGTAGCCGGGTCGTATATGTGTCCAATCCCACATGGGCAAACCACCACCAGATCTTCAACAATGTCGGCATTCAAGTCGCCCAGTACCCCTACTGGAACAAGGAGACCCGAGGACTGGATTTTGATGGCATGAAGTCTACCATTGCCGCAGCCCCTGAGGGCTCCATCATCCTGCTCCACCCCTGCGCTCACAACCCAACGGGAGTCGACCCAACACTAGATCAGTGGAAGGAGTTGGCCGTTGTTATCCGAGAGAAGAAGCACTTCCCCTTCTTTGACTGCGCCTACCAAGGCTTTGCCTCTGGCGACCTTGCTCGAGACGCCGCCGCTGTGCGCTACTTTGTCCAGCAAGGATTCGAGCTCGTAGTTGCCCAGAGCTTCGCCAAGAACTTTGGTCTTTACGGAGAGCGAGCTGGCTGCTTCCACGTTGTGACCGCCCCTGCTGCCGACGCTACCACTACCATTACCCGCATTGCATCTCAGCTGGCCATTCTCCAGCGATCAGAAATCTCCAACCCTCCCTTGTATGGTGCCAGAATAGCCAGCACCGTTCTCAATGACCCCGCGCTCTTTGAGGAGTGGGAAGGTAACTTGAAGACCATGTCAGGCCGTATCATCGATATGCGCAATGCTCTCCGGTCCAAGCTTGAGGGGCTGGGAACCCCAGGAACCTGGAACCACATCACAGATCAGATCGGCATGTTCAGCTTCACCGGCTTATCAGAAGCCCAGGTTCTGAAGCTCCGCGAGGAGTACCACATCTACATGACCAAGAACGGCCGAATCAGCATGGCCGGCCTAAATACACACAACATTGACCACGTAGCCCAAGCCATCCGAAAAGTGGTTGGTGAGACACAATAAAGAAAAGACTTGCATGATATTTGACATGGTAGATGGTGGTTCCAAGGACTTATGGCCTGTAATGATCGCGGCCGCCGGCTAGGAATTGGTTTTTGTTCGATTAGGGCTCTACTTTTTTTTTCCCTCTCAGTTTTTTTTTTTTTTTTTTTCTTTTGGTTGATCGTGTGGATAGAGATGCCGCTAGACAAATAGTATATATATGAGGCTTTCGAAGCCCTGGGCTTTGTCGTTTGTCAACGATCCAAAAATCAATAAGACCGTTCTTGACTCGTGATAATTGAACGTCCACGCAAAGACCCGCTTCCCCGGATAGACATCTCCATAAATTCGATCTCATTTGGGGCTATTCTTAGCTTGTACAATACCGAATCTCAAAGCTCTGTCCTGCTGGAGGGTAATGTATTGTTAATTACTATTACTCGTTCTGAAGTATGTATTGCTTGATACCTGATTGCAAGCCACCGTAATGCCATTTAAGACAGTTTCACTTGGATATTACACGCCTCAACACAAAAAAATTTTATTTAGTTCATGGTGCTGCAACAGAGGAATCGCTTGAAGGCTAGAGCACCTTGTTTGTAACTAAAGCTCATCCGCAGGCTTCATATCAAACAATTTGCATTAAGTTTTATATGACAATCAACTCCATTCTGATTAAGTTTCTTCTAGATGTATGTATCTGATCATACTGCTAAACTACCACAGTTAAGAAGAGAGAGACGCAGCACAAAGATGTCAGTAACAGCCATCCTACCGCCAGTTGTTTAAGCCGCCTCCACAGCACAATGATAGTGTAGATTCCCCCCGATTTTCACATAAAAATTATTAGGTGTTGCATTCCAAGAAGTACAAGATCCCCCATCGATGGCCAGCATTTACAACGCGTACCAGTGAATTGTTTTTAAAACCCCGCTTCGGTGCCCAACAGGAGCCTTCAATGCTTCACAAAAGCAGCCAATACCAGCACAGAGACGGGCTTTTCACCCGACTGCAGCCATAGACTCAGACACTATTCGCGAATCTGCAACTTTGCCTAAAGCCTCCACTTTTTACACTGCATTGAACTGGACTGGACTGAGCCACGTTTGATCACGACAATCGCAATCACACACTAATGCGGCACTTTTTGGAAACAATTGGCAAATACGACGGCAGTTGTGATTTATTATTAGGCAGATGCATGAGGCAGATATGCTATCTGCTTGCCCGAGGTATTTAATGACAGAGATGCAGGCGATTGCATGTGGTTGACGTGTTTCTGTTTCTGAAATAGTGTTTCTCTGCTGCTGTAGCCAACACTCAGCAACGACAATACGAATCGAACAAAACGTGGTCATCGGCAAAGACAAGATAATAGTAGCTAGACACGGAGCAAGACTCTATCCTTGCTTCATTACTCAGACCTTTTCTCAACGTAATATCAAGTCAGCCACATTTCTAGAAGTAGTCATATCAAGAGGGTCCTTACTGACAGTAATACAATACCCCAAGGCAATATTACACAAACCATTTTTTTTATTCCCCCATGTCACAACCCCGGTATAAGAGGGAGAAAAAAAAAAAAAAAGAGCGTTGATCTCGTAAACCAAGACAAGCAATGTCACAGTGCAATCTCCACAAGTGCAACTCACTGTAGCACTACGACTACCAGCTTCGGAACATGCATCCGCGCACAGCCTCGCTGTCTCCACAATCTCGGTGTGATGGAAAACCCTGGTTTGTGCATAAATCTAGATTCATCTCCAAAGACGCCCCAGACAATGAATCAAGTCTAGAATTAAAAAGCAACGAGATCCTTGCTTAAGACAGCCCACGCACAAAGTACCCACCTGGTAGTATATCTAGCCCCAAGTAGGTACAAGCATATATGCTATCTAATGCTAATTCTCCCCGAATGCGACCCTCTTCTAAACCATCCATGCTCAAAAAAAAATTGTATCCTTATCAAGGATATATGCCACGACCCTCTAATCCAAACAAGGAATAAATAGACGATAGGAGAGACGCACAATACTATTAGGGGGGAAAGCTCTCCCCTGTAAGCTTCATACACGTATGTACCCCATGTGGAAAGTACAGCACGGGAGTGATTATTCGCCGAGATTACTTATTGTGCGGTTGAGAATCATTAGGGCCTAGACTAGAAAGCCATCCATAGAACTACAAGCCTTGTAATCACTATTTCGCTTGCTGTTGAGAACAGCCCAGCCTGGTTTTCTCGAAACTATAGTACGTGCATGCACCAGCACATGGCTTACACCAATCCCAATTCCTTGTAAACGCCACTCCAAATCCAAAGCAGCAACGCCACGTATCTCCAAGCGGTGAGAGTAAATCATTTTTATGCAAATAGTCTCATCCTGAATGAGAGAAACAAGCACAGAAATTGGCTAAATGCTGCCCCTTCCCCCCCCCCCCCCCCCCCCCAATCGACACCTGATGCTTCCGGTGGGAGAAAGGCTCGATCCCCACGTGTATTTGGGGGCCATCGAAAGGCTTTGAGTATCGGCACGCCCAACAGGTGTATACGTATTGATGAGTTGGGATAGTTTCAAATCCCCAGACGCAGAGATGCAAGAAGGAGTATTCAACTCGGAGAAGATGCCATTTCTGAACCTCGTTAGTTACTCAGGTATTGGCCCTAAAGCTATTAGCTGCGATCCGGCCCGTGAAAGGTTGGGATTCTGGCATCAAGTCTCTGAATATTAAAGAGAAAGACTAGTGTTATATATATTTAGCTGGGCGTAGTAGACATCTGTAATAGACTATGAGTTACTTTAGAGATCTGAAAGTACTGCGCCACATCGAGCTCAGATATGATGCCATACGGCCATGTATTAGTTGCTACCCTATACACCCGCAATACAAATCCATTACCAATTTGTCCTCCAATGCTAGTATGCCATATTACAAAATAAATACAAATAGAACTTTTAGATGCCACTGGAAAGCTAGATGCTATAAAAGAAAGAGCAATAAGGCGCCCTCTGTAGTCCCATATATCCAAACGCAAAGAAGCCATTGTCGTAGTAACCAATTTTCCCAGACCATCATATAACGTTCATACTTTTAGTGCCAACCCGCGTAGTGCAAAGAATCAAACAAATTCGTGCTGGCCAATGTCCTTTCCGCAGGACCACCCTTCCGGTAGTTGATTGATGGCAGAGCAGATCCATTGAAACTGCGCCGGCATCCACACTTCATACATGTTTTTGGTGAAGCGGTACGCCGTCCATTTATCATATCTAGAATCGGTAAATATAAAGGAGGCGATAACCTGCTGATAGTATTCTGTAGTCTCTCCTAATATGACCGGGTAATGGGCAACAATTTCCGCCTGGCGGTGGTCGTGTGAAATCGAAAAGGCCAGAATTTGGCGGTGTACCTCGGCTTCGCGCTTGACTCCGCGGAAGAGGTCAACGACAGCACGCATACCGATTGTCATGTTGTGCACATTCTGTCGTCGGGTGACCTCGAAGCACCCAATTTCGCATGAAAAGCACGGAAAGAACATATGAGATGTACCCATAATAGGTGATGTCTCGGAAGTGCATCTGTCTTCAAAGAACTCCGTGACCTTGGTGAACTGCAGCTCGGTAAATGCCAGAGCTTTGAAACCAACGGAATAAGAGGGCTGTGGCTGATACTGAAGCAATTGCTGAGAATATGTCCATATTTCGTTTGTAGACTCGCACAAAATATCCAGCTGCTCATCACCGCGCAAGGCCATGAGTTCGGCCGATGGCGCAATCAAGGGAGTAATGTCGCGAAATATCATCGTCTCGTTTCTGCGCTGAACCCTTACGCTAGTTTCGTGAATAACTTCGTCATCAAAGAGAGAGACTCTGGGAGGCAGCTGTTCTCTCTCGAGCAGCTCCTTGCAGAGACCTAAGCTTCCTTCAGCAAGACCCTCTGGGAATTCGCATATAAATGTTTTGTGCTTGTTATACACAAGGCTCCACGAGTGATCTCGGTATTGAACGCTTTTGTGCTCCTTGGGCCATCTGTCTTTGGGTAACACAAAGAAGCTAACATCGGTCTCGGGGGCGGGAGACATGTAAGATACCCGATCAAATTCACTTGGTGGAGATGGCGAGGCGGAAGTAGATTGGTAGGCCGATTCGCTATGGAGTATATCCTCGTCTGCTACATCTTCGTCGTCTGAGTCGAATACGACATAGAAATTCTCTAGAGGAGTTGCTATTTGTGTGGTTACCTCTTCAACGCTGGCTGCTTGAGGGCCCGTTTCTTCGTGGTCTGCTTCCTCACGGCCAGTTTCTTCATGTACAGCTTCTACAAGGATAGCCTCTTCAGAGTTTCCTTCCACACGGTTAATCTCTTCGCCAGCAATCATATCAGTATTGGCCTCGGTAACAGCGGTCTCAGTGTTGCGGGAGTCCGATATCTGCTGTCGTTTCCATCCACGAGCATCCTCGGAGGTATCGTAAACGGTTGTTGGGCTCTCACGAACTCGCTTTCTGCTATGGGGAGGCTCGGCCGTGGACTCTTCGATGATTGGTGAAAGCGGCCGCTTGGGGTAAGGGTGGTATTCTCGGGGAGTGTCGACACCCTTCTCTGTGCTCGGCAGCGGCTGTTCTTGCAAAGATTCCATTGAGGCAGTGGGTTCAATATCAGAAGCAACAGAAATACCAAGGGAATAGATAAACTTGAAAGCAGCGGTGCTTTGCTTTTAGCTGTAAAGACGATAACAAGAGCGATAACCACGACATCTCAAGGAAAGGAAGGAACAATGGCCCAAGCAACCGATTAAAAAGAGCAAAATGGATTCGGCAGCCGCGTAGCTGCATGAGTAAGATGTCTCAGCCAAGCAGGAAGCGTAAGCCAACGGAAACCATTTGGTGACACAGACCGGCCAGTCTCTCATCTTTTCCCTTCACTCTTTCTCGTCTGTCTTACCAGTCCTTCTTTTCTGTGCTCCGTGTCTCTCTCTTCCTCAAATTTCAGCTCCCTTGGTGAACACATACTAATTTACAGGCTCCGAGCTTGCTCCTTCCCAGTCATGCCGTCATCCATTGCCAACAAGTACTGACACCTGCCGCCCAGCATCGAACCAAAGCTGCGATACCAAGTACCGGGTACCAGGGAGGGACAAGCAGTAGGAAATACCGGAAATGTCGGTCTAGAGTAGGTGCGGCTGGGCAAAAAAGCAAGAGCGGAAGGATTCTGAGCAGGGAAGGGAAAGCTGCTTTGGAGGCAGGAGCAAGCGTGTTGTCCGGCACTGATTGGTTGGGCGGGGCCGGATGCAAAGGCCACGGGCCGGGGGGTCCACTCCCGCACTTGCCGTGTTTTTAGCCTGTCCTGCGAAGCACTGCACGGGACAGCGCGCCCCTCCCAACCACGAGTATCTGGCAATGGCACATAGGTAGGCGCAGTTACATATCCCGTAATAATAGTAGCATCATGACAAATGGAGCAGCAAAGACTTAGGCAGGCAGCACGGTCGGTGACACAACATCCTGTATCGAGCTTGCTGGGGTGGGGGGCAGAAGGAAGGCGCCGCAGCTACATACTATCCAAGTCTGGTAGGGCAGCCACTTCTGAATCCGACTTGCCTCGCATCACACTCGATCACACGACGAGAGCGCCGCAGGAAGCAGTCACCCACCCAGCGGCAAATAGGCGACCTGCATTAGCCCGCCCCTCATGCGGAGTTTCCGGCGCTTTATCCGGGGTTCTGTACATGTGCAATATGTACGTACATCAGACCCTGGCTCGAGTTGAGCACCCAACCGACGTGCTTCCTTGGTCGTGCAGGATACAAGTACACGTTGGTACAGGTGCACTTGGATTCGCAGCGCTTTGACAAGCTCGCTACCTGAGCTGACGGCTGCGCCCCGCAATATCTCGCATGGGAGCCAATCTGATCGTGTTCCGTTGGCTTAGACGAAAGGATCCCAGGATATTTTTGCCTTTTCGCTTGCACTACTAGTGCCCAAGTTCCCAGTCAAGGAGTCGTCTAGGCTTCGTTCTGAATCGATATTGTCTCTTTTCTCGTTCTGCCTAGACTAGCCAATCAGAGACGTGCTGTATTTCCCTTTCTGGAAAGCCAGCAAGTTCTGTCAAGGTGTCAGTTCCGCTGCCTGCATTTCCGTCGGATACAAGGGTTCAGCACGCACGTCTGTTCACAACCACTTAAAAAGGCAGGCTTATCAGGTTAACGAAAGACACTAATCGTGGTTGGTAAGAATGACAAAACACACACTTTCAGGCAGCAGCAGACCACCTTTCCAAATTCCAAATCCCAGCCCTGTTAGCCATCTGGGGAGCTCGCCGACTTTCACCCATTTCCAATACCAGAGTACGCAGTCGGCTTATTTTACTAACAATCTGAGCGCCATAGCCGGTATTCTTTCCATGTATAGGTATACATTCATGCATTTAGATACAAAAAATAGTAACACCATCAGCTCCTCTCTCTAAACTTCTCCAGCACCAACAATCGTCTCATCGTCCTCTTCTAGGCAGTAATCATCAATCAGCCATGGTCAGCCGTAAACACATAGAGGGGAACAGAGTTACTCACCGCGATTCTCATTCCACTCTTTGATTCTCTCCATCAACAGCTCCGACAGGCGCGTCATCCCTTTATTCCCACGCTTTTTTGCCTTCTCGGCCTGTACGAAATGCGAATTTATATCGACCCAAGGGTGGGAGTAAATGTGCTTCCCAGACGCCTCCATCTCTGTAGCAGCCCATCGGAACATATCTCCAACGGCTCTTTGGCTCGCTGCGTGATCTGGTTCATAATTTGGGTCTACTGATTCTCTTCGGGGTGGTTGAATGACCGAATCTTCTTCAAAATCAGTACAGGGCGTGGTCAATACACGAGGTTCATGGAGCAACGTAACATTGGTCCTTAGTACCCACGTGAATCCCTTGTATGTCCATTGATGTCTCGAGCATTCAAGATGCTTGCGTACCACGACTTCAAGCTCATCGCCATTGATGGAGCCAAAAGGGCGAAATGGAGTAGTTGGAAGATACCGAAAATGAGCGCCAGCTTTCCAAGCATTGCAGCACTCGTGCCGAAGTCGCCACGCGTCAGCCCGTGAGATCTGGTTTCCTTGTAGGTAAGGTCCGGATCCAGTCAGATCCATGAATGACTGAGGTGAGTCGGTCCAAACAGCAACTTCGGGCATGAGTTTTGTAGGCACGCGAGTGTTGAGCGTCTTGAGGTAGGGAACAATAGCCAAGACGGTCTCTGTAGTGCCACAGGCAAGCAATCCGTACCACAAAGGTGCAACGCCAGGCCTTCGAAGTGCTAGTATATGACCCACCATCTCAAGATTCTCATCTTCAATCAAGGGCTGAAGGACATCGATTATTGGATCGAACCAGGGGGTGACCAAATTGCAGTCAACTTCGGGCTCCCAAAAGACGGACCAAAGAGCCGAAGCCACGAAAGTGGGGTTGGAGCTGAGAGCCATATAGTAAGACAGGTTGTGAAACTCCTTATCAATGACGGATGCCAGAGAAACCGTACTTGGTTTGGCGAGATGTGGCTGTGGGATGTGTATAGTTGACGACATGTTATGATGAAGGGGGACAGTCAGCGCCATCGCGAGGCCCAACACAGCCTGACTTTCTAAGTTGTACAAGGAAGCAAATCGAGAAAGGAACCCAGCTGCTTCTTTGCTTGTCGGAGGTTTGATCTCTTCTATTTCCTCAGATAGTTGTGAAGCGCTGCGCTGGTTTATGATCTTGAATTTAACATTGCCAGTAAACGAAACAGCCCACACTGGATGCCCAAGGCGGGTAGCCTTCCATCCTTGGCCAGGAGAGAGAATAGTAGACCACCAGCGGTATTCTTCATAGCTAGCGTCACCGAGGTCTACAACAAATTCATTGCTGGTAGTCGCTTCATCACCAGACGGGGCTGCTGCATCCTCATAAATAACAGGGATGCGCTGCTCTTCAAGCAAGAACACGCAGAGGATGTAAGACCAAGCCAAGAACATGAAAGCAAGACCATTAGACTCGCTATTCGAAACTTGGAAGCTGCTACGCCCCGATATCTCGCAGGAAGTGGGTTGCAGCTTCATCAGATTCCATCGTCGCTTGAGGCCGGTGCGAGGCCCATGAGGCGAAACACGAAGAGGATGGTTGAGCGACTGCGGCTCCTCAGTAATCTCCCAACTGGCGAATCCCGTAAGCTCAGTAGTCCCCTCCATATCATCCGGCATCTTGGGGCCATGTTTGATCAAGCTACCAAGATCGATGGTGTTGCGGCCAAATGATAAGGATCTCGCGGCCGCAGCGAGACCCTGCCACAGTTCCTTACTGAAACCGCGAACAAACTTACTTTGATCTGCGGTTGGGACTACTTTCTCGATCTGGGAGTTCATAGAGTCGATGCTGGTGAGGGGAGTGCTGTTGGAGGACGCCATCTTGCTTGTCGTAAGCTTGTAAGATTCAATAAAGCTTGGCAATACGCTTTTTTTTTTCCTTATTCAATCGTAGGCAAAAAAAAAAAAAAAAAAAAAAGGCCAAGACGTGTTATAAAAAGTGTCGAGATTGCGCAAAATTAATGAACATGTAAAGTTAAGATATCACGGAGTGGAACTAGGTTCCGGTTCTTTAAGTACTTTGAGACTCCGCTGTAAGTACTCCGTCAGTCGTATATTGTACACATGGACAGGGTTTCATTGCTCTCGTGCAGTTAAGCAATGTGTGCCACGAGTTTCATTGTACCAAGAGGACTGACGTGGCACAAATCACATGGCGCGATGCTCTATCTAAGAAGCCGGGCTGAAATGATCAGCATAGATAGCACGGCAACGAGAGTGGTCTAGGTCTTGCTTTCTGCATCCCAATCCTCCGCTCCGTCGTTGTCCAGGACTTGGCTCATAAGCAGCCCTGGTCCGGTCGCCTTCATTTTGCTCGTACTGTGTCTATCTCTATTACTTTCTTAGTAATGGTGAGATGACTCTGGAATCGTGGGGGAGGGGGGGATTTGATCACGCATGTGATACGTGCTTGATGACAGGGGCCTTGTCTAAACCGGGCTGTCAAAAAGCAACAGCCGTACTACTACCAGCATCTGGCAATCCCTGTCCCGTCCAGCCCCATCCCGAAGCTTCACTCCCACGGCACTGAATTAATCAAACGGCGAATGTTTTCCTCTTTCCCCTCCCACTAGCTTACTAGTGTGCGTACTGTATCATATATTACTGTAGCAGGGATCAAGGGCCTGATTCCTACGCGAAGTGCAGCTTGCATGGATAGGGCACCGCACTATCGGCATAGAAAGCCTGCATTACTTGTACGTGTAATGGCACACTCTTAATGCTTCTGTGTACGTAGTATTCATTGTTCCGTAATCCGTACTCGTGCCTCATATTATGGCTCAGCTCTGATTCAACGTCGTACTGTGACCAGGATGGATACGAATCCTAGATGGTTTGTTTCGGTGTATACCAAACCCGAAATCAGCGAATCAAAGGTGTACTTGCGGCTGCTGAGGAGAAACGGCATGGTATTGGCGCGTTGATAAGGCAGTGGCAATCCCATCTCATAGGAGATTTATGCAGCCTTGGTGGAACGTGTATTAGCGTATATTCTCCCTTGGTTATATGCCCCTCCCAGGCTCCATGGCAGTGCCTACCGAGTCATAGTGCAGGTATTTGTTGCTTCACAGACTTTGGCTGCATGCAGTTCCTCCCAATGACAATATAGTCGACAGTGCGCTTGCTTGGACTCGAGTATGAACCTATGAGAGCTGTATGGACAAGCCCTAAGCGTTCCAATGTCTTAGAGGCTTCTCTTGCAGTGAATATTAACTTCCCGACTAGCCCACCCCAGCATTATCACAAGAGTACCCACTGATCTGCCCACAAGGCGATCGGCCTAGAATTTCTTTCGAGATTTCCGGCATTAAGTGCCTCCACCACAAGGCTCGCTCACAACAACAAAAAGAAAAGAAAAGAAAAAAGAAAAACACCTAGTACCAAATGGGAACGACGAGCATAAAACCATCAGGCGATGCCAAGCTAGGTTCACTGGAGCAAACGCAGGGAGGGCTTCCTCTCGCGAAAACTTGAAAATGCCGGGCACGCAAGTGCCAAGCGTCCCGTAGCGATGTGATTGGGAGCGTAGGCGATGGGGAGGGTGTGTGGTGAGGTAGCTAAACTCGTCTTCGGTTATCATCCCTGTCGGTCTTTCAGTAGCTTTCTTTGCCCTTTTTTCTCGTCTTGCGTCTTGCATCTTGCATCTTGCGTCTTCCTAAAGTACATGTACTGCGTATGATGCGTGGCTGAGAAATGTTGGGACAGCGTAAGCACTTTTGAGGGGTATTGGCAAATCACGACACTAGAGCACCAAGGGCTCTCCGCCTGGCTACGGAGGAATTCTTGGTCTCTCCGGGACACGTGTGATGCTGTCCATCGTCTGATTGAAGCAATGTGTATACCGCAAGCAGCTCAGCGGCATCCGAAGGGCAGCAGCTGCCAGTGAGCGTCGAATAGGTGATTTCCCGCATGGCGACTGCCAGAGCTCCCGACTCACCGCTGTGCCGTTTGCAGCGGACTGAAATACCCATCCACGGCCGTTTCCCCGGGCTCATCTCCACTCCATGCATGCAGTTTCATGCAAGGCGTGTAATAGGAGGATAAGTAGGCCATAAAGGCTTCGTTAGATAGAATGGGACATGGACAAGGTGGTCGGCCATAAAGCAGGGAGAATCAAATACTATGCTCCAAAGAGTTGTCGGGCACAATGGCAGCTAGAAGGCGTCCATTGCTCGTATAGGTTCATGTACTTGATGCGTGAGTGAAACACCGATAGTATGCTTGGATGCTTTCCGTCGCCTCGCTCATGCGACTATTGCTGTTGCTAGACGTCGTAGCCCCTGTTCTCTGCCGTCCTGCTTGCCTTTGCAGAGGACTAGTGCGCGTAGTGGCCATTTTCAGCCAGGCTTAGTCTTGATCAAATCCACCAGGCTGCATCTTTCGCTCAGAAAGGTCCCGGCCCTTTGGTTGTAAAATCATAACGAGGGACATCTTGAATGTCTCCATGCGTAGGATAATTAACCCAACTTACTCATATCGCTTCCTTTCCCAGATGAAGAGATGTCGCAGGATGTATCCAGACTCAGCATCACTCAGCCATCCGCGTCGCACCGCTTTCATCCAACTCAATTTTATTGCAAATTGGCATAATCATGGACTCGTTGTTTATACTCTTGGAAACAACCATAGTTGTCCCGTAATAGTTGTGCTTTGTTTGTAAATACCAGTGCGGTATGATGAATCATCGCTTGTTGAAAGACTCTCGCATATTGTTGCCTCAGGAACTCGTGTTAAAGTGCGAGACTGGAGCATCGACCTACTCTACCTCTTGGCAACTTTTTCCGTCGCTGGCATATAGACAACAATGGCCTCTGGTATGGACTACTTAGTTTCTCGTGTCGCAGTAGACTCTTCCCCTCTCTTTGTGGGTTACATTCTTTCCACGAGCGAGCAAAGCCTTGTTCTCTTTGTAGAGTAGTCTTGTTCTCTTAGCTCAACAGCTCGTCAGTAACCTGGAGCGCCTTCTGTCGATCCCTAATTATCCAATCAGCTGTGCAACTCTTTATTGGACACGATGGACGTATTTCATTACATATCAGGTTATGATAAAATAACGCATTATTGACAGCGTGATTTCCACTTTGCGGATGAGATAGGCTTTGCAGCATGGAGATGGAGTTTGGCACCTTCTTGTATGCTCAGCTTACTGTAAGAGAAGCTGCGCCTTCCATGTAGAGGTGCCTGACCATTGTACCTCGGTACCTCTCCTCCGGTTGTTCCGACATTTTGGCGATCTTTTGCCGCAGCGCCCGCCCCAGTAAATACGTCACCTCACAGCCACAGCCTTGTGCGCTTTCCAAGGGTAACAGCTAGCCACTCCGAGAGCTGCTTGAAAGCGATTGCGCAAGCCTCAAACATAACCAGTTCATCCTCATCATCTGCTTCTCATGACACGCTCCTAACTGATTTACCTTCGCCTTCCTACTTCTTTTGCTCCTCGTCTTCCTGCTCTTAGCCCCTGGATAGAGCTACTGCCTAGCTTCCACGTGCGACGATCCATCCCCCGCGACACTCAAAATCCACGCACTGCAACGCTTCCGTCTCCCTCGAAACCTCTTCCCGCTCTTCCGCCCTCTCAAGATCGAATTTTAACCTTGTTTCCATCTATTCGCAATCATGGAACTCTCCGATATCTTGTATGTCTTTGGACTATTCGCGTGATCCGCGCGGTATAATTGAACCGGGTTCGCTAACCTTTGCGCCTCGGCGCGCTGTAGCCGCATTGTTAACTTGGTTGTGGCGGGTGTCACGGTTCTTGGTGGTGTTTTCCACATCTTCCCTATTGGACTGTAGGTTCGCCCTCGAAAGAATACACGAACGCCATCTCTCCCGGTTGAATGCGACTGGAAGTACTGGTTGCTGCAGCGCTTGCCAGAGCCTTGCCTTGCGGGGCTGGACATGAAATTGACGAATGCTGACATTCGTCACTGTAGCCAGAACCTCATCATCGGCATCTACATGATTGTCTTTGGGCTTGCTATTGCTCTACTAGGTGTGTTCCACGACTTCTATCCTTTCGCGCCAAGACGCAAGGCCATACTAACCACAACTACAGAATTCCAAGTTCCTCCCCAAGTTTCGAGATACGCCAACTTCTTATTCTCCTTCATCGGCCGTGGTGTTTGTATGTTACAATATTCGGCTCTGATTCCTCCTACCGGACTGCCTGCTTACGAATTTTAACAGTCTACATCCTCATCGGAGGCCTTCTCCTTGGCGACAAGCTCATTAGCAACATTGCTGGTGGCATTGTCGGTATTGCCGGAATTGGCTACATTGGCCTCGAGTTTGTCCCCTTGATTGAGCCCCCGAGCAGCATGCGAGAGGCCGATGCTGGCTGGGGCGCCGAGCAAGTCTAAATGGGCACAGTCTGCCACACACAAACCAGCTAGGAATAGTACAACGACACCCGGTGAATGGCGGATAAAACTCTCTCAGGTGCATGAGATATAACATGATACAAAGCATTTGAGAGGGCGGTGTTGTTCTTTTCTGGGCGTTGAGGAAGATACGGAGTTGGGGGAAGAGATGTCACCATGTGATGCAATCTACGCGCGGAAAGGAAGACCAGGCGATATAAAATATGTCATGGTGCGGCTCTAGAGGTTCGGTTTTAGCTAGGTCCAAGTATTTGCTATTACGGTGATTACCAGAATACACTACAATGCATATTATGAAAATACTTGGTTCAAACTCATTATGAATTCATTAGTTGACAGAAAAGAGTGCCGAGCTAAAGCCCCTTCCGCCCGTCTCCCATCCAGTCTCATTCAGTATCGTACAATATCATTAAACATCCAACTTGCCAATTTTTTTTTACTGCTTCTTCCACTGTCCAGCATCTTCTACCCCCTTAGAAATAGAATTCAATCCTCCCTCCAGGCCTGTGCCAATATTGCCCACTGCATCCCCTACAGGTCGGCCAGCGTCGCCGGTAACGCTGCTGACAGTGCCACCCAAGCCGCGAGTTGCTGCACCGGCGACTCCGCCGACAGTGCGGCCCAGACCGCCGACCGTGTTGCCAAGGAGGCTGGTGGCGAATTGCGCGGTGCCGGTGACCTGGTCGGTCACGTTGCCAGTGTTGCCCTTTTCGTCCTTGTCCATTGTTGATTGTTGATGTTTGTTTGATTTGTTATATGTGGTTGTATATTTATAAGGAGTATTTGAAAGTTGTTCAAAGTTTTGGTTTGTAGTTGAGACAAAAGGTCTGAGAAATAAGAAGAGGGAAACACAGATATTTATAGACGGGGAAATAGGTATACGTGGGATATTATTTTCGAAGCCGCTTGGAACTTATATGAAGTCAGCTTGCTGATCGACATCGTGGCGCATGACGTCAAGGCCACGTTTTGGAGGAGTGCTTCGATCCCGCCTCTGCTGTATGGCGTCCCTATATCTGCCATGACGTTTTAGCGTCCCCTAAGAACAAGATTTCTGGAGCTCTTTCATAACTGTATAATTGCTGGTTGGTTTGGTGTGTCTGATTCTTAAAGCTTGGAAGCTGTTTTGTTGGGGTGTTCGCCATTGGAGTTTTTGCCTAGGCTTATTGAGCTTGGAATGTCGTTAAGACTAGATTTATAATGGAATGAAATTGTTACTGTAAGAAGTCCTATACAAATATTGTTAGAATTCCTGCGATTCATAATTGTCCTGGAGATATGAAGACAGGTGCTGGCATCATCTTCAATCTCAAATTACAAATCGTGCAAATAACTCTGCGATTCAAGAAGCAGTGTATATATTGAAACCAGCCCGAATTCAATTATAACAGTAACTCTAGTAATTTCTGGATGAAATTATATGCAGTTATTTCCTGGAATTGACTGGCATGTGATTGTGGCGAATATCTCTGCATCTAGTATCATCAGCTAGACCAACGCACTCTATGCAGCGTTAAGCTTTACCCCAACAGATCTATTTCAAGAGCTGTTTCCCGGACCTCGTCTGTCACTTGACGAATCTTTTACTTTATATTATCATCTTGTATTCTTTTTTGACATGTGATAGCTCAGTTTTCGATGCTCACTCTCCGGTGTCCTGCATGTGAGCTTTATGCACGCAACGATCGTCAAGGGGGGCCACCTGACGATCTTCGTCTATGAGGCAACAAATGCCAGAGCTTGAAGAATCTCATCGTGTAAAGTGGTTATCACTAGCATCAATACCTCCATACAACTTGGCTCTTTTTCACATGCTTTTTCTTTGTTATTTTTGTTTATCCGCAAACAGAAGTATTCTGATAGCTGGCCCAAAAATGGCTTTTCTTTCATGTATTCTCGTAAAACAAACAAAACATTCTAAAATCTTAATTTTATGTCTCTAAGGCTTGCAGCGGTGCATGTAACGAGGATACAAGCAGCAATCTCTAACAGTGTGCTGCTTGCAAAGCCAAGCAAGGAAACGCTCCAGTCCCAGGCCGTAGCCTCCGTGAGGAGAGCTGCCATACCTATTCAAAGGGGGAAAAAGTAAATCATTAGCAATTGAACTGGCAAATCTCTAGTAAAATTGAAGGAATGATGCAACTTACTTTCTCTGGTCAGTGTACCAGTAATAGGCCTCGGGGTCAATGCCCTCGCGCTTGTAGGCGGCCATCAACTCCTCGTAGTCGTCCATTCTCATGGAACCACCAACAATCTCACCAACACCGGGCATCAAACAGTCAACACTCTCGGTAACGCGGGTATCCTCAGGAGCTTTTGACATGTAGAAAGACTTGATCTCAGCAGGGAAGTGGGTGAGGAAGATGGGCCTGTTGATGATGTCGGTCATACGGCGCTCCGCAGCCTCGGCGATGTCGTCGCCAAAGGCGTGGGGCTTGCCTTCTTCGTTGGGGATATCGTGCTTGACAAGCCAATCGATGGCCTCGGAATACTTCATTCGCATGAATGGCCTCTCAGGCAGCTGGAACTCGGGGTTCATGGTCTTAATCTTTTCAGCAACGACGGGATCCGCCATAACCAGTTCGAGCACACGGCACATGATGTGCTCAATGTGCGATAGCAGGTCGTCAAACGTAATGAAATCAAGCTCGGCCTCAACGTGTGTGAATTCTGACAAGTGTCGTCGAGTCAGAGATTTTTCGGCTCGGAAAGACTTCTCGATACAGTAGACATGGCCCATTGAAGGCAAGCAGGTCTCCAGGTAGAGCTGAGAAGACTGTGTGAGGAAGGCATCTTCGCCATAGTAATCAAACTTGAAGAGCGTCGCACCGCCTTCGACCTGAGTCTGGACGAGGGCTGGGGGGCTGACTTTGCGGAATCTGAGCTCCTTGTAGGCCTGGTTGAAGGCCCACTCGACAGCATCGCGCACAATCATGACGCCGGAAGCGACCTCGCCTCGAAGTGTAAGGTGTCGCTGGTCGAGAAGCATGGCCTGTTCGGCATCTGCTTGAACTCTGTTGGTAATGGCATCATCACCGCCAGGGGCCTTCCAGTGCTTGGGAATCTTGAAGAAGTCGGCGTGCAGTTCGCGGTTGAGAGGAGCGCGAGCACCGGCGGGGACCTCCCGCATCTCTCCCAGAATCTCCATGGAAGTCTCACGAGTGAGGGTAACGGCATCGTAAGTCTTTGCCAGTTGGCCCGAAATAACCACCTGCATGAAGCCATAGCCGTCTCTCAAAGTGACAAACATGACATCCTTCTGCTTGCGCTCGCGATGCACGCGACCAAAGACGCGCACACGGGTTCCCTTGCTCTCAGAGTCGTCCAGCTTGCGCAGCTTGATGTGGTCGCCAACCTCGTCTAGGCCAATTCGAACAGCAGCAGGAAGGCTAGGGTCCTCTGTGATGACGATGGCCTTGGCCGCTTCCAAAGCCTTGGCTCGCTCCTCCTCCTCCTTCTTTCGCCTGATCACCAGCTCCTGTTCCTTGGCCGCCTTCTTCTTCTGCACGTCAAAGTAGTTGACAGCCTTCTTCAAGGCCGCCTTTGCGACAGGCTTCCACTCTTTTGCTGCCTCATCTTCGGTGTTCTGGGACTTGCGAGTCAGATATTGGGCCTCTGCAGGGCGTTGCAGGTAGGCGAATTGCAGGGACTTGTAGGGCGATTCCTCAGTTCCGGTCTGGGAAACATCGTCCTTGCCGATATCTTCGTCGATGTAAATGGTCGCCATCTTGAGCGAAGTGACCGTGAGTCTCTTTGGCAAAAGTTTCGTTTTGCAAGACTCGGGCGAGAGAGGATGCGGGGCAGCCTTTTGATTTCGCTGTTGAGTCACGAAGAAAATGGCCCTGGCGCCCTTATCTGCTTATCACCCCGCCGTCGGAAGTCGCCCTGGCGGCTGTTTTGTTATCTCGCCCGACGTTAACCCGGAGCACCTCTTGCCTGAAGAAGAAGGTTATTTAAGGGTTATACTTTTCTCTATCTGGGAGGCGCTGTTGTTTCATAGGCTTTGCATTCTCTAGCTGCGAGGGTCCCTATTTATATTAGTAGTTGGTCCTTCAAGTTTCAACGACGTTCAATTTGCAGCGCAGCGATCTCGGACTCTTGTCCTGTCAGCCCCTGCATACCGACGAATATATGTTCCATGTTAGTACGGATGAAAGGTTTCAGTTCGCAGTCATATTAATTCATTCATCTATTTTGGGTTTCAAAAGGTACTACTAGCAGCGCCGAGAGCGCTCCGATAAAGCTTGTTCTCCAACTATGACTCTTACAGTAGAACAACGAAAATGAAAGAGAAAATGATAAACACATCTATCCGCTGTCTATCCAATATTAAACTCGCTTGCTCCAGACATGAGCATCCTACTCTTACGCATGAGCGCGTCTCTCGCTGGCTTCTGATCCAGCTTAGCAGCGTCATCACCATCGCTGTCATCGTCCTTCTTGCCTCCCTTGACTGTTCTCCAGTGTTCTTTCTTGCCCTTCTGCGCCTTTCTCTCTATACCAGCGCCAATGCCTCCCGGCGGGTCTCGTAATCCAAAAGCTTTTGCAACATGTCCCAAGTGCAGCTGAGTGATATCGAAATGAACGCGCTCCTCCTTGGTGTGTGTCGCATAGGCTCTGATGTGAGACTTGAAGCCATTTCTTGCTAATTCGAGTCGTTTACTGTCCAGGAGGAGGCGTTGCTCCAAGTGGAGTTGTAAAGTTTCGGCCTTATCATGATAAGTTTGTCCATCTTGAGGTTTAGCAGTCGTTTCAACCGGGAATTCTAGCTTGGTCATTAGGCCCTTCTGGAGCACAGATTCATAAGATAATGACGAGGGTGATCCAGAGGCTTTAAGCAGCTCGATGTAGCCTTCTTCTGCGCCAGGAAGCAGGAATATGGTTGCGTCACCAGAGCGTCCAGCTCGTGCAGTTCGTCCAATTCGGTGGATGTGGTCATCAAAACTGAAAGCAGGATCATACTCGATGACCAAATCAACGGAAGGGATATCAAGACCACGCGACGAGACATCAGTGGTAATGAGAAGGGAAGGCGATTTACAAGCTGAGAAGGATTTCAAGGTTGCTGTTCGCACTGGTTGTGATAGAGATCCGTGCATCCTGTGTAATACAACTTCAGGGCTTGCAGCAGATGTGATATAGGCTGCCTTGGCAACAGTCTTGGATACATTCTCCGAGTCTTTTGACTGTGCCGTTTTTGATGGAGTTTCTTTTGATGGTGTCTCTTTTGATGGCGCGTCCTTTGACGCTGGTTGGGGTGCTTCGGCGTTTTCGGGAATTCTTAAGAGTTCGTAGTGAAAGTCGACAGTGTGGGCGCAAGACATGAAAATGATTGCTTTCATTGTGTGGCCACGGCGAGAAAACACAGATTTGAGATAGGCCATGAGCGTCACCAGTCTCAGCTTGGCGGGCACAATAATATGTGACTGGTGTAGTTGCGCCGGGGCCTTGTGAACAGCCTGCTCGTCCTTCTTTTCATCCACCGTCTCAGCGCCCTTTTCCACAGCCAAGAAAGTAGCATCAGCAAGACTCATCTCGCCGAGCTTTTGTACATTCAGCTTCATTGTTGCAGAGCATAGAACCGTGACCCTTCGGTCCGGAAGCGGCTCGAGAGACACCCCAGAGGCGAGAGTATTTGACACCTTCACTTGCTTAAGTGCTTCTATAGCCTTCTTCAGATCTTCTTCGAATCCCAAATCCATTAGTCTATCACCTTCGTCAAGAATTAGCCACCTCACGGTGCCCAAGTTGAGAGCTTTTGTGTTATCGATATGATCCGCCAATCTTCCCGGGGTTGCAACCAAGAAGTTGATACCCTTTCGAAGTCGGGCCTTTTCTGCCTTTTTGGACTCTCCTCCGGTAATTGCAGTAGAGACGAGCCATGGGAATGGACGGATGAGTTGTTCTAGTACAGTATGTGTTTGTTTTGCAAGTTCACGGGTCGGCGAGACGATGATGGCGAAAACACCCGAGTCTCTGTGAATCTTCTCGCCGCTTCCACTGAGCAGGAGAACCCGATGCAGTATGGGAAGCAGGTATGAAAATGTCTTTCCTGAACCCGTCTCGGCCTGAACAAAGGCATCTGAGCTGCTCGATAGCATGTGCGGAATTACTTTTTGCTGAATCGCCGTTGGACGCTCAAGATTCATCTTAGCAAGCGCCTCAACAAGCCGGGAAGAGATGGTCAACGATCCGAAATTCGCAACAGTCAGAAGCGGCGCATTTGTTGGCTCGGGTTCCTTCCATTCCTCTTCCTCTTCGAAAGTTGTCTTCTGCTCTGGATTAAACGAAAATAGGCGGGAAACGACCTGCCGATTCCCTGGAGGGCCTGCGTGTTTCTTCTGTCCCGGGGCGCCATGATCTGCCGTCTTCTTCCGCACAAGGTCCGAGCGATAGGGCAATTCGCCTTCTGTTCGTCGCCCTGATCCAAACCCATCGATTTTCTGTCGTTTTGCTGATCGCTGCTCGTCATCGGGGCCTCGTGCCGCACCTGCTGGGCGCGAGCCAAGCTTTGCGCTCTTCTCTGCTCGCTTCCTGTCCCTCCAAGATCCACCCTTGAATTTGACCTGAGGCTTGAGCGGCCCGCCGCCCAGCTCAAAATTCATCAACATTCCATCGTCAGCCATGGTGAGAGCAATATCTCTGCTCTGGCGGTCGTCGGGTGAGGCCTTGACTTTGGGCCAGGAACGGTGATCTCCAAAAAATGGGTTTTTCTAAACGAAAATTCTTATCGATAAGATAACGCCCTTAGACTATCAATAATTTTGCGGGTACTATCTGCGATCCGTTTTAGCCTAGTGGAGCTAACAGGGAGCGGCATCTATCATACATGATTGGCTGGCTCATAAGCCGAAAACTTGCACAGATGAAATCGACACGCAGACACCAAAGCTGGTGTTTTAACGAGTGTCCTGATCAAAGTGAAGCTGCTTTAATTTTGGATTAGTCTTGGTTTACTAAAGACTAAATCATACGTATATGAAATCGACTCTAAAGCCTCTATCGATTTGTATCATGAGCATTACACCGGGAACCGCAGTTGCCGATCGGTTCCTCATCAGCTATTATACGCACTATTTGAGGTTGGCATCGCCTAAGCAAGAGGACTGCATCGAATTGCTCTTCATACCTAGTTAATTTCACAAAATCAGTCAAAAACCCTGCGGAAAATTATACTCGGTCTCTTGTAGATTTAGAGACCGAGGCTTTCTTCACGAAGACATCGGCAACCCAAGCTGAACTCGACGTAGAGTCATAGGGCGTGTCGGCGGAATCGTCGTTCTCCAATGCATTGCCGAAAAGCTTCATCTGCGTGTAGGCAGGTCGCGATGAGGATGACGATATTCCGCAAACCAGATTCGACTTTGACAAACGGCAACGTGCTCCGATAAGCCTCATCACTCCGATTAATCAGGCAGAAAAATGTATTTAGACAAATCGTTCAGCTAGTTGTCAATATCCTCACTTGGGCTATAGTGCTTAAGCGGCCAGGTATTGAAAGCCTAGAGAAGAAACAGAGTGTAGCTACAGCTATCCTTTAGTTACAGGCGCCATTAGATACGGACTATATACTATAGCCTTTATGCTTCTGTAGGATGTTGTAGGAGATGGCAGATGATTGGCTTGTCTAAGGTTAAACAAGCCACATTTGCATTTTCACGGTTGTTTGCTCTGACGAGTATTTTTTTAGGATATTTTTACAGCTGCAATTGCATCATTACGTTTCGCTCATATACTACCGCCTCCTCAGATATAAATGCGAGTAGCATATCAAATTCAACGATCCTTTCCGTATATGTAACAAATAGGACACATGCAGGTTTATTCCTCGCCTGTATTTGCATGTAGTTCAAGCTAGGCGCTCGTGGGGCCCGGGGCGCAGAAAAGCCCACCGAGCTGCTCGGAGATGTCAATCCTCGTCCGCTGCATCCGAGCCCCGGGTCGCTGATTAGTTCGGGGAATCCCCTAAAACTACTGCCCGTATACGGGAATTGACGGGACTCTCTCCCTCGAGTCCACCCTTGTGACGCACAAAGTTATTAGCGCAGCTGAAGGATTGTCAGAAAGGCTTTCTGATGGAGAAGCGGGTTCTTTTTTAGGGCCCTGTGGCACCGTCGAGGCGCAGACAAGCCACTGACATTGAACATGATTGACGCTGGGCAGGCTGCTAGTACGGTTCTACGAGACGAAAGAGGTTTCTTCTAGAAGCGGCTGGAGATGTCGAATGGACTGATTGTGCAAATGGCCTGCGGGTACACAAGCTGATGGCTACGACTGCGGTTCTAGACCAGGATCAGAGTGAAATTGAATTGTAAAAGAAATTTGTGCGCAACCAAGGAGCATCCCGAAATATGGCTTACGAGAGGGGCCATGGGATGGCGCATCGCGGCAACTGGTAATACAGGGAGTAGGCGTGGGTAGTAGCAATATCTGTCCTCACTGCATGTAAATTACCTGCAGCTTTGAGTTATGGCTGAGGCGGGAATAGACGCCTTTGTCGCTAATGCCACCCACCCTCAGCGCTGGTGTCGGACTTGTCAACTGCCCGACAATGCGCTCGCTATGCGGGGCCTAATACTGATTGATATGCGATGACCGTTCAAGGCGTCGCACCAGGTGGATAGTAATAACCGTTTTGCCTATCACGGACTTTGGGGATAATGCGACGCGCACGCATTCCAGGCAATAGTTGGAGACCGCGTAAGGCTGCTGGATGCGGACGCTGAGGGATTAAGTGCTGGCTGTTGGCTCCAAGGCTTCTACTGCCTGCAGATGATGTAGATGATGCAGACGATGATGATATCAGATAATGGGCTGGCCACACAACTTACATGCGCAAAGCCCTGAACGGCAGCACGCTTCAGTTGCCGCAGCCTCTTTGGCTTATACTAGTGCCACTTTTCTTTATTCTTTTTTTTTACCTGTCCCTTCCTTTGCAGGGACCACCGATGGTTCCGGCTTCTCCCTCGATCTCCACGTCTCGCCAGGGAACGCTGGCGAATCGGCAGCCGGTTTGTTCTCGCCGTAGCCAATCAGGAGCAATGCGAATTACGAAGGAGGATGAAAGGCTGCCAGACTGGGGGCATGCCTGGTGGGACGCGCATGCCTTGCCGCCTTACTAGCGAGGAGAAATTTTAAATGTATGTGATCTATCGTCGTCTTTTTTTTTTCCCATGGCGCTCGGCACGAAGCAGTTTTGGGCAAGTGGCAGCTAAAGGTGTCGTGTGTGAGTTTTTTTAGAAGCCCCGGATTTGATAAAGCTGAGCGCATGTAACTTTTGGTCTATGACGCGCACAATTACACGTACTTGTAGGTGGCGGCGACGTTAAGCGAAAGACGCAGCTAGCCGCCGCAGCATTCTGTTTGTGTACAGTACATTCACGCTTCGTGTTTTGTGCGAGATGTAAATTAAATGCTTGTTATGGTTCCGTCAAAGGGATTACGGAAATAGACTCGCCCGCAGATATGCAGCACTAGTGGCATCACTGAAGACGGGCGGCTTGCATTATCAACAGGTTTGCATGGAGACACAAAAAAAAAGTTGAAGAAAAAAAAAACGGCACCTGGAGCCATAATTTCTGCAGCTTCTTCTTCAGTATCTGAGTCGCCTCCACATGCTCGTGCCTCTTGCAGCTGTCCCGAGTCCACCCATTATTGGAGGGGCCCTTCTTCTGCTAGTGTCTGCCGTCTTCTACCGTCTTAGCACCTGTAGCCGTAGCGTCTTCCAGGCGGCTTTGGGGACTCCGTCCGCCCGTGCAATGCACTCCACACTCGCTCTCGCTCAGTTCTAGCGGCCTCCTTCAGCCACGGCACTTCAGGACAGGCCCTGGCCCGAGGAAATAAGGCCGGCACGGCCCCCGCCATTTTTTCCAGGCCTTAATTCCTCTCTTTTCTCGCATCTCAAGTCAGCGCACACACACGACACAATTAAAAAGAAGATAATCGAGGCCGGTCCCGTTCCTTTTCGTTCCGGCTCTTGATTTTGGACGTCTTTTTTTCTTTCTTCCCTTTACATCTCTCCCCCCCTTTTACAATTTGGACCATTTACATAGCGCGTTTGTTTGACGGCTTCCGGGGCTGTCAAATGAACCTGCAATCGCCCACTATCATTTTCTCCCCCGTAAGTTTTCGGCCCCGATTTTTGCCTCCCAAGTTTGCCTGCTCGGCGCGCAACCGGTGGCTTTGGTGACAAGACAGAAGAATGAACAAAAGAAAACACTGCGCTGCATTGCAATGGACTGTTCTGTGTCTTGCCCAGCGACCCTCCAGCGTCATTAGACACCGAGCAGCATCGTGTCTTTGTTGGCAGCTCATTGTGTGAAACTTTGCGTCGCATGACTAACACATCTGCCATGATATAGTCTCCTCCTCCCGCTATCTAAATGCCCATCTACTCACAACTGTACTCGAATTTTATCCGTCAAGGATCTACATTCGCCAAATCCGTTACCGCCCACGGCTACGCACAATCCGTCGTAGCTGCCACTCACCCTCACGTCCTCAACTCTCAGAACCGCCCCGTCTTCAGACGACAGTCGAACCGGCCCAGTCGTGTCTCGAATTTCCCTCTCTATTCTGCCTTCCACAGCGAAAGACTATCGTCTGGATTACCAGCCGATCATCACCATGTCTCGAACCACGGAGGTCTAGATGCCTACTTTGAGGCTCTCCAGAAGAAGGAGGTCATTGGGGCGGAAGAGGACAAGGAATGGACGCAGTTTGATTTCCAGAAGCGCATTGAGTGGAAGCCCAATGCGTCATCAGTTCTCGCTGGTGAGAATGCCGCCGAGGCCGGCGTAGAGGCCGGGGCTGCTGAGCAGAGCGCTTCAGCTGAGGGTGCTCACGATGCTGCCGAACCGCAGCATCTGATGTCGGCGGAGGAGGAGGCGGCTCTTGCTCACATCGATGCGGCGCTCGAACAGGAAATCCAGGCTCGAAAACTTCAAGCAGCTGTCGAAAAAGCAGTTGCCGAAGGAATCACCTCTGTGTCTGCACCTCAGTCTCGTGTGCGCACGCCTACACCTGTTGAAGCAACACAAGAAACTGGTGTTTCTGCCCAGGGCCAATCTCAGTCCTATGCCGACCACCTTCTCAAGCTGTCAGAGGCTGCCCGGTATGCTGAGATCCCGGCTGTGTTCGAGGCCATGCTGGCCACGGGTGTGCAGCCCATTGCCAGTGCTTACAATGCTTTGCTGTTGGCCGCAATCCATATCCCTAGCCAGAGAACTGAGGTTGTCTCCAAGGCTCTGGATGTGTATGCTGATATGATGCGCCGCAGGGTGTCCCCTGACAGCGAAACATTCAACATTCTCGTCAGTCTGCTGTCCACTCGCTCTTTGGAGGTTTCAGAAATGAAAGCTGTTCTTGAAGAGAAGCGCTTGCGATTTGGCGGAATGGATGAGCCCGGCAAGTTCATGTTCGCATCTCACGAGCTCGAGCACGCCATCCTTTGCGAGGATGAGCGCCTTGATCTGGCTGTTAAGCTGTTCGACATGTCCTTTGATGCTGGTAAGGCCTCTTACTCAGCCGAGACGTACCGACAGTTGATTTCAGCTTGCGCCCAAGTTGGTCGGGTGTCAGACATGCTGCGATTCTATGAGCATAT
The DNA here is from genome assembly GCA_021066465.1 of Trichoderma asperelloides. NCBI lineage: Eukaryota > Fungi > Ascomycota > Sordariomycetes > Hypocreales > Hypocreaceae > Trichoderma > Trichoderma asperelloides. Next base: position 210,390 of record JAJKFY010000077.1, read on the forward strand.
GGAGCTCAGTGAGATCGTTCCCTCTGCTGATGTCTTCCCCACGATGATCACTGCTTATGCCAAGTCTGGTAACCTCATCAGCGCTGTTGAATGCTACAACGAATACCGAAACCTAGCCATCTCTCATGATGCCGGGAGCTCGGCACTCAACGACCGACTTGACGCTCAGGTGTACGCCTCTGTCCTCAACGCCTATGTCATCTCCGACAAGATTGAAGGCGCAATGAAGTTTTTCAAGAAGATTGTCAGCGAATACGGCACCTCTGTCGCAGATATGAAAGATGCCCTGGTTGATCTTGGATTCATTAAGGGGTTTATCACGCGAGGTGTCTTCCAAGAGGCCCTTCAGTGGGCTCAGTCTCTTGATGTTAGCGTTCGAGATCAGGCCATGATCCACATTGCCACCGTCGCTGCGGATGGCAACGATGCTACCACGGCAATCGAGGCATATGCCAACATCCACGTCGCTGATCTCCAGGACCTTGCTACGCCTTCAATTGCCCTTCTTGCCATGAGCGTGCGATTGGGCGACGTTGCTTCGGCCTCCAAGTATTGGTATGCCCTCTCCAACCCTGAGGTGCGTGCCACAGCTGCCTTTATCGAGCCAACCGCCATGTATGCGGTTTCTCTCATTGGCTCCGGCCAGGTTGCAGAGGGCTTGGCACAGTCCGAGATGATGTTCCAGAGAATCCGAGCTGCCGAGTCCGAGGCCCGTCCTCAACTTGCCGAAGAGATCGATGAGAGTGTTGACTTCATTGCCCGCTATATGGAATCTCGTGGCATCGTCGATCCCCGCGAGCTGGCCTCTCAGATGTCGACGGTTCCCTCTCAGGTCCACAGCATTTCTCCGTTCCAATCTACGCCAACTGTTTCCAGCTATGAAGATAATTACGATCCCTATGCAAGCAACACCGACTTCAAGGGCTCCTCTTTGATCGCCGATGACTTGGAGGGCAACCATGGTCGCAAGGGTCCTCGTCTCCACGAAGCCCTCAACCGATTCAAGAACATTCGCCGCGCCGGAAGACACCCCCGATACATCACCTATGCTAAGCTGATTTCTGCCGCCGCTCGCGAGAACAAGATGGATCTTTGCCAAGAAATTCTTGCAATGGCACGTACTGATGTTCCCCCGGTGGCCCACAATGCCGTTGTTCGCTATGGCTGGTCTTCTATTCTGGATGCGATGGTTGGTGCTTGCCTCACCCTGGGTAACCGTGGACGAGCTGAGCAGTACCACCAAGAACTGCTTGAGATGGGCGCCACACCTTCTGCCAACACCTTTGGACTGTACATCACCACCTTGAAGGACTCCACCAAGACGTTCGACGAGGCCTCCGAGGCCGTCCGCATCTTCCTTCGCGCCAAGGCCGAGGGTGTTGAGCCGAGCTCTTTCCTGTACAACGCACTCATCGGTAAGCTGGGCAAGGCTCGTCGTATCGATGACTGCCTTTTCTACTTTGCTGAGATGAGGGCGCTTGGTATCAAGCCGACTTCGGTTACCTATGGCACCATTGTGAACGCTTTGTGCCGTGTTAGTGACGAGAAGTTTGCAGAGGAGCTCTTTGATGAGATGGAGGCCATGCCCAACTACAAGGCCAGACCGGCGCCGTACAACAGCATGATGCAATTCTTCCTGACGACGAAGCGTGACAAGTCCAAGGTTCTTGCTTATTACGACCGCATGACGACCAAGGGCATTGCTCCCACCTCTCACACCTATAAGCTACTTATCGACACTCATGCTACTCTGGAGACGGTCGATATGGAGGCTGCGGAACAGGTTCTGGAAACGATGCGCGCGGCTGGCCAGCGTCCCGAGTCGGTGCACTACGCTTCACTCATCCACGCCAGAGGTTGCGTTCTGCATGATATGGAAGGTGCGCGAAGAGTGTTCGACTCGGTCGTAGCGGATAACCTGGTCCCCATCAATGCCAGCATTTACCAAGCCTTGTTCGAGGCCATGGTTGCAAACCACCAGGTTGCTGAGACAGAGTCAATCCTGGCCGAGATGCGAAGCAGGCGGGTGGAGCTCACCCCCTACATTGCCAACACCTTGATTCACGGCTGGGCTGCAGAGAAGAAGATTGAGAAGGCCCAGGCGATCTACGACGCCGTGGTTCGTGAGAAGCGCGAGCCCAGCACGTATGAAGCCATGACCCGAGCTTTCCTTGCCGTTGAGCAGAGAGAAGAAGCAAAGGCAGTTGTGGGAGAGATGCTCACTCGCGGATACCCCAGCGCAGTTGTCAACAAGGTTCTAGAGCTGCTCGGCGGAGGCCAAGACGCTGGCGCCGCAGAGTAATTCTTTCCATGCATATTGCATTCTATGCAAGACTTTTTCATGTTACCCGACTTTTGGTGGAGCGACGTCATTTGACTATCAATTTTCTCTTTTGGTTTTATCATTTTTAAGCCTCGACATGTTTTGATACCCCTTTGGCATGCAGGTTGGGACGGTGGTTCTATTGGGGTGTCGTCTTAATATCAGAGGCTATGCGTGGTGTTTTTCTTGTTTGAAGTTCTATACATTCGGTGTTTTCACACCCGACTTTCCTTTGTTTCTTTTTTTACAAGATGGCCCGGCGTTATAAGGACGGATGGGAAATATGCTTGGCAAATGCAGAAAAAAAAGAGAAGACGTGCATTTTTGGATTTTTACATAATGGGTCTGAGGGGGGGGGCGATCTTCGAAAGAAATGGGAAGGGTTTCGCGGACTCTGAGAGCCGCTGATAGACAAATCTCCACTCGGCATAGGCCTGCGGCCAAGGCCAAAAACAAACAAACGGTAGTAGCAGAACATTTCGGCGTTTTATTTCCATTTTTGGGAGTTTTGTTTGACGGTATATAAAGGATTGGAGGGAAACTTGGCCCTTTATTACTCTCTTACTGGACGGGATTTTCTGCTACCATGTATCATATTAAAGATGGTTTGAGCATATACAAATAAAGCGAAGAAGCGCTCAAGGCAGCGAGATAATGCCTATTCATATCTGTTCTCATTTTTAATCTGTGATGCGAGGTTGATATCTTGATCAGAATGCTTGACTTGCATCTGATGTCGAGTCTAATACGGAGGTGAATACCCGATTGATTACAGTGTAAACACTGTGTTTGTATGTAATACCACACTGTAGTCTCTTTAGTCTCTCCGCTCCACTTTGGACCTCCTACCAGGTAATCTCTCCGCTGGCCTCACTTGAGCATCGATGTTCATGATCTGGTAGATGAAGTCGTAGAGTACCTCCTGTTACCGCTATACTTAATAAAAGCGTCCTGATTTGGTCTTCTTTTCCTCGCTCTTAATAATCTCATTTCTTATCCTTATACCATTCAATTGAGGCGCCTTTGATTAGTCCTCAGCCAGATAGATATCCACCACCGCTTTCTCTCCATTCATCTCCGCTCCGCTCCGCTCAACTCAACTCAACAAACTCAAGTATATATATAAAATCTCTATTCAAATTCATTCCATAGCTAACCTTCTACCCCCAGACATGCCCACAGCAAACGCCACCGTCGCCGTCTCCGCCCCCGGCAAGGTCCTGCTCGCCGGCGGCTTCCTGGTCCTGGAGCGCGCCTACACGGGCCTCGTCCTGGGCCTCAGCGCGCGCATCAACGTCATCGCCGGCGACATCACCAGCGAGCCCGGCGTCGAGCTGTACGAGATTGTCGTTACTAGCCCGCAGTTCCAGGACGCGCAGTGGCGTTACGGCTATCACCATGTGGAAGATGGCGGAGGCGTCAAAGTTACGCAGCTGCAGGTGTGAGTAGTGTTTATCTTCTTTTCTATTCTGTTTTTTTCTCAAGTTTTTCTCGAGCGCGCTGCTATATTTATATTACCCGTTATGGGGCGCTTTGTCTTGTTCTAGAAGACCCTTATTTTGTTTATGCTTGTTTCTCGGGAAATGAAGAATCCATTTCGAAACGGCGCAAGGGAGAGCAAAAAAAAAACAGAGACATGACGGGAGAGACACGATACCCTTATTCCTACGAGTAATAAGACAAAAAGTCTTTGAAATCAATTAAGAGGAATTTTTTCTTTCTTTGCTGTCTTCTCTTTACCACCAACAAAGAAAGAAGAAATAGGAAAAAGAAGGCCATCTTTGTGTCTCCAGGAATGCATTGTCTCCATCTTTTTCAATCCTCTAATTTTCACATCATTCTATCTATCATTTCTTCTCAAACGCCTTGTCATCAAGCTAACATTCGACCCGTGTCTTTCTTTGTTCCGTAGCGGCTCCACCATCACGTCCAATCGCTTCGTCGAAACAACGCTCAGCTACGCCCTCACCTACATCGACGCTGTTGTCTCATCCACATCCTCATCAAAGCAACCTCACAACATCACGTCCTCGCGCCTCGTCATCCTTGCTGACAACGACTACTATTCCCACTCCCACGAGGCCTCGTCGGGACGCTTCGCCAAATTCCCCGTCCCCATCAAGGGCGCTAACAAGACCGGACTCGGGTCCTCCGCCGCGCTCGTCACCTCCCTGACGGCCTCCCTACTCACTCACTACCTGCCCAGCAGCGTCTTTGATCTGTCAACTAAGAAGGGCAAGCAGACGCTGCACAATCTCGCTCAGGCTGCGCACTGCGCCGCCCAGGGCAAGATTGGCTCTGGCTTTGATGTTGCCGCCGCCGTGTACGGATCCTGCACTTACAGGAGATTCTCCCCTGAGATTTTGAACGTGCTTCCTGAACCTGGCGCCCCCGGCTTCAGCGAGAAGCTCCTGGCCGTCGTCGATGGCCAGCAATGGGATGTTGACGTCCAGGAGGACAGCGTAAGCGTCCCCCCAGGTCTTGTCCTGCGCATGTGCGACGTCGACTGCGGCAGTGAGACCGTCGGCCTCGTTCGAAGGATCCTTGCCTGGCGCAGCGAAAAGGCAGACGAGTCATCCACTCTCTGGAACGACCTCCAGTCCAAGAACGAAGGGCTTGCCGCCATCCTGAAAGCCGGCGATGTCGACCAGCTCCCCGAACAACTCATCCAGGTGCGCGACCGCTTCCGCAAGATGGGCCACCTGGCCGATGTGCCCCTCGAGCCCGACACTCAGACCGTCCTGCTCGACGCCCTCACCGCCGTCGACGGCGTCTATGGCGGTGTCGTGCCCGGTGCTGGCGGCTTCGACGCCCTGGCCCTGCTGATGCGAGATGACGCTGAGACGCAGAGTCGCGTAGAAGATTTCCTAGCTGAATGGAGTCGCGAAAAAGGCGTAAAGGTAAAGCTTTTGGGGGTCAAGGGGGAAATGGAGGGCGTGCGCCAGGAACGCTTGGACGTGTACGACGGGTGGCTATAGCTTTTCACAGTGTAATTCATCAAAGCTCATCGTCTTTTTGCCGAGATGAGGCATGCCTACCTATTTCGCCCCAGGGAGCTATAGCCCCCCCTTCTTTGTATTTAATGCGGATACGTTTATAAACATGAAAGATTTCGAAAGAAAGAAAGAGAAAGAAAATTATATCACCTAATATAGACCTTTCATATCTACCCCGTATATAGCCAGGATGATTTGAGAAAGGAATGGAGCAATAGAGCGATTACCGCGTATGGTCTTTGTCATGCTGCAATGGCCAACGTTTCGTTACGCGAAGATGAGCACCCACACGCGAGACAAAGCTGAGCGAAATGACGCTAACACAGTAGAGAAACAATTGAACGCTGAGAACAAAGGTCAAAGTGAGCTCGAATTGCTTATGTTGTATAAAATTATTATTCCTTTCATCTTCCTTGCATTAAATCCGCGTGTTGCATTAACCGTGGCAGTTCGATATTTCCACGTTCGCCCCCTCCTTCCACCCATCATTACCAAATTATTTCCTGTTTCCTGTTTTTGTCTTTGTTGCCCTGGGTAAACCGCTATTGTAATATCTATTTTTCATTGCAGCGTGCCCGCTGTCCTGCCCAATCTATCCTGAAATAACCCATATCGAATGCCCATCCAATCCCAAAAGACGAATCCACGCTTAGCCAATCTGTTTTATCCCAAAATTTTGTGTCCATAAAAGAAATAGAAACGACGTAGAAAAGTAAAAAAAAAAAAAATAAAGAAAAAAAAGGTGAAGAAAAAAAAGCATCTCAGCCCCAAAAGTAATATTGATGGAGGTAGTGAGTGATAAAGTATCCGTAATGTCCTCAATCATTGGTATGATATTGATGTTCTGGTTCGTGAGTTTTGCATCCAGTCATTTAATCAGTTCGACTGCTGCTGAACAGAGACAATTGAATACGGAGAAGGGCTCCGATAAGGAGATCGGGAACGTATTGGCCGAGGTAGGCTTGATGACGGGTCGGGAAACATGGAGTCTTCTGCAACACCGATCTGACTAGCGGCAGCTTTTTCTCGAAGAATACAGAGTCTGCACCAAAACATGGATTAGTACAATCTACTGGGGAGTTGATCAATCTCATGGCTCTTGTCTTGGGGTGCCTTACTCTTCTTGTGAAATGCCGGGGAGCAAAACAGGCTCCTTTTTAAGATCAAATGGCCCAGACTGGAGAACAAGGTTAGTCAAGAGCTCAATCAGTAATAAAACATTGACCATATGGACATACAATTTCCAGTCCACGTTTCTGCTTCCGTCTGCCATGACGCAGAGCTGCTTGCATACGTTCATATAGAGTCCTGACGTTGCTCTTAAGACGCATTTCGGAAGCAGCGCTAGTTGTGTTGGAACAGCCACCAACGCTCTCAGTCTCCAAGTTGGCCAAAGAAGCTCCTCTCAACATATGAGCCATCACTCAGGACGAGTTGAATGATCGATTAAGTAATGAATTAAAGAAGAAAAATAAATAAGAAAGGCGAGAAGAGCTGAGGAGCAGGAAAGAAAAAAGTAGCGAATGAGCTTGTTGTTCTAAGATGAGAAAAGAAATAAAAAAGAGATGAGAATGATGGCGAAGCAGACAGCAGAAGTTTGGTCCACAACAGTAATGATAGCAATGATAACAAATAAATAAAAATAGGGCCCGCGTGGCTTTTAGATGCTTGTTGGGCGACGAGTGTTGGTGCAAAGTAAATTAGTGAAGATACCCGTACGAAGCGCTGGGACAAGATGAGGATGAGCTTGGTTTCTTAAAATGAGAGCGAAGAACACGATTAGAGATGAAAATGAATGAATAAATGAGCCCAAACGATGATGCACACTTCCGAAAACAAATTGCAAGACAAGACAATCAAGAAAAAAAAAAGAATGAATGCCGACGGATAGTCTAGCAGGGGGGAAAGGAGTGTGTCAGCTGGCGCCGGTGAAGCTCCGCGTGTGCAGAATGAATGGTGGCGTCCGGCTTGAGATTCACAAGGCCAGCATGGTTCCGACGGATGCGTTGCTGGCCGGGGCCTCGCATATATATACGAGTAGATGTGCGTGGAAATGGACGTACATAACTCACCAATATCGGCACCTATGCGTGTCTGAGCTTCTCATTATTCGGTAGCCCTTCGGTCGGTGCCGCATCTGGGCCTCTGACGACGGGGCCTTATCAGACAGTCCAACCGTGCAGCGCAGAGTGCGACACTCGACACACTAGGAGAGGATGGCCGCCTGTGTCTGTGTCTCACATTACACCTAAAGCCAAGCCCTGTATATGTACTCCCGCACAAATGTGGAATGCGTGAAGAACCAAAATGACATTCCTGTTGCTGCTGTTACCCTCATGTAAGACGCTGTACGCCGTTGCATTCGTCAGAGTAATGAGCTGCCGGTAGGCGATCAGGAGCAGGCCAACTGTTCACGGCCGGAGGGAGCAGCGTGCGGAGCAACGTGTGTGCACGGGCGCTGTTTGCTTCCTTTTTCTCTTCTACATCAAGCGGGTTACAGAATGAATGGGGTCGACGGCGGCTTGGCCGACTCGCCGTCTCCTTGCCTCGACGACGATTTCTTGTCTCATCTCATCACGGTTGCACTGGAGCCGGCTGTCTGCCTGCGCATTTAGGGTTGACTGAGGTGGATACGCCATTCATGCATAACGAAAATGTGAGATGCCGCGCGGTGATCCTTTACACGCGAAAACAAACGATAATCGTGGAAAACCCTTGTCCAATATAACTTCGCATCATTTGCCGCGTGGGCGAACCAATCACAAAGCCACATTGTTCGATGCTGAAAGGAAGCCAAAGGGAGATCTCTCGCTAATCTTTGGGGTTGGTGCGGAGGCACAGCTGGCACTAGGTCAATTGGGTGATAGCAATGATGCTCTTTTTTTCTTCTTTATTGTAATATGATATGTTCCACAAGCCGCGATCTGACGCTTATTTGGGATAGTCCTTGATGTGGAAGCTCTTGGACTTGACAAATGCTTCAAAGCCAAACTTTCCGAGCGTCTGGCCCTTACCTGAGTTCTTCCATCCAACCCATGCGAGATCCTATTGTGTTGGTAGTACGGTCAGCAATATATTACGGGGCTGTGTTCATCAAAGCATTTTCTTGCTGCCCTTATTGCCTTGGTCGGGTGCGATGCGACTGCGGCCGACAAGGGAGAGGGGCTCGGGGCTTTAGGGTGCACGCGCAGACTTACCGGGCTAGGATAGTCACAGCGATTGACAAAAACTGTGCCAGCGTCGACTTCCTCCAAGAGGGCGTAGCCCCGGTCAACATCCTTGGTCCAGATACTAGCCGAGAGGCCAAACTCGCTGTCGTTCATCAGCTTGACGGCCTCTGCGTCACCCTTTACCTTCATCACGGGAATCACAGGCCCAAATGTCTCTTCCGTCATGACTGTCATAGTGTGATCCACGTCCGTCAATAGGGTTGGTTTCACAAAGTTGCCCTTGGACGGGGGGTTTTGGAAACTTTCGTTTTCCGGCGTCACATCCTTAGCTCCCTTTTTCAAGGCATCTTGAATGTGTGACTCTACTGTTTCCTTGGAACGTTTGGAGATGACGGGTCCTACATGAGTGGACTTATCGAATGGATCTCCAAGCTTGTATCCCTTGAGCACCTTCTGAATGGCTGCGACGAAAGCATCGTGAATCTTTTCGTCCACGTAGATTCGCTCAACGGAGCAGCAGCTTTGACCAGAGTTGAAGATGGCACCATCTACAATCTCTTCAGCAACCCAATCAATGTCCACGTCATCTCTGATGTATGCGGGATCTTTGCCGCCCAGTTCGAGGCCCACGTTGACAATCCGATCGGCGGCAGCCTTTTGCACGGCAAGACCGCCGGCGACGGATCCCGTGAAACAGATGAGCGCGATCTTGGGATCCCGAATGATGCTTTCCATGATACTAGGCGACCCGCAGTGGAAATACTGCAGAACGCCGTCGGGCAGACCAGCTGCCGCGAAAAGCTTGGCCACCTGTTCTACAACAGTTGGTGTTTGTGGGGATGGCTTTAGAATCACGCTGTTTCCAGCTAGGATTGCTGGAATCAGCACATTAACTAGAATCAAATATGGGTACTTGAGACACGGCATGTTAGCCAAGAACGGCGCGCTGAACGGTGGCCAAGGAGTAGACGGGTGGTTTGCTCACATTCCAAGGGAAGATGATGAGAACAGGCCCGACGGGTGCTCTCCGAATAAAACGCTTGAACCCTTTCTCTGGCTCACCCTCGACATCCCGTAAAACTTCGTCGCTAATCTTGAGGAGATACACGGCCCTCTTGATAGCCGTGGTGATCTCTTTCGCCGTATAAGCGATGGGCCGACCCATCTGGGTGGTCAGTTCCAGGGCGAGTTCATCCTGGTTTTTCTCCAGGCCGTCGAGGAATTTCCTGACAATGTCTTGCCTTTCCTTGAGAGTCGTCTTGCGAAAGCTCAGAAAAGAGTCTGTGGCGACCTGAGAGAGCTGCTCCAGATCGGCGGGACTCGGGCCATTGCGGGTGATGACCACCTCGTTGGTATTGGGGGAGATGGTATTGATCACCTCGACAGACATGGCTGCGTATTCCTCGCAAGGGTAGAATGAGATTGCAACTGACAACGATTTCACAGCGGAATATGCAAAGAGGAATATGAAGTCAAGTAATGGGAAATTTGAAATCGGAGATGGGGAGGATGGGGAGGGGAAATGATAATGCCAGACCGTCTGGAGAGCCGCGCCTGCCCGTCTGTCATTTGCCCCACGTCACCGATATCGTTGCCCCGCCATGACCATTTTCCACAGTAATATTGCCTCCTGAAGCTGCTAAAGTATGGAGTATTAGCAGAACTAGCAATGCCTACAGTGGACAATCCTTCGAGTGCTAAGTGTACCTAGTACTACCTGGGCAAACAAAAGATGGGGGGATTCAGGACAGAGATTGGCAAACGAGTGGCTCTACGAGTGCTAAAATCACGCGGCGTTCAGGTTCAGTATAATTTAGTTCTGTAAGTTGGAGTAGCCGCTTTTCGAAAGGAGGCTGCAAATCGCTACCTAAGATTTATTCTCCGGCTCTCTAACCTAATGCCTAAATTATACTGAGCGTGGTGCAGTAGTGGAGTAGAGGATGCTTCAGGTACAGAGCACTTTAGTTTGGCAGCTGGGCACAGTGGCACCGTCTGATCTGATAATACAATGCGCCCCGCTACTGTAATAAGCATATCTCTTATCGCGATAAGGAACTTTTTTTGCCAGTGCAACTGCTTGCAGAGACCGAGTTGCTTCTGTGATATTGGAGTGAAGCAGTACGCTTTGCAAAACACACAAAATGGCTGCTGTAAAAGCCAACGATTTTCTGGATGCTTCCGATAGCGAAGACGACCAGCTAAATGGATATGACTCCGAAGATGAAGTAACAAAGGGAGGACGCGGCCCAAAGCGACGAAAAATTAGCAGCGACGACGAGGACGACGACAATGACGACGGAGCAAGCGATCAGGACCAGGATGACGATGAGGAAGACAAGGATGGCTCAGAGCAAACGAAAAACGGCGAGGAAAATAATGGAGGCGAGGAAAAGACAAAAGCAAAAAAGCTAAAGTCGAAAGACCTACCGCGCGTTGCTCAACCGGCGACGAAGAAAAATCTTATTACGACAGACGAGGCCATTAAGAAATCCGGTGTCGTATACATTTCGCGCGTGCCGCCCTTTATGAAACCCAACAAATTACGCTCCCTTCTCACTCCATACGGCACCATCAACAGGATATTCCTTGCCCCCGAAGACCCAGTCGCAAGAGCGCGGCGCATCAAGGGAGGCGGCAACAAGAAGAAGACATTTACCGAGGGCTGGGTGGAGTTTGTCAAGAAGAAGGACGCAAAGGCTGCGTGCGAGCTCCTCAATGCACGGCCAATCGGCGGCAAGAAGGGGAGCTACTACCACGACGATATCTGGAATTTGCTGTACCTCAATGGTTTCAAATGGCACAATCTGACGGAGCAGATCGCCGCCGAGGACGCCGAGAGAACAAGTCGCATGAGGGCTGAGATTAGCAAGACGACGCGGGAGAACAAGCTGTTTGTTCGCAACGTGGAGAGGGCCAAGATGTTGGACGGCATGGAAGCCAAGGCCAAGGCCAAGAAGAGGAAAGCGAATGATGCTGCTGTGGCTGGCGAGGAGCCGAAGCAGAGCATACGGACGTTTAGGCAGATTGCCAAGATCAGCAAGGGTGATGATACCAACGAGCAGCCGGAGCGTGTCAACAGAGTATTGAGCAAAATCTTTTAATAGCTAACTTTGATATATATCTTAATTTTGGGGGTTTTCCTCTTTAGACTCAGCACCGCTTTCCGGTCAGTGATACTATGTTTGAAGGGACGTGATATTAAGCATCCATCGCATTGTAGGGTACCTCAGTTTACTCAAGTACCTAGCTGTACCTACCTAATTAACCTGTAATAAAAACGGGCCTCTGGTGTCCCAAAGACTTGAAAACAAACGCTTAATAATGTGTTATTTTTAATCCATTTCTTGCGAAGAGCCAAGCAGGGACAGCTGCAGGCGGAAACTGCCGTGGTCTCTTGTTAGGTAAGTTGTTACTCTTTTAGTGCATGTCCCCGCGGATGACTCGACCAATGACTCAATATTGCACATTCTTCCCTGGCACGGCTCTTAGCCCCAGCCACTACTACTGGATAGGCAATAAATTTTCAGCGGCCAGATGCAGCGATAAGCCATAGAAAAAAGCTTATCAAGCAGCGGGGCAAAATAATTTTTGAACTCTGGTGTATAATGTATTACCTACGGGCTCCAGCCTCGTAAAATCATCTACCATCATACACATCCCTTCGCAATACGTCGGCCTCATCAAGCAAAATGTCTATGGACCTTGATGATGCCATCTCTATTGCGCCTGCTGCGCAGGCGCATACGAGTGCAACGTAAGTAGCCATCCATCTCTCACAAGACCGGTATCCGATTCGGTCGTTTACTGCGGCTGCATCTCCGCAGTGTCCGTGAATGAACAAAGACCTTGGCTCACAATATTTTCCTCTTCAGAATCCTCTGTCACAACTGCGGTACTCCGATCGATGGAACGACGGCGACAGGCGCAACCTGCTACGACTGTATCAAGCTCACCAACGATATCACGAATGGAATCCAGCGAGAAGCTACTATCCAGCAGTGCAGAGACTGCGAGAGATGGATGTTGCCACCAGCAAGTTGGATCGTCGCCATGCCCGAATCTCGCGAGCTTCTGGCTCTCTGCCTCAAGAAGCTGAGAGGTCTGAACAAAGTGCGAATCGTCGATGCGAGCTTCATCTGGACTGAGCCTCACTCTCGAAGAGTCAAAGTCAAGCTGACGATCCAAGATTCTGTCCAACAAGGCGTGCTCCTGCAGCAGAGCTTTGAAGTTGTATATGTCGTGGCATTTCAGCAGTGTCCCGACTGTCAAAAGAGTTTCACCCCCAACCACTGGAGGGCCTGCGTACAAGTCCGACAGAAAGTCTTGCACAAGAGAACATTCCACTTCTTGGAACAGCTGATCCTGAAACATGGTGCGCACAAGGAAACCCTCAACATCAAGGAAGCCAAAGACGGTATCGATTTTTTCTTTTCCGTACGAAATCAGGCGGAGAAGTTTGTCGACTTCCTCAACTCAGTCGTTCCCGTTAAGGTCAAGGCCGCGCAAGAGTTGATCTCCATGGATACCCACACTTCTAAAAAATCATACAAATTCACTTTCTCCGCCGAGATTGTCCCCGTATGTAGAGATGACCTGGTTGCGCTGCCTATAAAGATGGCAAAACAGAGCGGCAACATCTCACCTCTCGTCCTTTGCCACAAGATTGGCACAGCAGTCTATCTCATGGATCCACAAACCCTTCAGACAGCAGAAGTGAGCGCATCTCTCTACTGGCGTGCTCCTTTCACAGCTCTCGCCGACGCTATGGAGTTGGTTGAGTTCATCATCATGGATATTGAGCCGACCCCCACTCGAAATGGCAGGTGGTTGCTCGCTGAGGCAACGGTCGCTCGTGCGTCCGATCTGGGCGTTAACGACAGGACGTACTTCACGAGAACGCATCTGGGAGGCTTGCTGCAGCCAGGCGACTCAGCGATGGGTTACCTGCTGAACGGCACCAACTTCAACAACCCTGAGTACGATGCGATCGAGGAGTCCAACACATATTCATCAATAATCCCAGACGTTGTGCTCGTGAAGAAACACTACCCCAACCGCAGGAGGAATCGTCGCCGCAACTGGAAGCTCAAGCGTATGGCCAAGGACGAGGGCGAGCTTCTACCAAAGAAGGCAGACCAAGAGCGTATGGACAAGGAGTACGAAATGTTCTTACGAGACGTTGAGGAAGATGAGGAACTTCGTGCTGCTTTGGCGGTATACAAGAACCCCAGAAAGGTGACTGATGAGGAGATGAGTGTAGCAGAGACGGATATGGACGGTGATGACGGCGTGCCTACGGTGAACATGGACGAACTGCTAGATGATTTTGATGAGCTCACCATGGAGGATTAGCATATGGCTTAATGAAACTTACTGCAATGAGATATAACGAAGGTCATGTTTGATTTTCAATGGAATCCGGCCTGTGTTCTTAAAAACATCCATATGAGTCTCCCGATGACAATTGTGATTTCCTTCATAAAAATTCCGCCCAGTGCCAAAAGAGCGGATATCATAAGAAGGACGGTATGGAGCCCAAATCAATCGTCTTTGGTTCTTGTTTGGCTTCATGTTTGACCTCTGGCCGTTTGAATTGTTCTCTTGACTTTTTTCTGTTCATCATGCGCTTGTGCAGCCCAAAAAGATCATCATCCAACTCGTCGTCAAGACCGTCATTAGATTGACGATCATCGTTTTTGAGATCTGAGTGAGGAATCTTTTTGTGTGCCGTTCCTGTAGAGGATGAGGATGAGGATGTGGCTTGAGGACTTATATGAGGATTTGGTAATACATTTCCGCGCGACGTCGTAGTTGGGCGTATATGAGAGGGCGGTTCAAACTTGATCCTTTTGGGGGACGATGGCATTGATGTTGACGGTGATCTCGCACGGCTTCGATGATCCCGCTGTGGCGAGGATTTGCTCGAGTAGCCCGCAGCCGCTCTCGTCCTACTCGATGACGATGAAGCACTTGCAGAAGGCATAATAATCCTGCTCTCCCGTCTCGGTGCCTCCATCAAGCCCCGCAGATTTGTTCTCGCCAGAGACGGCAGCACGCTCCCATCGTCCCTTGCTTCTCCGTCACCCTCCAGTGTCTTACGCTGCTTCATGTCCCGCTGAGCTAAATCGCTTCTCTGCCTTGCTCTCGTAGTTGGTACTGCGTCTACCACGACTGGCCGCTCAATCTCGCGAATGGTAGCCGCGTTTTGAGCCTTGGCCAGTGCTTTGAGGCGATCGTACTCTGCACGATGCAGATGCGCCGTGAAGCGCTGAGCGATGTGCAGAAACTCATCGTCGACCATCCTGTATTTATCATCACTGAGTGGTCCTGGAATCATGAATCTAACAGGGGGTAAGTCAGTAAGTCGACCTGATACATGAAAGGGCGCGCATCCACAAATGGGTGGTTTCACGCAGCATAAAATGAGATGGAAGTTTTGGACGCGTACTCTTCATGAGGCCGCTCTGGAGGAGGCGAAGTAGACGGACTTCGTATAGGATCTATAGACAATTCACTGTATTAGCGCTCAATTTGGAGAATATATGTTCTTTATCCATACCTGAATCCAAAACGCGCTGGTATCTACGCGACACTGGCGCTCGCAAGATATCACGGCTGTCATCTTGCGCCGTCGATCTTAAGCCTGAAGGAAGTTCCCTAGGGCTTTGAGCTGCTATTCTTCTTGCTGTATTGCTTGGGAAGGACTCGGAAGTCCTTTTCCAAGGCAGTTTTCTTGCCATGACTGCGAGACGCTGAACTTCGTAGCATTGGAGGCTCAATTGAACTGGCGCTTCGTTCGCAGTCGTAAGTTTTAGTGCATATTTGTAGGTACGTACCACTTGGGCATAATGCATAAGCGGCGCTGTTCAATCATATTGAACAGAACAATTGAAAGAAATCACACAAAAAGAGTTAATAAATTTACATTAACTCATAATTGACGTTGGGACTTAGATAGTAATTAAATCTCTGCGCTGGCATTTATCCCCATTTAGATATAGCAGATTATAGATATATCTATCATCATGCCAGAATAACAGATCAACTACCTTAATCAGCATCCCACGGCTTATTGAAAATGGGTTTTATGAATTCTTACAACTTCTTTCCATCACTCAATAGCAGAAGAACATGGACAGCCGTCACTTAAATAATCATTTCCTAGTTCATAAGCTTCCTCCCCCATTTAACAACCCATGTACTTGTTAGAGCCAATGCCCCAAATGTCCCATGACTTCGAAGCTCATGCTGATCGTGTTTTCTAGTATTTTCACATTATTTTAGAAAACCGAGTCTCGCCGACGGGTTGGGCCATAAGCCACCGGGCTACAAGTAGCCCGTCCGGGGGCACAGTACCATCACTGCTAACCAGATTCAAAGGACGAGAGGCCCTGATATGAAGTATCGCATTCTCAAAATGAATATGGAGTATACGACAGCCTGTCTTATTAAAAGATATCATCAACAACTTAAAACAAAGGTTGATACGGTGTTAGTAAAGCTTCTTTTAGCGCTGGTAGAAGCACCTACGGGGAGAGTATGATGTTTCTGCCAAAACAGTTGTGCCAGACCCTCTCTCAGTACCATCGCAGCAAATAGCACCTCACTCCTCAATAGGCGACTATCAGGAGGCGTGATCGTATCAGAAACAATCGCTAATGCGTGAGATACTTCTGTATCTGCATGATAGTCTGAACACCAGGAAGGTGGACGCACTAGCCAATCGTATAACGCAAATCGATGGTAGTAGCTCTGGTGAATCTGCTCTTCATTGTATCTAGAGAAATTGGTCCTGAGTGGGGATCTAGGAAATTTTTAGCTGGGTCGCCCATCTAGTATTCAAAATGCCCTTGGATTGGCTCACAAAAATCTGACCCAAGAGCGATGCTCTGGTTGACTAGAGACTTCTATGTGGTCTCCATCTTCTCTTTCCCAATCCACCATCTTCAAACATCTGTCAATATTTTCAACGATATCATCATATAATGGTATGTTCGTCCGGATTG
Organism: Trichoderma asperelloides; assembly: GCA_021066465.1. Taxonomy (NCBI): domain Eukaryota; kingdom Fungi; phylum Ascomycota; class Sordariomycetes; order Hypocreales; family Hypocreaceae; genus Trichoderma; species Trichoderma asperelloides. The sequence continues at coordinate 226,885 of JAJKFY010000077.1, forward strand.
GGTAGTCTCTCCAATTTACAATGATGTCTGGGTTGTCCGGATCTAGTGGTGGCCACTTATTGACCTCATTCCACCTTTTCGCGCGCTGCACAGCCACATGAGGAGTGTCGGGACTGAAATATCGAGGTTCGAAATCAATGGGATTTTCTTCGTCGATGATTAGCTCTGGGCCGTGAACAACACCCAATTCCAACAGACGCGTATCAGAAAGCAGCGGCTTCTGCGTCAATCTCTCTAGCTGCTGTTGAAGAGTAGTGGCGGCATCATAGAGCCCAATGTGCCACTCAATATATGGATCCGGAAATGGCCGAGGTATCGACCTCACAAATTCATGAAACGTGGTCATTTTCGACCTCTTTGCGCTCTCGCGAGTTGTGCTACGACGCGTTTGTCCAGGCATGAAGCTGAATATTGAGAGTATACGGGCATCGCGTAAAGCCCAGGGTACGCCAATGCATCTGCAAGGATATCGTGTTAGAAACGACCAACTCCAAGGAATGAATACCTTAAAGTCGACCAGAATATCGAGTGATTACCAGATTGCTGCTTCATAAATAAGGATTCTTTCGAGAGATAGCCCTTGATGTCTCCTCCCCTGGTAAAGAAGAAGGAATAACAGTGAGCACGTGTACATCATGTGATGGTCACTTCAATTACAGAAGCTGAAGCACGCATTTTTCAGTCAAGTACCTCATATTTTGGTAAATTTAGGTAGTACCAGGTAGATATTGTGCATCTTTGTTCGTCTAGTCATCCTTGCTTGTGCACTGTTATTAGTAGGAGGACTCGCAATCCTCCCTCGTCTACACCCATAACCTAACCTAGAGCCAGTAACCTTCGTGTGACTTTGCCTGTACTTTTCGATGCTAAGAAAAGATTCGATATGTAATAAGTACCTACTAGTAGCTGCAAAGATTGGAGTTTCCATGACGCTTATAAAACAAATTCAGAAATATGTTAGTATACTTTGGCATTCGAGGACCAAGATATATACTGTTGTGTCTGGTTTCTGCGAAGCTCCCTATTTCAGCACACCAGTGCTTATGTGCGCTCCTTCGTTTCATGTGTCATTCCGTATTTTCATAGAAACTGTTTCATGGGTCTGTCAAGAGACTCTCATTTTGTCGCGAAATGCTCCGTGCTATATTTCATCGTTGGGGGATAGCACTCTTTAAACTGAGGCTGACGCTGGAATAGTGCCCGTACTGGGCTGTCCAAGTTTCACGCTCGATATCTCTCTATACATCTCCAGACGGATACAAGCCACCTGCTTTTTGATCAATAAAACGATTCGGTAGGGACTACTGAGACGTTCGAGAAGCGTGTATGCCTTAGTACGTGTAGTGTACCAAATCGCTTGACATCCTCAATGTATGCGAATTAAGCATAAGGTAGCTACAGCTAGTATGTATACTAGGTATGTGTGTACTGCAAGCATGCGCCTGTAGTCGTCCGGGTAGGCGCCACCACCGATAGCCCCTCAACTCCGTAAGCCCCGCTAAACAAGATCTGCCACCTAGGATTTCAGGCCAAGCTTTGGAAGCTTAAAATTCCAATGCAAACAACTTCGGTGTTTTGTCCAGGACTCGCGCAATAGCCAATTGCGGAGAGTGCAGTCCTGATGCTGGTAGTGCAACTACCATCACTGTCATTCCTTGCGATGCTAAACTCGAACATCAAATCATCATGATTGTCGTGGCGCTCTGTCGCCGAGCCTCGGTGAGGCAATGCGGCCTCTTCAGCACCTCAGTTTATAGGGCAGCGATTGAAGCACGATCATCAAAGAGGCTCTCTAGCAGGAATGTTGGCGGTACAAGAAATATAAGCTCGATGCTTGAAAATACCCGAAACATTGGTATTATTGCCCACGTTGACGCTGTAAGACTTGCAACCGCTCATCTCGTCTTGATTTTGCAGCTCATATACCGAGTAGGGCAAAACCACAACAACTGAGCGCATGCTCTACTATAGTGGCGTGACACAGAGAGTTGGAGGTGAGCGCAAGATTTGCCGATATCTAAATAAACCGAACTGATAGCCTTAGATGTGGATTCGGGCAACACTGTGACCGACTTCCTTGAACTTGAACGGGAACGTGGAATCACTATCCAATCAGCCGCCATAACATTCAATTGGCCACTCCAGCGAGATTGCCTGCCTGGAACAACTCCAAAGACTATCAATTTGATCGACACTCCCGGTCATCAAGACTTCAGATTTGAAGTTGATCGGTGCCTACCAATTCTTGACGGGGCTGTCTGCATTATCGATTCTGTCAAAGGCGTAGAAGCTCACACGGAGCGAGTATGGTCCTCTGCCCAAGAATTCAAGATTCCAAGGATTGTTTATTGCAACAAACTGGACCGAGAGGGCGCATCTTTTAGAAAATCCGTCTTGGAAATTGGCTCTCGACTCAAAGGATGGCCTTTGGTTTGCCAAATTCCATGGTGGGAGAAAGAGGACTTTGTTGGTGTAATAGATGTCGTCGACGGCGTGGGATACCGATGGAAGAGTGAAAGACAGAAAACTCGATATGAACCAACCGAGCTCACAGAGATGCTTTCATCGTCAAACCAACCCTTATTGGACGAGATTCAAATAGCAAGGGAGCGTCTGATCGAGGGCCTGGCAGATTTTGACGAAGCTGTGATGGACGAGTTTTTGGCTGAGAACGAAAACATTCCTGCCTCTCTACTAAAGCAGGCTATACGAAAGAGTATTCAAAGTGGCGACGGGCGCGTCATACCTGTGTTTGCCGGTTCAAGCTTTCGTCACATTGGGGTTGAGCCTCTGATGGATGCCATTGCGGACTATCTTCCCAACCCGGCTGAGCGGCCGGACGCGGAGGTCCGTGTTGGGGGTACCAAGAGCGAGCTGCATGAAGCACTTAAACAAAAAGGCAAGAATACTATTGACGCGAACGTCAGCTCAGTGGCTTCTGTCTTCAAAGTTTTTGATCACCCTAAAGAAGGCGTTATCAGTTTTGTGAGAGTTTATCACGGAACTTTGACCCGTAATGCGCCAAGCTTCAACACTCATATGCTTACCCAAGAACGACCCATGGGTATCTTGCAGATATCAGCGTCCAAGACTCACGACATTCAAGAACTCTCTGTTGGCCAAATTGGAGCATTGAGGGGGCTCAAGAAAGCACGCACTGGAGATACCCTGATCACCATGGCAGGTGGCAAAGCTGTTCCCGAAAATTTACGGCATATTCAAATCAGACCACCTGAAATCCCGCCACCTGTCGCTTTCCTACAAGTTGATCCATATGGAAATGTAGCGGCGCAGCAGCTAGAGATAGCACTGGAGAGTGCATCGCGAGAAGATCCAAGTCTGCGATGGAGTAAAAACTCAAAGACCGACCAGTTCACTATCCAAGGTATGGGTAAGCTTCATCTGGATGTATCTCTCTACAACATGAAGCAAAAATACAAGATAGACGCCGAGTTTGGTCCAATCGAGGTTGACTACAAAGAATGTGTCAACACCATGACTGATCCTCGAGAGGTCGTTTTTGATCGTCCAGTAGCCGGAAAATCAGGCAAAGTCACATGTTCCGTTGTTCTCAAGCCTATAGAGGCGGATGAACAGGACGTTCTGATGGAATCTGGCGTTGAAAAGGACGGTAATATTGTTCAAATCGAGATTCCTATGACGGGTGATGCCAGCGCCGTGCTAGTTGACACAGATGAAGCACGCCAACAACTCTTTAATGGGGCTATAGCCGGTTTAGCAAGAGGGCCTCGACGTGCGTCGCCGATGCACGGGTGTCACGTCCATGTTACACTTAATACAGCAAGCGATGCGCTAGAGACACCAACTGGTGGCCACTTTAGCAGTGCAGCCAAAACAGCAGTTCAAGCAGCTCTTCGGGATGCGTTCGACAAGAGCCAGATTGGCATTGTCGAACCCATCATGTTGACGCATATCACCTGCCCCGAAGCGGTTGCTGGAACAGTCCAACATGATATCACGGCTGGTGCAGGTGGTCATATCCTCGAAGTTAATGACCGTTCTGCAGAGTCGGCCAGTGAAGAGCTGATTGATATTTCCAAGATATATGCGCCACCGGATCCCTATGATTCAATCACTTCGTTGCGAGGGAAGAAGTCTATTGCTCGGATGGTTGAGATTATAGCGAAAGTCCCCTATAAGCAGATGCTTAATTACGATGAGCACTTACGAAGCAAAACGGCAGGTCGTCATTCAATGACCATGTCATTTGATTCTTTCGCAAAAGTGGTTGGCCATCGCGAAAAGGATATTTGAAAAGCTGATGAGGCGATCACGTAATTACACCCAACGCGGACGTAATTGCATTGCGTTATCCTAATGTAGATTAAAGAAAACCAACTCGACTCTGTACTAGGATTGAGATGCAGCATTGTTGACCAAACACTAACCTGGACTCACACTCTATTGGAAGAGCATCTGCGTTCTTTGCAAAGCACAGTCAATAGAGAGGACGTTTCTAACAATATATGAGACAAGAGAGGAAGTACAATGTCCCGCTCATAAAGCAAATTAAAAGCCTTGGTTTCTTGGCTGGTCGTATCGGGAATTTGATCCAAGAGATCTGTACTGCTCTAATAGCTGCCGGAATATGTATCTCAACGCCAAGAAGCCAGGGCAGGAGGGGCAGACAAGCTTTCGCATGACGCCGCTTCTATTGGAGACTGGGATTAAATCGAGGAGAAGAAATCACAATTCATTACTGTTCCTTGTCTGGGTCCAACTACCATTGTGGGCGAAGCAGATGATATCACGATAACGAGCGAGATTTGAGAGATTTAACCGAGCATAACACAGAGCACGGGGCATGGGGAATGAAAGTCTTGATAGTATTGCAGTCCCTTTACGGTATAACTTGACTTGACAGGCAGCTATTACTACTTCTCGTGGTAGGTATCACACTACGGAGTACTCCGAGCCAATAGTACTCACCGTGCTACTTCGCCCCAAAGACGACATACTACATTTATGTATGTAGGTTCTCCTGGCTCTGCACAGGCATCTTCTCTGGGGTTGGGGCTGAAGTCTAGACTGGGTTTAGCTCTCTCTCTGTATGGAGAACTTGCTAACTTCGTCCAGCTTATAATGACCGTTTGTGGGCGTTCATGCTCGTGTTAAGTGGAGCACATCGTCTAAGCAAAAATTCTATCCCTGGAACCCCATGCGAAAAAAAAGGAGAGGCCGTGTCTAAACGGAACTGGCTTGTTAACAGGGAGACTGAACTGCCATGGGCTGCAGCAACAAGAGACACTGAAAATTCTGGTTCGTTTTAAGTCGTCTCAAACTGAAATTGGGACGAGTGCCACCAACATCTCCAAGCATGAGAGATGCTCGTCTCTGATAGGCAGTTAATAAAGACGCCTCGTGGGGTAGCGCGGTCAGCCTTAATTGTCCTAATAACGGCGAAGCTGCTGGGGGATCAGCAAAGACGCAGCGACGATTCGGAGCGTTCCGCCAAATACTAGTATCGCCTTTCACCGCGCCGATCAACTTCTTCTCCTTATCCGCCGCTGCTGATATCGCCGCGATGATGTGTTTGCATGCGCAGTATACCCGAGAAGAATGACTGTAACGGATACCCTTGTGGTGCGACAGTCGGTAGACAGGTTGATACCGCGACGAAAAGTCCGGTCGTCAGGGGGCGGACGTTCTCCCTTTGCTTTTGGAGCAGCGCGCCAATACTAGTATACAGATCCCACTAAAGAAAAACGATGCTGCTATTGCTACCAAGTCGAGCACTGTTGCGTACTATTGACAATTAGCACGACAGCACTATGTAATAGCCATGGTAGCAATTTTGTTGGCTCATGGTTTCGCTGTCTGGCGGCGAGCCGCCTCGTCTACAGGTGTGCTGATGTTGCCCCCGACGCACACAGCAGCTCTCGCTAACTCTGTTAGACAATGGGGGAAATTGATACCCTGTCTAGCTGGTGGATAATGGGACGTGTTCCCGTTGCAGTCAATGCAGCGTTCGATACGTATCTCATACTAAGAGGGCCTTAATTTCCTTTGGCCCTGTCTTAGTGGCTGGTTTGGTGACCAGTTTCCCAGGGGAGAAGCAGGCCGCATGCTGATTGGCTCCTGTGTTGTTTAATTTCGACGCGCTCATCCCACGGATCCACACAGCTGGACAGGCATCACAGCAAAAGCCCATCTTCAGCGAAGCGGCGGTCGAGGCATTATTAGCCACGAGCTTGTGGTAATACCACTAGGTATTATTCCGAACTAACCACAGTCAATCCCTTCCTTTTTGCCTGCCCACTGTTGCCCTGCTCGCCGAAGGTCCCTCTGTCGCTCTTTTCATAGATCTTCTCGACCGTCACCGCTGTCTCTCTTTTTTTTTTTTTCCGTTTTCCGCCGTGTCGTGTCGTATCGTGTTGTCGCTGTCGTATAGACGAGCTTTCTTTTGCCGTCGCTTCTGTCACTCTTTGGTTGATTGTTTGTATAACACAGCCTCTATTCGTTCTGTTTGTTCGAAATTTCGAATCCCGAGCGTCGTACTCGTCCCTTCCGAGCGACCTCTTGTCTCTCTCTCTCTCGCTAAACCCGCTATCACGACTTACACATTCGTTTTCCTCGCGACGCCATGAAGGTTACAGACGTTCAGGCCGCCTTCGCGTCGGCGGTTGTGCTTCTCTCGCTGCCCGCCAGTACAGTCGCCTCATCCCATCGGAGACTTCACCAACTTCCTAATAAGAAACACACCCATTTGCGCTCTCACACAGTAGAGGATGCCAACTCCATTGTCAAACGAGGACAATGCGCGTTCCCGACTGACGATCCTAACCTCGTTGCCGTCACACCCGATGCGCAGAATGCTGGCTGGGCTATGAGCCCAGATCAGCCTTGTAAACCGGGTAGCTACTGTCCAATTGCTTGTAAGCCAGGCATGGTTATGGCACAATGGGATCCCGATTCTTCATACACCTACCCAGCTTCAATGGTAAGTTTTTACTGTAACGCTGAGAGAGACAATCCTTTCATTCCTGACTGCTAACTGTATCAGAACGGAGGACTGTTTTGCGATAATAGTGGCACAATCCACAAGCCATTTCCTAACAAGCCTTACTGCGTTGAGGGTACCGGCGCTGTCGTAGCTGTCAATGATTGTGGTGAACCGATGTCTTGGTGTCAGACAGTTTTGCCTGGTAACGAGGCGATGCTTATCCCAACTGAGGTCTCATCTTCAGCAACCTTGGCTGTTCCTGATACTAGCTACTGGTGTTCAACTGCCGCTCAGTAAGACTGAAAAATCGTTTGCCGCATATATCACAAACTAACACGCAAATGTGTAGCTACTATATCAACCCTCCCGGAAGTACCGTTGCAGACTGTGTTTGGGGCACCTCAAGCAAGCCGGTTGGCAACTGGGCTCCCTACGTTGCCGGAGCTAACACTGACTCCAATGGCGAAACTTTTGTCAAGATTGGCTGGAACCCTATCTATACAGGTTCCTCTTTGATGAGCACCTTGCCCACCTTCGGCGTTAAGATTGAATGCCCTGACGGTGGCTGCAACGGGTTGCCCTGTTCGATCTCACCTAATTCGTCTGGTAACGTCGACAGCAATGAGTCTGCCGTTGGCGCTGGTGGCGCTTCATTCTGCGTTGTCACTGTTCCAAAGGGTGGTACTGCTAACATTGTGACCTTCAACACGGATGGCAGCTCCGGTTCCGGCTCCGACTCTGGATCCTCCTCATCTGCCGAACCAAGCTCTACCGTTGCCGAGCTAAAGGCCGGTGGCTTTGCTGCCCAGGCAGAGAAGGCCACATCGACTACCGCTGCTGCATCATCTACTGAGGCATCCACCACCGCGCCAGCCTCAACAGAGGCATCAACAACCGCGGCAGCTTCTACCACAGCTGCAGAGTCGACGACGGCACAGAGTTCCGAGGCCACTACCGCCGCTACCTCGGGCGCGAGCGAGACCGATGCTGGCTCCACCACCGCCAAGGCTTCGAAAACCGCGTCTTATGCTCACGCCCGTCCGTCTGTGAACCCTGGCATGTTCCACGAGAACGGCACATCATCCCAGACCACAGCGGCGCCCTCTGGGCCTTCACAAACCCAGGGTGACTCTGCTCCGGTTACTACAACTACTAAGAAGGGTGAAGCTGGCCGCCAGCAAGGCAGCCCTGCTTTTGCAGGCTTGATTGTTGCCTTTGTTGCCGCTGCTTGTTTCTTTTAAAGAAGAGAAAGAAGAAAAAGAAAATAATTGATGGCAAAGTTGGCCTTGTTAATTGTATCTTTGGCAACCTTGTATTTTCACATCTAACTTCGGTGTCTATGTCACATTTTGTCAGCTGCAGCTTACATATTTTCTTTGTTCATATGCTGCTCTAGACTTTATATCACTTGACGCGATTTTTTTTCTTCACCTTTTCTCTTTCGCTTCGCATACTTGGGCCGTTTGATTCCCCCTTTCCTCCCTTGTCACACCACTATTGATATTTTTATGCTGTCATATCTGTATATGGCTCTATTTTCTTTTTATCTTACATACCGTTTATTATATGCTATACATATAACTAACATGCCCTGTTGGGCGATAGTGTTTATTGTCTTTGCGAGATTGGGAGGTTTTTTGTGTCTGGTCTATGTCACACGCCTCGGGTCTAAATATTCTCCCTTTCCCCCGCCTTTCTTCTTTTCTTATTATGATGCCAGAATACGCTGGGCATATATCTTTATACTTATTACGATTTTTTTATTTTCTTGTTTTTTTTCTATTGCCTTCTTTGTCGTCGATACCCCTCTTCAGCAGTAAGAGAAAATAAAACCAGCTTTTACGAAAATTGGAGGACAAGGACACCAAAAAATAGGAGGGGGAAAGCGAGCGATTCTTTTTTTTTCTCTTACAAATCTTTTTTTTTTTTTTTTGTCTTTTATCAACATTTCACGATGTATGTCTTTGGGGAGGGCTTGAAGTTGGTATTTTCTTTTTGTTGTGGCTATTTTTTACTCTTCATCTTCATTTCTTTTTTTGTTTCACAAGACGAAAGTGAGCGATTGGGGGAATACTTAACAAACAAAGCTAGGAGGAAATAGAAGAAGAGAAAAGATAGAAATAGCGCAAATTAATGAAGTTTACGTTTTCTCGGATGTAGTCTGATCTCAATTGACAACGCGTAGATGGGTAGTAGAAGGGACTGGGGGCATTTCTAAATGATGAGGCGAAGTGTGCTTATATACCGTAGCTTGTATGTCTCATTACTGTCGTAGTTAGCGACATTGGCTGTTTAGGGGGGGTATCATTTCGTTTTCTTCTATGGAGTAATTAGCTTTACAATAGACGATACTATGCTATGGAGTATTTAGCGCCGGGCGGTTAATAAACCAGCCTTATCCAGAACGCCCTTTTCTCTTCTTCCCCCAATCTAGGAACTTTGTATTGCTCTAATTAGCCAGGCATCATGCGCACCCCTCCTCATAATGTCACCCAGCCGGGAACCTGATCCAAGTCAAAGTCATCATCATATCTCCTCTCTTTTATCGTCTGCCACACATTTGGCCAACCGGCCAATACAGGGCTGCCCTTTGCCTTGGCTCCAATGATGGCGAATCGGCCCTGGCTGTGCGCGACGAAACCATGCATGAAGCCCTGCTGGACGAGTGTGGCGACTGTCATCTCCACGTCTTCGTAGGTGACCTGTGCGTTACCCCATATGAGCCCCTCGTTCGGGCGCAGCTTTTGGGGACCACTTGGGGGAGGCATGAGAGTGGTCTCGTGGGAAGATTGAATGTTTTTGAGGGCTTTCATGAAGACGGGATTGGCCTGTGATGGGTGACCGCGTAGGGGCGGGTTGTAGGGCTGCCACCCTTCGAGACGATGTTGAACGTAAGTTGCTACAGTAAGGAGATGAGAGAGCTCAAGAGTTGCTGCTTTGCGGGAGGAGGCGTCTGTTGGAGGGACGTATGTTAGGATAAACGTCTTGCGGGTGAGACTCCTCCAGAGGAGTGGGCGAAGGCGGTTAGAAAGTGGTAAGAGAAGGCCCTTCCCTAAGAGCCATGATTCGTGTGCCGCAAGATGAGATTGGAACTGCATGAAGTTGCCAGAGCGAACGGCCATACACAATGGAAGAAATATGGGTTTCAGTGATTGAGCCTCCGGTCGTGATGTTAGTGTATCTGAAGGAAATCGCCCGAGAAGAAGATTCGAGGGGATGAGATAAGTTAGAATGTTGGAACGATGAGAGACGAGCTGGGGAGGAGTCTGTAAGTAGGCCTCTTGGAGACATAGAGAAGCACGGTGATAATGCTGGTTGGAGAAGTTGAAGCGACCAATGTAGTAGAGAAAAGTGACGCGCTGGGCGGCTGGATAGAGTGAAAGCGGAGGCGATATGCTCTCAATGTTGACAAATATCATCTTGGCTAATTGAGTTCTTCGACACTATTGGACATAGGAACTGAAATTAGAAGACAGCATTTTTATTTAAGGAAGGAAAAAAAACACGAAGCATACCGCGAATAAAAGTTTGAGGACAAGATTGGCAAACATGTATATACCAACCCGCTTCCCTTCCGGCTTACTCGTGCGAGAGCCTGACCGGTCAGTCAGACAAGTCGTAAAGATCTTTTGAATGATCTCAGCAGAAGACTCGGCGACAGATTTGCGGTTGTCATCGTCCACGACACGGAGTCGACGAGTCAGGTCAGGCCGGCGGTTGAGGTTCATGGTGAGACGAGCAAGAGTCTCAGACAAGGACATGCTAACTTGGAGCAGCATTGAGCCGTACGTAGGATGAGCGAACGCGGTGGAACAAGAGCTGTAGAGAGAGTTTTGTTAGTGGTAAGTGAGGATATTAGCTTAGGAGTATTTTGGCAGCACATTATGGTTGCCAATCTATAAGTAAATAGTATGAACAGATACTTACTTGACCAACCCGCTGAGAAGCTGATGCGCCCCTAGCAAATCTGAAAAATCGACATCTCGCCAGTACGTCAGATAGTCCTTCAAAAAAGCCAACAGTCCCGGCCAAGACGTTGCCTGCCCCTCTGGCAGGTCATCCTGCTGCGGAAGGCGGTCCTCGACGATCTTGTCAATGGCATCTTGACGACTAAAGTTGGAGCGCAGCACAGCTGCCAGGTCGTGATACTGTTTTGGTGACTCGGGCTCTACTTGGAGCCATGATCGGAGGAGATCGCCTTGCTGGTTGCGGACTTGCTGCTGTATTTGGGAGAGGAACTGGGAGACTAAAGACATGATTTACTGTGAAAGAGAATGATAAATCACCATTTGGTGGTGAATTGGGATAAGAGAGAAGAGTGAAAGTGAGAAATAGAGAGAGAAGGCAGATGGATATGTACTGAGTGAGTGAGTGAGAAGTCGCGTTTAGGTGAGGCTGGTGCTAAAGAACGGTCTGGTGTGGCGGTGGTGTAGTGTGGCGCATTACTCAGTGCACGTATCTAGCTAGCAATGGCCTGCCTTGAATTCATTCTTCTCCAACAACATGGCAAAAATTTTTGAAGCCAGTGAGTGTTGCTATGTCTTGTAATAATAAGATCTTGGCACTTTGGAAGTAATAAGTTTCAATGTCATAATAATATTTAAACATCATAATTCTAAAATTACATGGCCTTTGCTAACTGAATATCCCAACACTTTCTTCCTTTCCCATGCTATATATACTATGTACTCTGTGTATCTTTTTTCCCTTTCCTTTTTTCTTTTACGTTTATGCTTTTGATTCTGTTTAGACAGAGTCGATTCTCTGCACAACCACGGCAGTGGCACCACCACCTCCGTTGCAGAGAGCGGCAACACCATACTCGCCAACCTTTAGCTGGTGGAGCAGAGTTGTGAGGATTCGGGATCCGGAGCTGCCCAAGGGGTGGCCGAAAGAGAGACCACCTCCCAGAGGGTTCACGCGAGCGTTCTCGAGGCCGAGGATCTTCTTGTTGGCCAGAACAACGGCGGCGAAAGCCTCGTTGAGCTCCCAGACGGCAACTTGATCCTTTGTGATTCCAGCGCGCTCCAGGGCAATGGGGATAGCCTTGGCAGGGGCGATGGGGAAATCAATGGGATCCACCGCAGCATCGGCAGAAGAGACGAGCTTAGCCAAGACGCGGGAGCCAGATCCGTACTGCTGTGCGATGGCCTTGTTGCCCAGAACCAGAGCGCTAGCGCCGTCGTTGAGAGTCGAGGAGTTGGCAGCGGTGACGGTGCCTGTTCCGTCACGGACAAAAGCTGGCTTCAGGAGGGGCACCTTCTCATACTTGATGTCGAGATAGCCCTCGTCCTCCTTGACAACGACCTCTCCCTTTCTGGTCTTGACAGTCACGGGGACGATCTCATCGGCAAAGGCATTCTCAGCCCAGGCCTTTTGCGCTCTCTTGTATGACTGGATGGCGAACTCATCCTGTTCCTCTCGTGTAATATTGTAAACCTTTGCTGTGTTCTCGGCGCAGTTGCCCATAGGGAATTTGTTGTAGACATCGGTCAGACCATCCTTGAGAAGACCGTCCTCGGCCACAGCATGGCCGTATACTGGCATGAGGCCGCCACGAGGAAGATTGAAAGGCACTCTGGACATGTTCTCCATACCACCGGCGATCTGAGCTTCGGCCAGACCCAGCTGGATGTTTTGCGCGGCGAAAACTACGGACTTGAGACCAGAGGAGCACACCTTGTTGATGGTGATGGCCTCGACGTGTGTAGGGAAACCAGCGTGGATGGCAGCCTGGCGAGTGGGAGCTTGGCCCATGCCGGCCGCAAGCACGTTGCCCATGTAAATGTCGGTAATCTTTTCCATCGGAACTTTGGACTTTTCGAAGGCGGCCTTGATGGCGGCGCCGCCAAGCTCAGGAGCAGAAACGGTCTGGAATGAGCCGTTGAACTGGACACAGAGGAGGCATGTTAGTACAAAATGGTATACATGAAATAGCTGAGAGATTTTAACAAACGAACCTTGCCTGTCGGGGTTCTAGCAGCGCTGAGAATGTAGGCATCTTGGATTTCTTTCCTCATCGCAGAGCTGGTTGAGAACTGGCGAGCCGGGCTCACATGGCTGGCGATTTGGCCGAGGCGCCTGGCAGTTCTAAGCTGAGCGCTGGACATGGTTGGAAATTGTATATTCGGAGACGCAGGGGGAGGAATGCGCAATCAGCAACCAAAAATCAAAATGACTTGGTTGAGGAAGAGAAAATCGAGAATGCGATTTTAGAGTAAGATGTCGGCAAAATAGAAAAAAAGCAGTTGAAAGTTGTTTTATACAGATTGTCGGCACAGGCGCATGAAGAGGAGCTTCTGGGCCGTTTCGGTATGTTTCGGCTTAGAGCGGGGGAAATCAGCCGAGCTCCGTTTAAGCCGGGGTGACGGCAGCAACTCAGAATTTGGCGGGAGCTGATGCGTGATTGCGGGGGATTAGAATTTGGGATGGGATTGACAGCAAGAAGCCGGGGAAGGGAAGTTAAAATTATTCCGAGCTGTTTTGGTGTAAAAAGAGCATAACGTACTTGTATCATGGGATCCCGCCTATGACATGTGCTCCTACGGTAATATTCTGGGTCTCCGTTTTACAGACAGCCATCCATTGTGTGCCCTGTATCCGACTCGTACATACTGCCTAATACTGCATCATCTCGGCACTTTCACGTCAGCCCGAGGCTACAAACGGGAAGCTGTTTTCGCGCATGGAATGGAATCACCACATAAACAGCCGCAAAAACCGCCACAGAGCCCAGCAAGTCGGAATTGCTGTGGCGTCGCTCCACCACGTTTGCCACAGCTCTTTCTCTCGTCGCCATCTTCATTCTGTGTCTGTTCGCCTTTGTTCGCGATGCTGATGCGTTGTCACATGATCATGACTAATCTGCCCAATCGCTGGCCTGCCATTGGCTCTGATTAGTCGCCTGTCAATTGCTGCCCATTATTAGTGCTGCCATCACGCTCTTGACTCGTGAGGCCTTCGCTCAACTTCTTCCAGCGCAAAAAGGACTTGCCAGCATTTGGCCAAAAAAACATTCGTGTCTTTTTTTTACCTTCTTGAGGTCTTCAGTCATTTCTTTGATACTTGTCCGCTTGCAGAGACCGAGGCATCCGAACCTCAAAGCTCGACACTGCTCAGCCCACTCGACTTCCGATTCCCAAATCAGATCCATCCACAGCCATGTCAACGGCAGCCCGGCGTCGTTTGATGCGCGACTTCAAGGTATGTCTAGCACATCCTTGATATGCCCAACTTTTGACTCTTTTACACTCTCTAACTATTATTTCAGCGCATGCAAACCGATCCTCCTGCTGGAGTTTCAGCCTCTCCCATTCCCGATAATGTGATGACCTGGTTGGTTTGCCCCTCATCTCTCCGCTGCCGGCAACTTGTCAAGACCCAGTTGCTAACCACCCTTTTTTGTTTTTTTTTTCAGGAACGCCGTAATCATCGGCCCGGCGGATACACCTTTTGAAGATGGCACATTCCGACTCGTCATGCAGTTCGAAGAGCAATACCCCAACAAGCCTCCCCAGGTCAAGTTTATCAGCCAGATGTTCCACCCTAACGTATACGCCACCGGCGAGCTGTGCTTGGACATTCTGCAAAATCGATGGAGTCCGACATACGACGTTGCTGCTGTTTTGACCAGCATCCAGAGGTATGAGCATAGACTTATGTGATAGAATGGATTATAGATTTCCACTGTCTACTCCTGTTATGATGGTTATTTGGCTAACTTGGAACGAATTACTGCATAGTTTACTCAACGACCCCAACACCGGTTCACCGGCGAACGTCGAGGCTTCGAATCTCTACAAAGATAATCGAAAAGAGTATACCAAGCGTGTCCGAGCAACTGTCGAGAGCAGCTGGGAAGACTAGAGAGGACTGCATTAAGACGAAATGCTAAGGAATGTTTGTGCCCGAGGCTTCTTACGGTGCCTGGGTCTACCATTCCTTCGCTTCCGGCATCTAAATTCGGACTGCGGACTTAGTTTGCCAGATCGTTTTGATATAATACGCTGTCCACGAGAGACTGGGGCTTGGTAGAAAGAAGGAGAAGATTCATTGCAGGCGTTTTGGTGCACGAGATTGAACTGGTTATACCAAGGGAAGGAGGATGAGGGTTCGCTTTCTCACGATTTTTGGTTTCATTTTCTCCTACATTATTTGAGCGTTTGTTTTTGGCATCCTCGCCATAATGGTGGAGATGACCCTAGCGAACGATACATAGGTAGTTATTTAGCGGCGATGTAATTGCCAATGATTTTTTTTTTTTGTACTCTTCGTTTTTCTCTTTCATAGTGCATGAAACTGAAGTGGCATGTATTCTATAAGATGATGGCGGCACGTTCATTGGCTTCTTGTTTGCCTTGACAGCCATATTTAACTCCTTTTCCAGCAGAGCCTACGGCTTGGATTGGGCAAACCAACGCTTGCTATTGGCATGATATCTGGGCATTTGTATGCATATGCATAGAATAGAATGGGCATCGAGGATGTCAGGCTTGCTTGTCACTGCCACTACGATTCAGCCACTCACATGCGTCTGACGAAGTTGGGCCAGCGCCAATCCATAGCCTGTATCAGCCACCGGCCACTAGCCACTCAGACAACGTTGGGAGAGCTTCTTTCATGATGACACGCTAGGACAAAAGAGAACACGGTGACTGCAATCCAGCCCCTGACAGACTCGATGGCGATTTTTTGGGTTCCCACGGACGCTGCGAAGACGAAAAGACATGGCATCATGGTGCAAAGAGATATCAGACAGTACTGCTAAATGGCGATTGCTACTATTATTAAATACAATCCCCATCTGTATCTTTCTCTGATTATTTTATTTTTATTTTTAGAATGCTCTTCTCAGTTGCTCTGGAATAAACACTCCTCTATTTACTACCTGACTAAGGACCAGGTCCGGTCAGGCACAAGTTAGTTAGCACTGACCTCCAACAAACAGCCCCTCATCTTCAGGGCTTCTGACGGCACCGTCAACCACCACGCGGCGACTGTTTTTAGCGCGCTTGTCACCCTCTAAACAACCACATTGGCCCTGAACTTTTGGGCCCCTCCCCGCCAACCTTTCCCAGACCGCCGTTCCTATTGCATCCCTAGAACCTCTTTTTGTCTCTGTCTTGGGGGTTCTTTTTTTAACCTTTCTCTTTTTCCCTTATTCTTCTTGTTCTCTCCCCCTATCCCCCTTTTGCACTGATCCCGCGGCGGGGTTTTTGTTTCTCGTCGTCGCTCGCAGCTTCGGTTAGCGATTGTTTTGTTTCTTCTTTTTGCGCCCCTCTCCTCTCTCCGTCTTTGGTGGAGCAGCTATCGGAGCCCGCCATTTGGGATCAAGAGGGAAGAGAGAGTCTCTCCTTGGAGATAGCGACTTCTCCTCTTCTCAAGATCGACGGCCTTCCTTGATTTCGATCCAACCGCCCACTGCCAACCGCCCATCATGTCAAACAACACCATCAAGGTCGTCGCCCGGTTCAGGCCCCAGAACCGGGTGGAAATCGAATCGGGCGGCAAGCCAATCGTCGCCTTCAGCTCGGAAGACACTTGCACACTTGACGTATGGCCCCTCTACCTGAAAGACCTAAGCTCGCTGCAGAGCCGTGATGATGGGTGGGAGCTCTCTGCTAACCGTCGCTATGCTTGTTGTAGTCCAAAGAGGCGCAGGGTTCCTTCACCTTCGACCGAATCTTTGACATGTCAAGTAAACAACAAGACATCTTCGACTACTCCATCCGCCCAACCGTCGACGACATTCTTAATGGCTACAACGGTACCGTCTTTGCCTACGGCCAGACTGGTGCTGGTAAATCATACACCATGATGGGCAACATGGATGATCCCGAGCAGAGGGGTGTTATTCCGCGCATTGTCGAGCAAATCTTTGCCAGCATCATGTCCAGCCCCAGCACCATCGAATACACCGTCCGCGTTAGCTACATGGAAATTTACATGGAAAAGATTCGTGATCTGCTGGCCCCTCAGAACGACAATCTCCCCATCCATGAAGAGAAGAACCGTGGAATTTACGTCAAGGGCCTCCTAGAAATTTATGTCTCCAGCGTCCAAGAGGTATACGAGGTCATGAGGAGGGGAGGCAATGCCCGAGTAGTCTCTGCCACCAACATGAACGCAGAATCATCACGATCTCACTCCATCTTCGTCGTTACCATTACCCAGAAGAACGTCGAGACGGGTTCGGCCAAGAGCGGTCAGCTGTTCTTGGTTGATTTGGCCGGTAGTGAAAAGGTCGGCAAGACCGGTGCCAGTGGCCAGACGCTTGAGGAAGCCAAGAAGATCAACAAAAGTTTGAGTGCCTTGGGCATGGTCATCAACGCCTTGACTGATGGCAAATCTCACTTTGTCCCCTACCGAGACTCTAAATTGACCCGTATCCTACAAGAATCTCTGGGTGGTAACAGTCGAACTACTCTCATCATCAACTGCTCTCCTAGTAGTTACAACGACGCAGAAACCTTGGGAACGCTGAGATTCGGTACCAGAGCAAAGTCTATCAAGAACAAAGCCAAGGTTAACGCCGAGCTCAGCCCGGCAGAGCTCAAGGCTCTGCTCAAGAAGGCCCAAGGCCAAGTTACCAATTTCGAATCTTACATCTCTAATCTCGAAGGCGAAATTCAATTGTGGCGAGCTGGAGAGTCTGTGCCCAAGGAGAAGTGGGTTCAGCCCACTGCCGATGGTGTTACTGCAGCCAAGGCCGAAGCAAGAGCACCGCGGCCCTCAACTCCTTCACGGCTTACAGAAAGCCGTTCAGAGACCCCTATTGCTTCTGATCGCGCTGGCACCCCCAGTATAACGTTGGAGAAGGACGAGCGGGAAGAGTTCCTGCGCCGCGAAAACGAGCTGCAAGATCAGCTTACAGAGAAAGAATCACTGGCTGCCACGGCTGAGAAGCAGCTTCGCGAAACCAAGGAGGAGCTGTCCTTCTTGAAGGAGCACGATAGCAAAATAGGCAAGGAAAATGAGAAGCTGATGACAGAGGTGAACGAATTCAAAATGCAGTTGGAGCGGCTAAATTTCGAGGGTAAAGAGGCTCAAATCACCATGGACGCCCTCAAAGAAGCCAATTCAGAACTCACCACTGAACTGGACGATATGAAGCAGCAGCTGTTGGACGCCAAGATGAGCGCAAAAGAGACAGGTGCTGCCCTCGATGAGAAGGAGAAGAAGAAGGCAGAGAAGATGGCCAAGATGATGGCTGGTTTCGAACTCGGAACCGATGTGTTCAGCGAGAACGAGCGATCCATTGCTGAAACTATTAAGCACATTGATTCTCTGCTCGAACAGAGCACAATCGGCGATCACATTGCACCAGATGAGTTCAAGGCACTCCGAGCAAAGATGGTCGAGACTCAGGGCATTGTGAGACAAGCAGAGTTGTCCATGTATAGCGGATCATCCAATGACCTGGACGCCCGACGGAGGCAGGAGCTGGAGGCTAGGCTGGAGGCCTTGCAACAAGAATATGAGGACGTTTTAACACGCAATCTCAGCGAGGCTGATGTTGAAGAGGTTAAGGCACGACTGGAAGCCGTATACGCTAAACGCGAGAAGACTGAGACACAACTCGTCGAAGAACTCAAGGCTGATCTGGCCCAGAAGGCTTCTGAGAACGCAAGGATGAAGACTCTCATCGAGGAGCTTCAGCAGCGCGTCAAGGCTGGCGGCGCCGGTGCCATGGCCAATGGCAAGACTGTCCAGCAGCAGATTGCCGAATTTGACGTGATGAAGAAGAGTCTCATGCGAGACTTGCAGAACCGCTGCGAGCGTGTCGTCGAGCTGGAGATTTCACTCGACGAGACCCGCGAGCAGTACAACAATGTGCTGCGGTCCTCCAATAACCGTGCTCAGCAGAAGAAGATGGCCTTCTTGGAAAGGAATTTGGAGCAGCTTACACAGGTTCAGCGCCAGCTGGTTGAGCAGAACTCTTCCTTGAAGAAGGAGGTTGCCATTGCCGAGCGCAAGCTCATCGCGAGAAACGAGCGTATCCAGAGCCTGGAGAGTCTGCTGCAAGACAGCCAGGAGAAGATGGCGACTGCCAATCACAAGTATGTATCACCCGTTATCCCCCCCTTTTTTTTTCATTCTCTGTGACAGTAGTACGCCCATGGACTGCTAGCAAAAGAAACGTGATAAAACGCTTGGTGCTGACCTAGACTCCCCCCTTTCTAGGTTCGAGGTCCAACTTGCTTCCGTCAAGGAGCGCCTCGAGGCTGCCAAAGCTGGCAGCACCCGCGGCCTTGGTGGTGCCGGCGGCTTCAGCTTCTCTGGCGCTGGTAGCCGCATCGCCAAGCCTCTGCGCGGCGGCGGCGGCGATGCCCCTTCGACCCCCACGATCCAAGGCGGCGATGGAACCAGCAGCAAGCGCGGTAGTTGGTTCTTCAACAAGTCGTAGATTTTTTTTTTACAAACCTGCGTTCTTCCGGAGCGGCGTTATGAAATACACTAGATGCGAGGTTTTTTTTTAAACTACAAACGCTTAGAAACCACCATGCCAACAAAACTCTGAACCCTTTAACCCTCAACCCTCCTCTCTCTCTTTTCTTTGTCCACTCTTACCCCTTTCTTTTTTCTCTCGCTCTTCATTCTCTACCATGCACATGCCCCTGCTGACTTTGCTGGTTAAGGCTTTATCCGTTTTTGATTTCTTCTTTTGCCTTATATCTTTTGATATGTCTTGCTCTTACTTCTGCTCCCCCCTCTCTCTTATCTGCAATTTGAAAGTTTGGAATGAGAGATTAACGAAAGAGGGGGGTATACGTATGTGTATGCGTGCCCCTTTCTCGAGATTTATATACATTGCTGTGTGAGTGAAGTCAGGGGAGCGATGATGAATGACGATTGTTGGATTCTGGGTCTTTTTTTCTTTATGAATTTTTTACCTGATGGTTACACGTTTGAATGACTTAAGAGAGCTTGATATGAACGAAATACAGCGAATGAGCAAAGAAAGACAGAGATGGAAATGAACCGAGGAGAAGAAGAGAAAAATGGGCAGTGGGTGGGCTACAGAGATTTCTACTGTTGGAGTTACGCGGTTGGGGGAGGGATATATTTATATATATGATAAAGACGTCACGCATGAAAGAATAAAGAATTAAAGAACACATGAGATACTAAAAGAGATTTTTTTTTTTTTGTTATTTATGACAAAGTATAAATATTGTGTGCATATATCATGAATGGTTTGCCAAGTTAGTTGTGCTGTGCGCGTGTGGTGCGGCTCCAACCATGAGAGTCGCAGTACGAATAGTTAGTATACGCATTGTTTGCCAGCATGTAAACAGACAAGCAAGCGATTTAAGTGCTCTTTGCGCCGAACTTCATCAGGAGCAAGCCAGTAGGAATGAGAATGGCCCAAGAAAAGATCATTGTAGCCACGACGACGCCAAAAATCTTGGCGTAAAGGATGATCACGCGTCTCCAAGCAGCCTTGGAAAAGGTAGACCAGGCGTTGGCAACAGTGGCGTAGCCCAGGCCGCCTACCACTGCAGGCTCAACCTTGCCATCGAAAGAGCGGTCGAAGGGGATGATGGGATCTTCGTCCTCAGGGAGAAGCGAAGCCTGAACACGGACGAGAACGACGCGGGCGGGGATGATGACAACAACCCATAGCATTGTGCTCAGGAGAAAGTACACTCCTGCCTTGATCATATAAGAAATTTTGTGTTCGCTGAAGTCGTCAGGAAGGTTGCCAGAGCCCCAGCTGAAAGATGGCGCGTCAAAGCCGATCAGGCCGGACAGCAAGATGGGAACCCATTGGTGCACTTGGGTAGCAACCCAGTAAATCACAACAGGCTTCCAAGTAGCAGTAAAGGCGCGCTTAAAGGTAGGCAGGCGGCGCCAGAATCTTCGAGGGGAAGGGTGCGAGATAACAATGTGAACCCAAGCAGTGGCGTATTGAACCATGACCAAGGAAGCCAGCAGCTGGGCAAAAGGCCTAGCAGGGAACCATGAGAAGAATGAGGCGACAACACCGCTGAGGATATTCTGGACTAGAAGACACATGAATCCACGGAAGTTGGCTCGGAAGCCGCCATACGAGGTGAGAAGGCGGTTGATGGAGCGAAGAGACGAGGTCACAGTTCGAGGGGCGCCATCGGTAGGCTTGGGGGCGCCAGCGGTGGCCTCATCATCTCCGTTGCTAGGAAGTGGCTCATAGGCAGGGGGGTTCTCATCTTCAATGATGGTGAAGACGGGGTAGATGTAGAGCAGGGTATATTGAACCTATATGCTGGTGTTAGTGGAAACCAGACATGCACTCAGAAGGTGCAGGGAACGCAATTTGATACTCACCAGAAGTGAAATGGGAATAAGAATAATGGCGTCGGCAAGAATCAGAGGCCATCCCCAAGCGGGCATATGGAACTCGACAGGTTCTCCCGCTCCTCCTTGAACGGTCCAAGTCATGGTGGCGGAATGCTCGGGCAATGCACGAAATCAAAACTTCAGAGATGCAAATACCGATGCAGGTCCAGTGACCCTAAAAGTGTCGCGATGAGCGCGCAATATGGACAAGTATTTCGTTCAGCTTTCCAGCTGCGAAACAAATACCGGAACCGATGGAAGAGAATGTGAAAAAGAGCAAGGCTAAAGAAGGAAACAATTATTTGCGCTGATGGTTGGGAGAAGCAGAGGGTTATAAGCCAGAGGAATCCCAGTGGGCTGTTTGGCAAAGGGACCACCCCAGTTCAAACGGCCTAGGCAGCACTGCCCTCCACCACGGCAGAAAGCTCGTGTATGAGCGCGTTAGTCTGGAGGCCCAGAAGACTAGCTGCCACAAAGCTCTCATTGCCCAGACTTATCGGCCATTTCTTCTTTGGGACGGCAACCTGATATATGAGGGGCGCCAGCCCGGCCTTTGCCCAAAGCAGTGTTGTCGGGCTATTTTTTCTTCTCTTGGTGCAACGAATTACATCAGCTGCGCAATGCATTGTTGGCGCGTAGCTTGCATGAGTGCATCTATAAAGTTCGCAATGGTGTGTATCAGGCACATTCAATTATGCCGCTGTCTGCCTCACACCCTTGCTTTGTTGTCCTCCGCTCGGTAGCTTGCTGCTGAATTGCCTTCGCCATGTATTGGCCTGTATATCCACAGAAATCTTGTCTCGACAACTGAACCATCGCGAGTCAGCGGTTATCGAGGTCCAGCAAGCGCTGCCGAAGTGGATAGAGCTCTAAAACGGGAAGAGAGGGACAAAAAAAAAAAAAAAAAAAAAAAAAAGTCACAGCTTTCTGTCACGTAGTCATCCTGGTAAAATGCCCAAAAGTCCGCATTATTAGAGAGCATGGGCGAAAAGTAGCTGAAAGGGCGTATATGAAGTTACAAAAGATAGAAGAGAAGAAAAGACGAAGACGAAGAAGAATGGAAAGAAATGCAGACATATACAAGTGATTTGTAAGTCCTGCGAAAAAACAATGGCAAGACGCTCTGCGCGATTCTTTCCACAGTTGCTGCTGGACGCGGCAGGCGCAGGTAGGCGAAAGCGCCCCGCAGCTTCCCTGAACACACACAGCTGGAGTGGGGCAGCCTTTACTGTTCATTTGATGCAAGACATTGACAGCGTACCCGTTTATTCCAAGGTGTACTTTATTCGGCACATTACCTTATTTATGGATGTATATTCATCGCCTCACTGATTTGGGGGTCTTATCATCGGACGAGGAAGGAAAAAGTACATGTTCCCTTTACTACGCCGGAGCCCCATCACTTTGTATCGCATCACATCGCATCGCGTCGCATCGCATCACCGATAGAGGCCGGTAATATCTCATTACAACATCTAAGGGGCCCGTGATCCTTCAACTGAGCCCAGAATGTCAGCTCCATCCATCCCCAACTTGCTCTCACTCCGGGGCAGAGGCGGAGGTCGGGGCCGAAGCCGAGGCCGGGGGCAAGGACTTGGAGGCTCTAGCGGCGGTGGTGGCTCCGAAGCTCGTGGCAAGGCTCATGATGCTACGATCCAGGGCACCGACACCGATGCGGCCGTATCGAGGCTGAGTGCTGTCGAAATGGGCTATCTTAGTGACCCATATGCACGGTATTTCGTGTCCAGCTTGGGGGGTCCTCCGGCGAGACGGTTTCCCATTATCAATCGAGGTTAGTTATGATAATCATCAAACTTTCGTCTCTCCTTTTTTTGCCATTTCACAATGTAAATATGTATACTACAACTCAACTCACACACTTCTACAGGAACATACACACGTACAGCGGCTATAGATCATCTAGTCCAGTCGTTCCTCTCCGGGGTTATTGAAAAGACAGGAGGACAAGCTCCGGCTACGACGCAAATTGTTTCTCTAGGCGCTGGCACTGATACAAGGCCATTTAGACTCTTTGGCCAGCTGCATCAGGGGCAACCGAATCTGATCTACCACGAAATTGATTTCTCAGTAACTAGCGCCAAGAAGCTCAAGACAGTTGAAGCAGTGCCATCATTGGCAAGCATCTTAACCAATCGATCCACAGGCGACGCGAGCAACTGGTCAAGCAAGCCATCAAACGGAGAGTATTACTGCCACGGGCTCGACATTCGGCAGTTATCATCCACCTCTACGGAGACGCTGCCAGGACTTCGGACTGATGTTCCCACTCTTATCCTATCAGAGTGTTGCCTCTGCTACCTTTCACCAGAACAATCAGATGGAGTGCTTGAATACCTTACTTCCCGAATACCCAATGCAGCAGTCGTCATCTACGAGCCAATTCATCTAGGGGATCCCTTTAGCGATACCATGGTGTCGAATTTGGCAGCAAGGAACATTCACATGCCCAGCCTTGAGCGGCGTAGGAACGAAGCAGACGAAGCAGCTCGGCTTAAGAGAATAGGATTTGAGACTACCCGTCAATTGACTATTGATCACATATGGACTAAATGGGTAGGTGCCGAGGAGAAGGAGAGAGTTGACAGGCTCGAAGGGCTCGATGAAGTTGAAGAGTGGCAGCTACTTGCGGGACACTACATGATTGTTTGGAGTTTCAGGGGAGAAGGGTTTGAGGGATGGAGAGCCATTGAATAGAAAAATAAATTAAAAATTCAATGCAGCACGGTGATTTTAATGCTCGCCATCACTGCTGTAGCCTGAAATAGTCAAAGATTGCATCATAACCGCTGCTATTAGCAGTGACGATGTGCTTTGTCCATATTATAAACCTCCAGTGCTCTTCTTATTCAGTGTCTCAGCCGCTGTTTGCTGAGCAGTGACAAGCTGATTCGCATCACGTGACTTATCACGACTCATGGGTGTGTGCTTAGCATTTGACCAGCACATTTAGAGGGGGTGCAACTAGCATACTTGCGCTGCTAACGAATCAGACTCCGATTCTGTCGCGTTGGTGCCTCTTCATCTCAGCCTCGACTGTCTCCTACTCATCGTGGTTTTCTTCTCTTTGTCTAGATTTGGGGGTTTCATTATTGCTCGAACTCGGTTTACTGGGATTAGCTCCAATTTATCTGCCTCTCTCGCTCCTCTCTACTCTCTCTCTTCTCTTTTTTGGATTCATAGAAGCGAATACTTCTTTGTAAGCGACTCGGACGGATTCCGATTTTGGAGGCCGAAACTGCGGCAGTCGCTGTTCACCAATTGCGGAAGCTCACCCCAACAACTCCCGCATCTTTCGCTTGGATACACAAAGACGCTGATTTTTATACGACTTTTCGCTTTGAATACCGACTTTCGAGGACTGCGGCTGGACTTTTACGGGGGACGCGCACGACTGGCGCTGTTCTGAAGGGGGAAGCCGCTGGACGCGCTTTGTCCTCCTTACAGGCTTCGGGCCTGATTACTACAGAAAGAGAAGGAAATTCGTTACTTATTGGAAATCTGAAATCATGGCGGAATCAAGTGCTGTCAAGGCGTATAAATATCGCCAAGAAATCAGTCAGGTGAGATACTACCTACTTTTACTTGTACCTGAGCATTTTCGAGCATCAATGGGCCTCAGAAGTCTGGGCATTCATCATGATGGTGGAAATAATGGTTGATATCGTCACGCTTATTATCAAGTTATTT
Source organism: Trichoderma asperelloides (assembly GCA_021066465.1). Taxonomy (NCBI): domain Eukaryota; kingdom Fungi; phylum Ascomycota; class Sordariomycetes; order Hypocreales; family Hypocreaceae; genus Trichoderma; species Trichoderma asperelloides. The sequence continues at coordinate 251,876 of JAJKFY010000077.1, forward strand.
AATCGCACATGTCTCATTTCACCACCTTTTCTCTAAGCCGGACTTTCTCTTATATGCTGAGCGCATTTAACGAGTGAACCGTCGTGAGCAAAAAGGGTTACGTTCTTCTCATCATTCGCTCTGAGAGCATTCAGACAGTCTCATTTGCCGTGGCCGACTACTACTTAATAATAGCTCTTGAGGGAAATGCATCAGCGATCTTCAAATTATGATTATGATCCTGCATGCAGCATACCCTTCAACACCAACGCCTGGCAATGCCGCGTCTACCAGCTGCATCTCAATTATAGCCAAGTGGCAAGCATCAACCAACTCCTATAATTTCTACACACGCTCAGTTTCACCTTAAACGAGCTTCATCTTCCTCTTCACCTTCCCTTTACTTGAAATCTGCTACAGGGCCCTCGGCCTCACTTCTACTCAATCATGAGTGATCGATACTTCTACGTCAATGGGCAGCGATATCGCATGCGACCTGGATTCTTGTTGCGCCTTTCCAGACGAGCCATAACAATTGACTCTTTCCAACAGATGATGTACGTCTCTGGCGAGACAACCGAGCCGTCAATAGAAACAACCGGTATCATCGAAGATATCGTCCGGCAGCAAGTCATCGAACTGGTAAGCCACCCGCTTAGCTTTTTGTATCTCAATCGTAAAAATTGAACTAAACAAAAACAATCCTTTAGTTAAGAAACTGCACTGAGCTCGCTGCCCGTCGTGGCTCAAAATCAATCAGCACTAATGACCTCATCTTTCAAATCCGCCACGACCAAGCCAAAGTATCTCGTCTGCGCACATTTCTCTCCTGGAAAGACGTCCGTAAAAACGTCAAAGACTCTGACGACAAAGGCGCAGATGCAGATATTGCTGCTGGCGACGATGCTGTCGGCGGTGTCGTCCCTGGAGGCCCCGTAGACGAGGCGGCCAAGAAGAACAAAAAGGCCAAAGTCGGTCTCCCCTGGGAACCCGCGTCTTTCTACTCTGTTGAGGTCCCCGAGCGCGACGACGAAGAAGACGAGGAGGAGGAAGAGATGAACTACATCACCCTCCAGCGTCTGCGCAAGGCCGACGAGCGCACCAAAGTCATGACCCGAGAAGAGTACGTGACGTGGTCCGAATATCGTCAGGCATCCTTCACCTGGCGCAAGGGCAAGCGCTTCCGTGAATGGGCTGGCTTTGGTGTCGTCACCGACAGCAAACCTTCGGACGATATTGTCGATATCCTTGGTTTTCTCACCTTTGAGATGGTCCAGACCCTAACTGAAGTTGCACTCAAGGTCAAGGAGCAAGAGGACATGGCCCGCGCTCAGACCGGCGCCCTGGTCGAGGGTGGCACGAGCAAGAAGCGCAAGCTCCAGCAGGGCCTATTCGATCCCCCTAGTGAGGGCCGCACGCCCATCGAGCCAAGGCACGTTCAGGAGGCCTTCCGGCGGTTCCAGCAAAGGCACAAGAAAACACGTGCTATGCTCAACATTACGAGACTGGCACAACATACGTCTCTGAATATTATTTAGACTCTTTTTTTGCCACGTTCTCTTTCTCTCTTTTCGCTGCTTCTTCTCCTCCTTCTTCTTTTTTTTTTTTCTTCTTCTCCTTTTTGCTCAGAGTATTCTTTTGGTTTGGGGGTTCGCAATCAGTTTCTTAGTCTTATCTGCTTGCTCACTTATTTGCTTTTCCCCCTTTTGCTTTCCCCCTCGTTTCGACTCGGAGTTTTGGGGCTACTCTGGCCCGGTTTAATATGCGCTTGGAGAGAGTCTTGGGTTATCAGATACATGATCAAGAACAACGGAACTGAGAATTTGGTCATTTGACGACTGTATGATGGGCTTATTGGTGTCTTTTGCAAAGTCAGTTCAAAGAGTTTAACACAATTGGTATTACTGTTGTCGTGTCGTTTATCGGCGATGGGCGATGGACGATGGGCGATGGGCAATGGGCAATGGGCAACAGTAAATAAAGTGATTCAATGTATATAAATTCTATCAAGCGGTACATGTGAAATGTAACCTGATGATTGCCATCGCGTAAAAATTAGTATATTTTCTTTCATATAGATCCAAACTCCTCATACTTCCTTTACAGGTGGGGTATATATCGTCTTTTCGCTTCATTAAAAAGAAAAAAGGGATAAAATGAAAACGCCAGATAATAAGTAGAAACACGCTCGCTTCCAAAACAGAATAAAAAACATGCTAGGAAAAAGAAATGTCATCCCAATTTCCATTACCCTTTTCGAGGTCCAGCAGCTGAGTCAGGCCGCATACTAGCGATCGCGAATGACGCCCGTCTAGCGGCTTCGTTTCCTTGCCAAAGCCGAGAGTTGACCCTCTGCAAGCTAGCAGGTATTTCTTCCAAATTCTCTCCGAAAAAGCTTCCTCTCCTATAAGAAGGCCGTCGCGCTCCAGCAACCCCTCGTCTTGGTCTCTGGTTGACTCTGTCTGTTTGAGCAGTAGCCAAGGCAACCCGCCTCAAGACCGAATCTGGAAATTCTCCTGGCTCCTCTGGAACGGCAATGCTACTGTGTTGAGTTGTTAATGAGCTGCTGGACTCGTTTGTTGGGGCCAGGGTTGCAGATTCCTGGGGAGAGTCTGCCATTTGTGCGTAATGTTGATACTTTGGCTTTTCCAACAGTCCCGAGCGGAACGCATTCACTCCCACTAACATTTTAACCAGCTCGACTAATTCTTCCAAGTACTCAATAATTTCCATCTGACCGGCAGTACTGGCATTCCAGGAGAGGAAATTATGCTTGGTTATCAAACGTGCCATCCTTTCGCTTGTCTGATCATCGTACTCGCCCTCGGTTTTGCCATGGCTAGCATTACTTACCGTGGGTGTTACCGGAGCTGACGTTGATGTTTGTGACGTGATGATCTTACGGACTCTATGTATTAGCCGTAAGTGCGCCAAGCGAGCTGATGGGATGAATTGTGGTAGCGGGAGCCAAGTTGTCAACGCCTCATTAACGGAACACAGCATCAAGGTGCAACTTGCCACCATGCTCCGACGATACGTATAGACCTGTGGATTCAGGACTTCCAACACTGAGGAGCCATACGCCGCTCGGAGCTGTACGACGTTGTCCATGCGGTCGATTACCTGGTGAAGCACATATATAATTTCAGTATATATAGGCGCAAGCTTTTTAAAACTGCCCTTCAGTCTTGGCTCAGTAGAACAGAACGGTAAAAAAGTCTCGGCCGCTGCAAGCGAAGCTTGGGCCTTTTCTCGTAATTGATCGAAATGGCGATGCTGCTTTAGAGAGCGAGGATCAAGGAACTCGGGCTCATCGACGCCAACAGCTATGGCGCCCTGCATGCCCTGGATATGACGCACACAGGCGGATAGGGATTCAACCAAGCGATCTCTGGCACGCACAGGGGAGATAGACACCTCTACCAGAGTGGCGGTAACACCCCCTACCAAGAAAGCTATGAGGCGCTTGTAATAGACCTGTACCGCCAGTTCTGCTGTACTATTCTCTGCCGCTAATAAAAATGGTCAGATATTGTCTTGTGTCGGGCAGAAAGAAGAAAAGCTAAAGGCTTACCTAGCGCAACCACATTGATTGATATAATGGCTGCTGCGCCAGCCTTGACATATTTCGTCGCAACATGGAAATAGGTCGCCGGTAGGATCGTAAAAGCGAGAACTACAACAGTAATAGCCCTACTCCCCCCTGCAATAACAAAGGAGACGTATCCAGCTGTACAGCCAAGAACCAGCCCAATCATTCGGACAATAAAGGTGACCAAAGAAGTGCCAATGGCCACTTCAAAGATAAATATCAGCTGAAGCGGAGCCCAAACGCCATGAACATCTCCATACCACTGGTTCCAAGAGGGTACAAAGGCCGGAAAGCTGACAAGAAAAACAGCAAAAGATAGCTTGAGTGCATACACAAGATCATCAGAGTCTTGAGCCCATTCTAAAGCATCTGCTGCTTTCCCTCGCAATTGTAAAATCCAGTTGTCAGGAGCATCTTTCTTTTCATGCCCATGTTTAGATCGCCGATGCTTATCCGCTAGCCCTTGCTCTCTTCCTTTCTTCCCCTTTTTTTTGCTTCTTGTTTTTCTACTTTTCAAGGCTTTCAGATATCTAGAAGTGGTTGTAGAGCTCGCTTCCTCATCTGTTATGCGCTCCCCCAGTTGTTGCCCCTCACTCTCAAGAATGCCGCTAGAGCCTTTCGATTGAGATTCAGATGGCCTACCAGCCAAATCCCCGCGTCGTGCGGCCTGCCTCGCTCCTTCTGGAAGAACCATTGAATCACGTTCTCCAGCAGTACGAAGCCACTTCCGAAGACTTGAATAGTGAGGGATCCAGATGCGTGACTTATTATGGCGGCGCTGCCTCTGTTCCACCAAGTAGCGTGCATGACGAAGCATATTCAAGACGTGGGTTGAAGACTGGCGGAAGGCCAGAAGAAAGGATGAGATGAGGAATGTCTCCATCCGGGGCATGAAATCAAGATATTGGCCTGTCTCTTGCATCGCAACCAGCTTAAGCTGTTGGATAGATTGCTGGTCAAACACTGCTAGAGCATCGGCGAAGAGGTCGATTCGCAGATCAATCTCTTCTAAACGAATACCTCGAGGGGTAGGCGCGCCAGAGGGTAGGGTGGGAACATCATAGCAATATGCCAGACAGGATATAAGAAGAGTCACCGCTGCATTTGTAGAGGCTTGAAACTCTTGTACAGGAGCTTGAAGCCGCGTAACAATTGATTCAAGAAGCTCGGCGCTGCTCAACTCAATTTGCCTATTCAACGTGGCGTAGTCGGCTCTGCTATGGGGATCGATAGAGTTGCCTGCTCTCAATCTAGATCTTGTATTAGAGTTGACTTTTAGATAAGCTTCTGGGGCACCGGTCGACGGTGTGGTTGATTCAGGGCTGTGCGTGTTCCCTGTTGAGAGTTCTGGATCATCACTTGCCAAGCCGCTCTCTTCACGACCCTCATCATCGAGTACTATGAACTTGTTTTCGCAAGCGCCAATTAGTGTAATAATGCTCTGGGACAGACTGCTCATGAGATCAACGCTAATGCGTTTCATATCACCAGGAGCAAGGGGTGAGATAGAAATCTCAAAATTAACTTCATTCTGTGCAGTCTTACACGCAGCAAGCTTAGATCTAATTGTAGGTTTCTTTTCCATTAGAGACGCAAGCGTGGTCGCATGTAGTGGTATTTTGGATGCTGTAGCTATAGCCCTGCCAGATCGAAAGGGATTCGGGAAAGCGGAGAAGAATTTGCGCCAGTAACGGATGATGGATTGTTTCTTCTGGCTCATTTTCTCCTGCTGCTGCTGCTGCTGCTGCTGCTGCTGCTGCTGCTCAATATCCCTATCGTTGGTCACTGTGGTGCTGCGCACGCTATCCTGATCTCGAGTTTCAACAGAGTCGCCCCCAGGGGTGGCAAACCAGTAGGTAGCTCGCTCCAATGTGTTGGCCATTTCGGAGAGGGCGTTGATGGTAGAAGTTCCCAGGTAACTACCAGAAAGCTCTGGGAATATGACAACGTTGGCGAAAAGCATAATGCCAACGCCAATAAGAATTGGTACGTAGATAGTTTCATATAAGAGTGGTGTAGCCTTAGTTGGTGCCGTGAGCGTAGTTATCGCGGGTAGCATGACGAACAAGACAAATAAAAAGAGTCGAGGACTAGAGGACCGTATATAGCCGTGAAGCAAGATACACGCAAGGTAGAACAGAGCCCGAATAGTAAACGCAGCGGGCTTGTTGTCATCATAGACCAAGCTCGCAAGGTATAAACCCAGGATGCACCATGACAAGCCCAGGCCGGAGCCGAAAATGACCATGATGATGTTCTCAATGACAACGCCCAACCGCTGGCCTGGGTGTGCAAAGGCAACAGTCATTGGAATGAGAAATGTTGACCAGGTTCTGATCTGGGGGAGAATAGCAATCGTGGTTGCAATCACACAAGCTATGAAATCCTTGAGAATCCGCTGCCAGAGATCCTTGGTGCCGTGATCGCCCCAGAGGGAGGCAACGATCCTGCGTAGGAGCTTTGCCATTGCCAAGTAGAGTAGGGTTTCTTCTGTAACCACATCATCCCTTGAAATCAAAGATTCGAAGTTTTGATTGTTGAGAAGTATCGAGTGTTTGACGCCAAAGGCCGAGTCGGGGGGCCGGAGAGGCGAGCGGGAGACTCTCGGGGAAAAGATAAGGATTGCGAGCTGGCGCTGGTTAATCTGACGATGGCTGCATGAAAGACGCCAGGATCAGACCCTTTGTCTGTGGATTTTACTGCATGGAGCGTTGAACTGGACTCCGAGGTCGTAAGAGGGAAGCGGAGGCGAAAGAGAGGAGAGGACACAAGAAAGTGTATAAATGGCAAAGGGAGGCGAAAGAATAGAAGAATGAATCAGGATTTGACAGACTGAACGATTCCAGGGCTGGTGAGATCGACGATCGGTGTGAGGTCACGCCTTTTTTTTTTTTTTCTTTTCCAGAGATGGAAGGAGTAGTCGGTCAAAAAAAGGGCAGCAACGAAGATCCATAGAGCTTATGGTGTGCTAGAGATGGGGAGCTCGAGGAGGGGCATGGAACAGGCCACTAAACCACTGGATGGGCCTGGGTTTTAGGCTAAGGGTCGCCCGGTGGCGCTCTCCAGGCCCAACCCGGTAGGTGTCTCAATCGCTAACAGTACTACTAATAAATCTGACATCTTCTGCAAAGAATTATATAGAGGACAGCCACAATGGCATCGGCACCTGAGAAGACACGAAGCCGTAATAGCTACCAAAGCATATAGCCCAATTGAAGCAGTCTTCTATGATCGACCTTACAAATTGCACGCACTCCGCATATGCCTAATAGATAGGTACAAAAGCGCTATAGCATTGTTAGCAATAGGCCAGAGGCGCTATAAGTGCGCTACAGCAGCACTCGAGCTTAAAGCGTTGCCTATAATTACGTTACTATGGAGCAGTGATACACAAAGATAAACTCAATGGAGGTGATCAGCAGTCAAAAAGAACGGGTCAAGTAAAAACTGTTGCTTTCATTGTCGACGCTCGCCCACTACTTAATAGGCAGATAGACCTATCTATTTGCAGCTACAGCGTAGGTGGGCGTCCCTCTCTTGCAAAGCGGATTGCAGACGACGAGTCAGCGGCAACGTTATCCGGACATGCATTGAAGCAGTGGGGAATTCTTTGCCGGGTGGTATGATTTGATCTGATGTTTTCTTTTCGTTTTGGTCGTTCTCTCATATTCGGATTTTTCTCTGTTTTTTTTTTTTTTTTTTGTTCTTCTCTCGGCATATGACGCACAACCACTCCATGCCTGTGTGCTCAGTAAAGCCCACAGAGAGCCACCACATGGCCGGTCATCAATACTTCTTGGCCTCCAATCGTCTTTTGTATACGCCACCATTCCTATGATTCCTCATCATTTGGCACAAGACAATAGTATCTCTCCCATTAGTCACTAATACTCTCCCCTACACACATGGTTCAGCCCAGTCTTCCCTTGCGCTCATCACAATCCTCCTCAACGATCCCTTTTAACTAGCCTTTTATAATGTCCACTCATGCAACACCTTTTTTTTTCCAATTCATCTCCTAAAGAATCAAAAGTAATTAAATTATTCTATTCTTCATCATCAGTATGAGTACATGTAGGAATTTGACTGTGATATATTGCTGTTATTGCTCTCTTCTTCTCAAGTCCCCACTGGCCCTTCTCTCGGCCCGGCCGCCAATGGTATCCGATCCGCATGCTCTGGCCCCACGGTTCACTAGACGCGCGCGCTGTAATTGAGCAACGTCCAACTAAACCATCTCCTACCAGTACAGTGCCCGTCAACGTCTGTATTATTCATCCTCCATCTCAGCGCCCATCCAGCTACCCTCGCTCAACTACACCAAAACTCGTCGCTCTCTCTCTCTCTCTCTCTTTCTCCTCCTCGTGCAATCATGCTCTCCTTCATCCTAATCCAAAACAGACAGTAAGCCCGCCTTTCCTCCCACCCACGCGCGTCTTTGCGCGCAAACCCAGAAAATAACCATCGCAAAACTAACTCCAATCAATCAATAGGGGCAAAACCCGCCTCGCCAAATGGTACGCCCCCTACAGCGACGACGAAAAGATCAAGCTCAAGGGCGAGGTTCACCGCCTCGTCGCCCCGCGCGACCAGAAATACCAGTCCAACTTCGTCGAGTTTCGCAACAACAAGATCGTCTACCGCCGCTACGCCGGCCTCTTCTTCTGCGCCTGCGTCGACACAAACGACAACGAGCTCGCCTTCCTCGAGGCCATCCACTTCTTCGTCGAGGTCCTCGACTCCTTCTTCGGCAACGTCTGCGAGCTCGACCTCGTCTTCAACTTTTACAAGGTCTACGCCATCCTCGATGAAGTCTTTCTGGCGGGCGAGATTGAGGAGACGAGCAAGCAGGTTGTGTTGACGAGGCTGGAGCATCTGGATAAGCTGGAGTGATGTGCAGAAGAATGGGGAAGACGCGTCTTTTTCTTTCCTTCCTCTATTCCAGACTTCTCTTTTCTCCCTCTTTGTCTCCGAGGGAAATTTGAGAGAATAGGGGGGCACAATTTATCGGTTTCTTTGCATCTACGTATATATTCTTTTCGCGACTCGGAGTTACCAGGAAGCCCAACGGGATTTTTTTTTTTTTTATGATTTTACACTTATCTTTTATTCGCCCTTTTCGCAATCTAGCAGAGGAGCGTGCTGATAATGCATTATTGGATGCAAAGGATATTATGGGCAAGGGTGTTTCGGCGTCTTGGGAAATAGCGGATTGCAAGATTGGGGTGGCCAGGATGTGTAAGAAGCCTGCGGCGTGATGGTGTCGCTGTCTTCTTTATTCCTCAGCTCCAGGGATAATTTGCTGCAATCAATGTATGTCTGGGTATTTAGTCAGTTAATTAACTTATTAATTTAAACATTAGAAGGCATCGAATTATGATGAGAGAGCCAATATATCAAACATTAGATATCAATGGCAATAGTAGCCTCAGCTGATGGTACGGTTGATCCTAAGTCGCAAATAGAAAAACACGGCTGTTCACACAAGAAGATTGTCGCAAGAGTTTTTTTTTTTTTTTTTTTTTTTTTTTCTATCTTCACCGCAAATCAAGAGGCTATATGTATATGGACTATATTGACGAACAAAGCAAATTCCTAACGTATTTCTCTCTCTCAATCTCAATCGTCCCTATAAAAACGCAAGCTTTGAACGAGATTACATCGACTCAAGGAAAGAATGGAAAAGGAAGGCATATGACGAAGACGTGAATAGCAGCCATTTGCCTTGCCGCAATATTCGCAAGTGACGTCCCATTGCAGCACAATGAAATTTATCCCGCGGGCCCTTAGTATGGATCGTATTCAGATTCTGACGGCGAATAATGGCATTCATCAAGATACATTGTATCCCACATATCAAGTGCTGTTGGGCGGTTTGCCATCTGGATCCACGTATTGTCTTGGTTGTGGAATAACTCGTGAACGGCTGGGTCATACGGCGGATCTCTGCCAAGCGGCTTGTTGGTGACTCCAAGATAGATATCCGATTTGTCTTGCGGTTGCAATTGCGGTTGCGATTGCGGCTGCGGTGTCTGAGTGCACGGCGCAAGCCCTGGTGCAAAGCATTCTCCCTCATTCATTCCCATGAGACTATCAAGAAGGAATGGTCCCTCATATTCTGCTTCCAGTTTCTGCTTTTTGCGTGCTTCTTGTTGACCTGGAATTGTCATACTGCAGCCATCTTGTCTTTTCTCTTCTTCAACTGTTGTAAGGAAACGATCAGCTTCTGCCACGCAGCCATCATCACCACCACGATCATCATCATCATCGCTGTCAATACAGATCAAATCATACGAAAAAACAAGGCTTTTCGTATCAACATCCTCCTTCTCTTCTTTGCCGCCACGATCCTATATAGAAGAGAAGAATATTAGTAATAGTATTTTCCAACCGTTATTTAGCGCAGCCAAATAGATAGGTCAAAGAGACTTACAACTTCCTAAGGTGACAAACGGCCGTCAGTGAATCGGACCCCTCTCAAAGTAGGGCCACTGCCAAACTTTTTGCCACTATCGTCATTTAAACAAGTGAATTTGACCTCTTCGATCTCAGAACCGCTATTAAGCATGATTAGATCCGAAGATGATTTATCATCTGCTTCCAACTGAGCAGATGACACTTGCTTGGGCAGTAGCTCATCGGCATAATTGCTACCAGTCGCTACCAAGGCCGCGCGCTGGGGATCCATATGCATTTTGTCATCTGATAATTCTGCCATTTCCTTATTGCCCAGTCTAGAGACGAAACTAGCTGCCTTGCTATTGACGATGCAGAAATAATTATAGTGATCTCCCTGTTGGCCACAATTTGGGCAAACATATTCAGGCCCTGGAAGAAGTTGATTAGAGGCGGTTTTATTCTTTTTCTCTCGAGTGACTGTGGCAATCTCATTGAATAAGCCAAGAAGATCTATAGAATCCGATGCAGTAGGAGAAAGAGCAAGGAAAGTATCGGCAAGAGCAGCGCCGTCAGGGGGGTTCGCAACAAGGGGTAGCCAACCTGTGATACTGCACTGCTTACACACACAGTCGTCACTTCGAGTCCTGCATTTTTCAGCCTGGTCAGGTGCGGAGCCCCAGGTGCTGGCCTGGCCGAGGTCATAGGGGGCACAGTCTCCGGGTTGATGTTCCTCATGGATCGGAGCAGGCCCATCTTCGACCTTGACACTGTCGTGGTAGTAGTGATGATTCTGGTGTCTGTGAAGCTTGTTAAAGCTTTCTTGCACATGCTTCTGATACTTTCCCTTTGGCATTGATTGAAGCTTGTGATTATAGGCAGGGTAAGTCGGGGGTAGTGGATCCTTAGCAGCAGCGAGAAGCGCAGCATGATCAGCAGCGGCTTGAGCATCCTCTACCCATCGGTGCCAGTGATCATAGATATAATCCACGATGGAGCGGAACTCAGTCAGTGTTTCTCCAGAAACTCGCAGCGAAACTTGGCTGGCAAGGTGAGGGCGCAATCTGTGAAATGCTGTGTAGAAAATCTGGCAGCACATGTCTTGAGAGCAGCCTCTGCGTTGGAGGAAGACACAGAGATCTTTGACGTTGGGCGAAGTACCAGCGAAGGAGTTGCGGCAGATCTTCTCCCGAAGCCAAATGGCACAGATGGAGACTATATTGATAATCGAGAGCTGGTTGATGGCTCCGTCGATTCTCTTCTCAAGCGTATCTTGACGCATGAGGCCGACGTTGTAGAGGTCCCGAAGGCCATTGCATCCCATGGTGACTTGCACGTGAAAGAGCACCTGGTCATTGGAATCCATAGAGAACTTGGCATCCCCCATTGTGAAGCAGTGCTTGTGGTCGTGATTGTTGGAGGGCAATGGGGAAGAAGATGCGTTCCGTTGTTGATCAAGCTGGCGGAAATCCTTTTCATTGAGCTGTTGATGAAGAAAAATATCTCGTCGCAGCTGGGCGTCATCCCCTTCGTCGGGGGTATCAAAGGGACTAAGCAAGATACGCACAATCTGCCGTTTGTATCTTTCAAGATGGGCCACAAAGAGTGAGGCGAGCGTGAAGATGGAGAGGCAGACAAAGCAGAAGAAAAGAGAGGCAGTCAAGGTGCCAAGCTTCTTCGGTTCTTCATGCCTCTCTGCTTGCACGAGCACGTGAGGCGACATGTTGGCAGCTGGCAGCTGGCAGCTGGGCAACCGCCAAAACACGCAGCAGAAAAGCCAGCGACTGAGAGTCAGCCAGTAAGACAGATGGAGAGCCAACTGTCAGTTTATAGAATGAACAAGCCCTTATGGCAATATTGATGATGAGGCAAATGCAAAGAGTCAATGCTGATGAAAGACGGGTTGTATCTCTCTATCTCTCTTATCAGTGAGAGCAAATGAACGCGAACTTCTAAAGGAAAGAGACGAATGGAAAAGCCTCCGTCAGACTAACATGATAAAAATTCCAGGGTCTGGGAGGGGGAGAGAGAAAGAGAATGGAGTCTGAGAAAGAAGGAGGGGAGGGCAGCAACAGAAATTAAATAAAATAAAAAGAGGAACGGAACCCGACGCAGAGCTGCACGGCAACGCTGGCACCTTAAATAATGCCTGGCCAAATAGCTCATGCTGTGTAACAAGAGTCGGTGCTCGTGACTGGTCCAATTTGCGGCATGAAAAAGAGGCCAACCAGGCCAGGGGGATAAAAAAAAGATATGCAGTGCTTGGATGATGCGCGGAGGCGTATTTTCGTGGAATCACGGCCACACGCATTTATTCATGGAACCCATGTGTACCTACACAGGCATGGACAGGTACGTCAACGGGTGGTACTGCTACCGTAGCCACCCAAATAACGGCGATGGCATAGCAGTTGGAGGTAACGGCACAAGAAGTATAAGGTAGTAGGTATATACAAATACAGTACACAACCAAGGTGCGCCGCCCAGCTCGCGTAATAACAAGTGTCCATATCTCGCCAGAATGTGCTTTGTACCGCTGATCTGCTCTGTCCTGCTTTCTCTGAAATGGTTTGCATCGCTCGCTCTCGCAGTAATATTCCATTTGTTCCATCCGGCCCATTATCATAACATAGTATGTGCGCTTCACCTCTTCTTCAACGCCGCAAACCGTCTCTCTAAATCTCCGATATCCGGTACTGACCCTTCCGGCTCTGACTTCTTCCTCACAACCGGCACCTCGTCCCTCTTGCTCTTCAGTTCCACAGACCCCATCATCACCTTGGGATGGACGTTGTCCGTCGTCATCCGCGGTGGCGTCACCATTAGCGGGCTCTTGGGCTCGCCCAGCTTCGCGCTCGGCGGTGTTGCTCGATTCATCTGCTCTTCACCCAGAGAGAGTTTCCTTTGCGCCTCAGTGAGGGGCTTGTCTAAATCGTTCCTCTGAGCCTGTCCGCCGCCTCCCGCTCCATCGCCATCCCCATCTCCCTTGCCTTCAAGGTCCTCATCCAGCAAATTCGGTGGAGGTGGCGAGGAAACCTCCCTTCTGGGCCAATCCACGCCGTATGCTTTGGCAATCTCTTCTAGATACCCCGTCACCAGCTCGCGTCGTGGCGCCTCTACGCTTAGCTTCTTGACCACCTTCTCGTTGACCTTGCCATCTGTATTATCCATGGCCGCCAGCACAAACTCCTTGCCGTACTTCTCCGCCAGCAGTGTCCGCACCGTCATCAACTCCTTGATCTCGGTCTTGGGTGCCGCGTACAGGATGCTCTTGACAGCCTCCTCCAATCCCGGGTCGCAGACCGGGCCCTCCAGAAGCCCTGCGCGCGCAAGTAATAGCTCGCAGTAGAGCTCCAGTAGCTCATGTAGCTCGCTGGTGATGTCGGAGCGGATGATGTTCTCGACGCGGATCGTTGCTGAGTCGACTTTGCCGGCCTCGAGGAGCTGCGCCATTGCTCGGCGATGCGTCTTTCCAAGCTGCTCATCCCGCTGCTGCACCATGCGCAGGCGCGCAATGGCCAGCTTCAGCTGGACCTTGAGCTTGGTCTGTACAGCCATCGCGCGTTAGTATCTCTGCGAGATTCCATGGCTGGGTGCTGGCCAATTTCAAGGGGAGTCTTTGATTCAACTTACCTGCCAGGTAGCTGTGGGGGGCATCGCGGGGGAGGGGAATCAAGCAGCAGCAGTGCAATGAATATGAAGAGAAAGACGAAGAAGAAGAGACGAGATAATGCAGGCTCCAGGCTCGGGACTTTATGTAGGAATTGGCACGCGAGGCAGCAAGATTCAACAAGGGCTACCTATGGCAGGCAGACATATAAAGAAGCTTGACACCTGGTGAGCCGACAGAGAGAGCAACGTCACCGAGGTGCTCTGAGGTATCTTAGCGTTGAAGTAGACGGCATTTCCGGGCGCAGGCAGCCAGGTAGGTACACAGTAACTCCACATTTAGATAGCACGGCTATTGGTACTGTGCACTATGAACTCTTGGTCCAAAAAGAAGGATAAGCACAGTGCTTTAGTAGTAGGTAGACAAGGAGAGAATTTGTATGGATCAAGGGGGCTGCTTGTATCTCGACAGAAATTCACTCTGAATAGAGCAAGCGGTGGACGGCAAAGAATACATGAGCTGGATCAGAATAAAAGAGCAGGGCTCCAATAATCAGTGTTGCATTGGGGAAGAGAAAAGCGGTTCGCAGTTGATTTAATGTTCAAGGCAGCATCTGACGAATCAAAATCGGTGTGGGAGAAATTAAAGGCAGAAAGAAAAAGCTGACTTGGCCGTCGTTTTTGCTACTCTTATATAAAGCGGACGCGAATAGCTTCAACCCATCCAGCATCTACAGCAAGGTACACAGTAATCCCCACCTCCAGATAGCACAGCCGAGTACCTTATTCAATACCTTAGTAGTAGTTCTCGAACCAGAATGTGCCTTGTCTAACTTGTCCAACACTTAGTCTAGCTCACCCGCTAAGACATTCATCCGCCCACTGCGGGGCCGCTCAAGGCACCAGATTTGACCTCCCACCTCCCAGTTCTGAGACATCCCTGCACCACCACACTTATACCATAAACTACAACTTCAAGTTTCTCTCATGACCGAGGTTCACTTTTGGCCGCGGAGAAGAGTACTCTACAACGATTTACGCCAGGCACAAGGATGCAAATCACAGAAACATTGAGATACCTCCCACCTTCGTAGGACCAGGTAGTACCTAACAAGCCCACTCCCTCATATTTCTTGTCCCACGCCAGCCACCAGGAACCAGCAGCAGCACCATTCTTCGCACAACGGGCCTCGATTCCGCTCAATGCATTCATTGGCTACAAGGAGCCCCCGGTAGGTGCAGTTACAACGTGGTAAGCCGTGATAGGAGGCAGTGAGTCCTAGTATTTAGCTGCCGGCTCGTGCTGCATCTCGTGTACTTGCAGCTCCTAGGTAGGCAGTGGCTGATCCGGTTGGTCAATGCAAAACGCATGTCTCATGAATCAGGCACCCAAATTATACAGACAAGGAACAAACAACATTTCTACATACAAATAGCGTACTACAAAAATAAGAGCCACAAGTATCTGAAACAGTCTCTGTATCCATATTGTAAATCTCTCCGGTTGGTTGCCTTATCCACTCCTCAGTGAGCCCAACCACTCCACTCTCCTACATATTCTACCAGTATGTAATCCAGTAATTAGTATAGTAGTAATGTGCCGACGGAGGCCTGCATTCCATTGAATCCTCATCGAGGCTGCTCTTGAATGTCTCCGTCGGGAGAATCCGGTGATGCATCAGTCCACCGCACCCAACCACCTCTTCTATTTAAATGCCATAGATAGATGCGGTGTTGTGTTTATAATATGAATAATATGACGGGAGAGCGGGAAAAAAAAAAGTAGTAAAGAAAAGAAAAAAGAAAACAGCTCAAGAAAACTCCAGTGTGAAATCCTTCATAGCCGTTTAACGCCCCTTGTTGTCCCATGTACCCATCCATGTGTGTTTGTCTTTTTTTTTTACAAATTCGTCGTCATGCATGTACACTGTCCTACTCTCGCCAGCCTGTGGCCGTAAGCAAACGGGTCGTCGTGTAGTAGTCCAGAAAGAGAAGTAAAAGAAAGAAGTAACCGTAACCATCACCACCACCATTATAACCACCAACCGAGCTGCTGCAATGAACCGCGCCGTTATACCTATTCCATCTCAGCATTGCCAGCAATCGTTGGGATTCCGTCAACCGCCTCCCCCTGGAAGACCTGGCTGCCCTCGTACGTCACGCGTCGCCAGCCGCACGGCTCGTTGCTGTCCTTGATCCATTCCATAGTAGGGAAGTAATGGTCATTCTTCTTCATTGTGATCACCCACGGCACCGAGTCAAAAGTGACCGCCTTGATGCGGAAATCTAGGTCGCAAGTTACATTAGCTCTATTTCTGCATATAACGCGTGCAGCAAAAGAGGGGGGAAAGGGGTGGTCTTACAAGAGTTGTCGGGGATTTTCCGGGTTGCCGCAATGAACGAGTCCAGATCCGGCGTTGACTCGCCATTGACATGGGTGATAAAGTTGGTCGGAGCAAGCCCATACTGGTAGGCCGGAGAGCCTCGAATCCGGCTCGACACGTATACCTCGCTGTGAAGTTTGCTGATCTGCTGGCGAACGGCCAAGTGTGGGCGATGGAGAATGGCTCCGCAAAAGGACACGGCATGGTGTGTTTCCATGTCGTCGGCAAGTACCGTTGGAAGCTGGAGGTGCATCTCTTCACAGTTTCGCACAATAACAGCGTCCAGAACCTCGTTCGAGTACATCACGTCAAAGTCGGAGATAGTGGTGCAGATTTTGCCGTTGAGTGTCAGCACCACGTCGCCTTCGAGGAGCGATACCGGGTGATTAACCCGTTCAAATGTCCGCTTGCTGACCATGAACAGCTGGTGGTGAGACCGGTTTGCTTGTGTAACCTTCTTGATCCATTCGTCCGAGACTCCCATCACACGTGCCTGAGACATGTGGATGGATCGGAACTCAACCGAGAGCATATGTAGGCGCGGCGTTTCTCCCCGCTGAATAGCTGAAATAACGGGCAGCAGAGTCGGTGTGCCTAAGCCGAGATGGTACTCCTCATCTCTCTGGTTGTTTGGGGAGCGCTCTCCGAGATACTGCAGCCACAGGGCCTGCACCGTTCCGTCCTCCGCTACGAGAACACCACTGCCGCACGACACTCCAAGGTTGCTGTCGATTGTAATGGCATCTACGTTGACGGCGCGGTATCGCGGTGCCCCCGAGTTTGCCGGGATAGCAACAGCCGTAATCTCCGTCACGGTGGTAGAGCCGTGCACGACTCTGCTTATCCTGTTGTAGCCCAGGAAGTAGGTCTTTGCACCCTGGGTGAGATGCTGATCGCTGAGCCGAGCGCTCACGACGGGAGCGTCCACTAAAGCGGGATCGTACTTGATGATGGCGTAGTTCTGCAGCGGATGCAGGAAAACAACCTTGCCTTCAACCATGATGGAATCAGCAATAGTGACAGTGATGTCGCACAGATCATACGGCACCACAGCTCGAGAAATGAGGACGAGACCTTTGTCGGCGTCGATGACAAGGCCCATTCCCCATCGTCGGTTCTTCGGGAAGCCGTCTAGTTTGACAGGCATAGAGCAATTGACGTGCACAAAGCTGCGGATCAAGGAGGCGATGCCAAGGTGCGGCATGTGATCCAACTCGATAAAGGAGGCAGATCGCCGAACAGGGGCGACCGGTGGTTGGGGCTCGCCGAGGTCAGAAAAGTCCCACAGACCAGTTACATCGTTGCGTACGGCCAGCTTCATCTTAGCCGACCAGTGACGGTCGATATATACAATGGTCGTGTTGAGCGTGTGCAGATCGCGCAGGTGCTTATACTTGACAACCACCCGCGCCTTGTCAGGGATTTGCTTCAACACTTCGATAAACGTATCCAGATCGGGCACTGCCTTCTGGTCGACAGACTGCACGATGAAGCCGTTGTCCGTGTTGTCGAACCGGAATGATCCTGCGGCCTCGCAGATGTACACTCCCTTGACCGCCACACCATAAAGCCTGGCCTGCTGGTAGGAAATGTCGTGGAAGCTCGCCCCAGCGACGGTCACGAAGCGATCTGGAGTAATCTTATGAAGATCGCCAACTTCGATATCGACCTCGATGTCCTCTCCTCCACGTTGCAAGTGAAACTTGATACTGTTGCCCACGTTTGAGTCTAAGATGTCGTCGAGACGGATGAACTGGGTAAGCAGCTCGCCATTGACCTTGATGAGAACGTCACCCTCTTCAATCTTGCCATCGGAAGGCCCAGAGGGCAGGACAATTTCAGCAACCAGCATGTTGGTTTCCTCCGGGAAAGCCTTCCGCGTCGCCGACTCCCACTCAGGGGTAAGTCCTAGCCTGCGGCACTCGTCAAAGGGCTTCAGCAAAAACTGGCACTGAATGTCACCACGCGTAACTGGTTTGCCCTGTTGGATGCACTGGAGTGCGCGTAGCGGTCGGTCAAGGGGCAGGAAATAGTCGGTAGAGGCGCCATCGGAGCGGCCACCAGCCTGTAGCGCAACGGCGTTGCCATCCTTATTCACGACGGGACTGCCGGAACTTCCACCGCTAGCAGCAGCGTTTGCCTGGTAGTAGCAAGTATTAAAGTCGCTGTATCCATCGCCGTACTCGGGCGCGTTTCGATCCAGACGGCTGATGACACCAGAAAGGATACTCAGCTTTTCGCCTGCATCGTTACCGACGACGCGGATCTCGGTGCCAACTAAAATACGACACTCAAATTAGTCCTCTTGTCTCCTATCTCTCGCCGGTCAGCCTCGGTATTGTCAAACGCACCTTTTGCCAGGTCTGGACTTAGCGTGAGTCCATCCACGTGCATATACTTAATCGCCTTGGGGTCGTATCGAAGGATGCCAAAGTCGTGAATGGGGTCGCGGTACACAGGATAGCAGTCGACTTCTTCGTGGTTGTCAAAGACGCAGTGTCCCCAGAACGGGCCAGAGCCGACAACATGGCGATTTGTCATGATGTAGCTAAAACAGTAATATGTTAGTATTGGCAAATCAGATCTCTTACTGGCATCGATTGGCTGCCATTCCAAGTGGGCAAATACAAAACTAGGCAAGGATGCGTCGCACGTACCCTCTCTCTGAATCAACGACAAAGCCGGTGGCCTCGCTTGTCAGTGCAGGATCCGTGTCGAAGGAGCATGTCTGGCAGAATCGAATGGCGACAACGTTGCGGACGACCTTCTGGATGGTGTCCTGCCACTCGCCGAAACTGCCGGGCGTGCCAACATACATGGCCACGGGGTGAATGTCGCTGGCAGCATCGGAGCGGTCGTCGTAGCTGACATCGTCGATGGTGATGTCGGGAGTCGTCATATCCGTGTCGATGCTGGGCTTGTTGCTGCCGTTGACTGGCCTCTTGGCCGGAGGGCTGGTCTGAAGAGAGCCGTCGGCTTTCCTCTTACCACCCGTTGAAGCTGGTGTCCCGTTCATTGTTGCTCGTTTCCTGTTGATGCTCTTCTATCTCTCCGTTTATTTTTAATCGATTTATTTGCTGGTTTAACCCCTTAGCCTTAAACGGGGTTGGCCGAGTAGCTCGGGGGCGGAAATGGGATTGATCTCTCCCTTCTTTTATGGCTGTTCTGTCGCCAGCTCTTCTTCTTTTATATTAGAAGAGGACTGGTTATTCGTGGCGAGGCGCAGGAAGAGCGCGAAAAAAGCTATCCCAGTAAATCAAATCCTCCAAGTTGGCTCTCGTCTCCTCTTTATCTATACAGCCCAAGGTGGCAATCGGCGCATTCACGTTTGTACGCTCGGCCGCGGGGTGGAAGCGAGGGCGATTGGCGACTTGCGCGCGGTGTGTCGCGTAGGGTAGCAGCGCATCAAAGACCCGGCAAGATCCAGCGGAGCGCGTGATGCCCAAGGCAGAGGAAGGGAGAGGGAGAAAGGCGCAGAGAGAAAAGGATGGTGGTGGACGGACAATGGCAGTGAAGCAACGGCCCATGTGATGTCGGTCCTTTGGAAATCGGTTCTGGGTATGCACAAACTTGGAGTCGTGGAGAAAAAAAAGGTGGATCAGCAGGCAGGCTTCGCTGCGGGTACGTACTACCACGTACTACCGCTGCTGCTGCTGCTGCTGCTGCTGCTGCTGCTAGGTAGGTACTAAGGTACGGTACTGCTACCAGCGCCAGTGCTAACACTTTGGTACCTGGTGCTACTAATGTGCTGTGGATGGCGACGATAACCCATGCTCGCAAAAGGGTGCTAAACGTGCTAACAATCCGACTAAGACGCACAAGCAAACACGCCAAGGTGAGTGAATGTTTGTAGTAGTCGTTGCTGAGCCTCAAGTCCTCAAGTCCATCCGGGTTCACCTACCGCTGCCGAACTGGCTCTGTTATTGGTTTATAGAGGGACATGGCGCGCCGATGCTCCGCAATAGTAGCTGCCCCCCTTGTCCTTCAGACGCGCTTTATAGGTTATAGTAGGCAGTAGTAGTAGTAGGTTATACGATGAAGATGTCATAACAGAGGTGTTGCTATTCGCCGCTATACCATTCATCCTACAGCAACTTTAGGCCTCGTAGCGCAACAGAAACGCTGCCCTGGTGCCCGCATATGCAGCTCCCGGGTAAGCCCACCACCTCAACCCGAAGCGGCCCCTGGTCTGCCTTAGCAGCAGTATTATGTCGTCCTCCAGCTTTGTATAATCATCCAACCAAGGCAGCCAGATTAATTAATCAATAAAACCAAGCCTGCAATTGTCCACACCATCTTTCCTCTTCGCCTCCCCCCTTTCCGAACCGCCCCATCCCCATCCCCATCAAGTTCTCGTCCACAGCCCATCTGCCGCTGCTAGGCTACATCGTCATCAACACACTCTCTGGCTGCTTGTCGTGGGGTAGTAATACGAAGCAAGTGCCGGTATGTGATGAGCTTTTCCCAGTGTACGAAAGCCTTGTGTCATACTACATACAAAAGAACCACCGAAGAGTGTTTGGTATACCGGATCTCCATCTTATTTCCCACACCCGCACAAAACATATTCATATTCGCATCCTCATATCTCGCAACAAATTAAGGTCTCTCTCTCTTTCACACATAGATACCTTAGTACCTACATACTGCAGTATATTGCGCCTACCCACCTAGATGCTTCTCCGCCCTATCTGCCCTTGGAGCCGGGTCACAACACCACGCCTGCATATTGCCTGACGAACCAGCCTGGGGATAGCGGCTCTACTATTCGCCCTCACCATCGCCCGCTGCGGGCACTGTAATGCGGAGACGTTGCTCCTAATGCCGCTGCACGTAATCTCAGACCTATCATCAATCTGGCCTGCTGATCTGCCCGAACCCAACGAAAGGGGGGCAAGAAAAGTGGAAGATCTTCACCTAGGTGCATCTGGACGCAGCACTAACACTAGCAGCGTTGTATTTACTAATAAACGAACGAAGACGTCGTGACCATGTTAGCGGTGCGGCCCATGCTCAGCAAAAGACAATTTAGTAGATTTCCATTCCTCTCAAAGACAGTTGTCTCAACAGTTATGATAGCTCATTCAGATCTTCGTGTCCGCAGCCGACATTTCTCTCTGTGCCTTTGTCACAACAATAATAAAGTCCCCACTCCAGCCAGCTATGTGTATGACTTTGATACTGATCAAAAGCCAAAAAGCCTGACGACATAAAAGACACCAGACATCAGTACTGTCTGTTATTTTCCTTCTTAACCCGAATGGTATCATTCACTTCGGTCTTGACCTTGGCTCTCTTGAGAGCCGGGGTGGGTTCTTCGTCATCGAGTTCTAGATAAAAGGGAACCATGTCGTGTCAGTAAGCATAGTGTACTCATCGCCCAAGATACCAGCTAGATTCATACCTTCAGCACCACGCTTCTTGAAGAACTCCTGTTTGATATCGAAATCATCATCAACGGCACCGCCATCCATATCCACACCCTTGGAAGCCTTCTTCGTCGCTAACCCTCGTTCAAAACAATTATTAGCCTCCTCATTGTAGTTCTTGGTCATTTCAAGCTATACAAGCGGTAAGTCACTTACGCCGACCTCGCTTTCTTGGCGTTGGCTCGCCATTCTTGTCTTGCGCCTCGAAATCTGCAATCTGCTTGTTGATCTTGGTCCACATGTTCTGCAGGGACTTGACAGTTCTTCCAGGGAGATTTATCTTGTCCCATTTGATGGAGCGACCATCTTCCTTGAGCTGCGCAACAATTCTCAAAAGGAATTGAAACTATGAAAATTGCATCTTCGTTAGCCCAGTCAGCCACATAGATGGAGGTGGTGCTGCATACCTTGGCCTCATCTGTCCAAATAGCACTAGGCTTCTCAGGAGTTTCGGGGTTCATAGTGTAATGGAAAGTAACTTTGCTTGATCAGATATCTTTAAAGAAGATCGCGAAGGTAAAGATTCTCTGGCACGAATTTATGAGTGTTGAAAACGGGATAGAATAATTCGTGTAGTAACTAAAATATTAAACCTGCCATAGGCGTGTTAAAGCTGCCAGAATAAACTTGGCAAGAGGCTGAAGTGAATGGCTCCAAGCTCTCATTGGGCAAATCAACACCAAGTGACTGCACAATAACGAGCCAAGTAAAGCACTCTGCGAGGATGCCACCAACATGACATGAAGTGAAACAAATCTGAAGAAGTAGCATTCTTTTGAGCCTACTATAAAGATAGGGTGGGGGGCCAAGGTGGGAGTGAATTCGAGTGCCCATTGTTGCATTAACCGAGAAATCTTCATTGTATTGCCCTGACGCATTCCAATATACATCTCAGGCGTAAGCCTGTTTCTATTATACACATATTCCCACAGACAACTGAAGCGGGACAATCCTAAATCTGCCCGGGAAACTAAAGTGACCATCTGATATCAAGTTACACCTCCCAAGTCTTTCCCAAAGAAACTTGAGAACGAAAATAAAGGTAGGTAAAATAAGAAGGAAAAACAGAAGGAACGAAAAAATAAGAAGAAAAAAAACCTATGCTGAGTTGCACACATACATGAGACATATATAATAAGTGTGCGCGTATGTTTCAGCCGTGATATGGGTATCGAACTCTTTACCGGGAAAACCAAACTAAGCAAATGCCATGGACATAATGGCTCTCAGCTATCGCATGTTACTCGTTGAAATCTATTGACCAAACGCCTACCCAGAAAAAAAGAAGAAGAAAGGTGGAAGAAAAATTCTCGTCGTCTCGTTAAATCGGCATCTTCATCTTCTCTCTAAACGCCATGAATTCTCTGAATCGTGTCTCGTGCTCTTCGCAAGCTGCCATCCATATTCGGCGGACTCCATTGTCCTGCTCAACCCAGCTGTAATACTCCAAGACGTCTGCATCGCCTCGGACACCTAAGAATGAATAGCCTTTAGAAATCCTTGCGTTTGAGATGTTGGCTTTTCGTGTGGCAAAATGATCAACCACTTGCGAATTAAAAATGTCCCAGCGCCGTAGATAACCTTCAAACTCCTCAAGATATTTGGTCCACACCGTAACGTTTGGCTTCACGCCATCAACCATCAACGGAAGTCCAGGAGCAGCTGGAGGGTCGGGTAGTTCAAGCTGTTGAGGCTGAGGCGGAACGTTGAGGTGTAGTTCTGCTGACGCTTGGCTCTCAAAGGGTAGATTGTCCTTGAGCTCAGTAAATGATTTAAGGCCAGGTTTGGGTGGCGCAAAAGGCGCAACATTCTTGAAGTCTTCAAACGTTGCCCGGAATTCCTCGCTATCTTCAGAGCCCTTAGAATTGATCGGAATTTCTTTCCTCTCCTCAGGCTGCCTCTGTGCTTGGCCAAGACCAGTAACGTTTCCAGGACGCCATTCCGGACGCGATGGCTCAACATGAATATTCCTTGCGACAGGGGAGTGATGCTGGTGGTGAGGATGTGATGGGATAATGGGGGGCGGAACGGGAGCTGGAGTAGAAGTCACAGAAGGAGTAGTTGGCGCAAGAGGAGGTGGGGTAGAAATAGGAGTCGCGGAGGGAGAGGTAGCTGGCGGCGAGTCAATATCCATCGCTTGTGGACTGCTAACCGTTGCAGCTTTTGGTTGAGCGTTGCGGCCTCTCCAAGCATAGTGGCTATCGTCACTACTCGGAGTTCTTTGTGCCTTTTTAGCGTTCATTTGACTCGTCCGCGTGGGTGACCCTGACTTTTTGGGGGTGCTGGGTCGAGGGGCAAACATCTGCGGCTCAAATTTAAATCGCTCTGGGTCAAAGACGGTTGAGTTCTGGGTAGTTTGAGTTCCAAAGTTGGACGCCTTAGCCGTGGCCACTGGCCGACGTCTGATCGGGGAGCGACTTTTGTTGGTTGACTGAGAACGGCTCTGGGTTTTGTTGGTTGACCGAGAACGGTTCTGAGGAAGAGAATCATTATCTCCACTTCCAGCACTAAAATGCCAAGTAGCTGAGGTATTGTCCTTGACAAAGTTTGTGTTAATTCCATCAACGCTACTGCTTTTTCGAAATTGGGCGGTTCCTGGGGCATCCGGTACGAAAGTATCATCGTCTAGACTAAAATTGAAGCTGTTCGGTAAGCCATTGTTAGCATTCGATTCTTCTGCAGGAGATACTTTAGGACTGAAAGTAGTGCGGTGATGTGGTCTATTGCTTCGTGCTGAAACAACGCCATCTCGGTTTTGTATCAAGCATTTCAGAATGTCATATTGTTTCTGTTCGAAAGGGGAGAGATTGTGAGCTATATCGTGCATTCCACTAGGGACACGTATTTCAATCTTTGACTTTGAGCCGACTTCGGCAGTGTTGTGTTTTGGTGATGGAGTCATTTGGAGTTTATCAGTGAAAATATTGCCGGCATGTAGTGAAGAGCCAGCTGGCTTGTCTTTTTGAGGGATTGCATACATTGACGGGTCTTTCGCTCCGTTGACTGGAGTTGCAGGTTTATTGAAAGCTGATATAAAAATGTCAGCAAAGAGCTTATTCAAATTAGTTACAGTGAATCAGATCACTCACGCATGTGATTAGAAGATGATTGGTTTGATTCGTTGGCAGTGAATGTATTAGATCGTTGATTGGCAGTGAATATATTGGTTGATTGATTGGCAGTGAATGCACCACCATTTGGTGCTGCATCCGGCTCACTTGGAGCTTTGTACGATGAAGAGGGCCGTGAATTGGGACGTGAACTGGGAGGAACAGGGACAACCCGAGGTCTCCCATCGACTCCTGTCTCGTTTTGGCTCCTTTGGGCTCCGTCTCTCGACTCTTTCCGTGGTATACTAGAGCCGCGACGCTTGGGTGTTGGTGGACTCGCTGGTTCTGAGCGTTGTTCTTTGCGAGACGGGTCCTTGGCACCTTTTGCTCGGTTCAAAGGACTGCCGTCAGAAGGGCTAGCCTCTTCGCCCCCATCTTTAGTATATGGGGAGCTCTGCTGAGGGTCTATGAAGCTCTCTTCGGTGCGACTTTTCTCCCGAAATTGGGCCAAGGGATCGGGTACTGGCTCTGCTGCTCTCTCAGCGTTCATACGGGAGGAGTAGTAGTTGTTGTTGGTAACCGGCGGCTCGTCACCAGGGGTGTTTGACCGAGGATAGTATCCGGCCTTCTTGGCCCCGAAGGATGCCTCAGCTCGCTTTTTAGCCCCCTCAGTTCGAGGTGGTGGAGGAGGTGGAGGGACGGGGCGGTCTTGCTGCCCACTCTTGGCACCGCCTTTCCGCATGCTTTCGAAGGCTCGTGCAGCCGTTGCCGGTGTTGTTTGTTGTTTGGCGGTTGGGGGCACGCCAGCAGAGAACCTCTCATTCCATCTCTGCGCCCCTGAAGTGGCTGTTCGCGGCTGACCACGTCGAGGTGGAGTAGGGAACTGCTGGCTAACATTCTGCCAAGGGTTTCCTCTCACGCCCGAAGAGGCAGGATATCTGGAGGCCGCAGATCGTGCAAAAGAGGCGTCGTATTTGGCCTTGGCCTCAGGATCGCTCAGTACTTCGTGGGCGGCTTGGATGATTTGAAACTGTGAGTTAACCTCTTGTTCTCGGCCGGGATTGCGATCAGGATGATATTTCAAAGCTATATCCGAGTAATTAGATAACAGCCCTTTTCAACGAAAGAATTTGTGTAATGGACTGGGGCCGTTGCACACCTAGCTTTCGAAACTGCTTTTTGATCTCTGTGACATCTGCCGTTGGAGGCAGTTCCAAGTCGGCGTAGTAGTTCCGTTGGGGCGCCATCGTAGCACTGAATATCCTGCTTGATCAGGCTTCAGTTCCGAAACGGGGTATCTTTCTCTGTTGAGTCCTTGGGTCGCAATAACCATATCAAACCGCTCTCGAATTTCGCCAAACAAATATATCCAGACGGGATTAGAGACGAACGGTAGTGGGCAGATGTAGTAGTATTAAGCAAATGCAATATTCGGGCAAAATCGCAAGAGATTGGCAATGAGGAGAGCACAGGTCGGTGGACTGTGTTGGGGCTCGATTTCGTTGCACGCAGCCTAACGGAGGGCTATTCCGTGATGTCTTCCTTCGATGCTAATAGCTAGGCACCCTCGCAGTTAGCGAGAGAAATTGGAGCGGCAGACAAGGTTGTCGCTGCAAGACACCCCACTCTCAAGATAATTAGAAAGAGGAAGAATGGAAAAGCGACCACCTTGAGCAGAAATATTTATCTTGACGAGGGCCGCAGCACTGCCAGCTGTCAGCCTGATGCGCCCAGCAGATAAGGCAAAAAGCAGCCGCTCGCTCAGGCAGTAAGCTCTCTCTCTGCTCTGTGTGTGTCTATGCGTGCTGAAGCCCACAATGAAACCGACAGGGGTCGTGCAGAAAAGGCAAAACGAGAAAAGCCAGTCCTTGATCGCGAGTTCGCAGCATGCAGAAGACGGCAATGAAAATGGGGCAACGCAAGGGAGAGCGGCAGCTTGCCTGAAATGACGCCTGTGCTGCGATTCACGCGGCAAAAAGCAAAGAGTGTGGACAAGAAGGGATGATTTCCGCGATCCAAGGGCCAAACGACGCCTCGAAACCCAAACAGGCGATGTCTGGCAGACAGCCAACGCGCTTCTCAAAAATATGCGTGCGTGCAGATTCTGGGAGAAAATAAATTCGAAATCAGAAGACAGGAAAATGCGGAGGTACAGAAAAGACGGCAGAAGGAGAGAAATCTCGCAAGGAAAGGAAGAGCTCAAGTCCAAGCTTCGGCTTTCTTTTTGTTTGAATATAGGTACTTGGTCCCCGCGGTGACGCAGCGCTTTGTTGATGCTGGCGAGCGGCTGTGGCTGAGTAGCATCAGCTTTGCATGAGCCTCGACCAGGTGGCGCATCGAGATGGATTCCTTTCCTTTCAGGGTCTGATCTCATGCCCCGCCAAAAAGAGCTGCTGCCCGCCGCGCGCTAGTCCAGCTTACGGAGTACCTGTAGTGCCATCTCAGATACAGCCAGTTTATACTCGAGTTTTGAACTTCAGTCTTGACCCCTCAGGGCCTGTGATATCCAGAAATAGGGAATTATGAGAAGCTTAGTCTTAAGTGGAAATACATAGATATATATCTAGGTATATACAGGTATATACAGGTATATACCTAGTAGGCAGTACATAACTGGAAATATCATAGGCTTATTGGTAGTAGATCTGGAACGGGCCCAAGTACCTATTAGGTAGGTACTATACCTGATAGAAGGAGGCAAACAGGCACATGTCATTCATTTATGATGGGTAGAGACGGCACGCCGCCTTTTGACTGCGCTTATTTTTATTTCCCCTACGGTCTGGTTCTTGGTTAATCATAGGATGTCAAAATTGCCAGTCCTCTTCATGGGAACAAAATCAGATCAGGCCAGTGCACCCAACATGCATCACCAGGAACCAGCCCCTGGACGTCAAGCTGCTGACCTTTGTTCGCACGTGAAAGCAGGCGCGGGGCTCTCTTTCACAGCAGAGACATGACCGAGGCCTCCAGGCGCTTACCTGGATCATCAAACACACTGTATTATCATGTTGACGCTGTTTGCGGCATTATTATTCCACCTCCCTTTATTTTGATCTACTTGTGTTTTTAAGTTTCTATCATGTGACACCGCGTTTAATCCGTCATCTTACTCTTCGCTGCTCCCACTAATAGCGGCTTATAGTAAAGTGAGACATGCTACAAATGTATATACACTAATATGACCGGCAGTCGTCTTCTGTGATCTTTGACTTGCTTTTGCACTTCCAAGACATGAAGATAATATCTTACTTTTTTGAGACGTACATTGCAAACATGGTATCTATGATAGAAGCAAGACTTCTTCACATCCTAGTAACTGCTCACAATCTACGGAGCACATACAAAGCCAAGAAGCTTCACATATTATCGCCATTATCATCACTTGAGACTCCTACAGGGTATACTAAAGCATTCAAAAGTCCTACACTAGCTTCATCTACAATATTAAAACGCCGATGCTTGCATCCCCCACCACAAGTATGCACCCATATTAGACAGAGGGGAAGAAGAAAACTATATATAAAAAAAAAAAGTGCCCTGAAATCAAATAATCATGTTGCTGTATGACCTTTGCCATGCCATTCCCTTCAAGAAGATCCTTGGGCGGCCTTCTCCGCCGCAATCTTGGCCTCCATCTTCCGCCTCGCCGCCAGAATCATCTCTTCTCTTCTTCGTTGTAGAGCAGACTGTCGTTCTTCGCGGTTGGAGCTCCATGCTTTTCCCTCCTTCTGTTCCTTCCTCTGCGTTCCCTCTTCCTCTCCTGCAGTCGCTGCGTCGGCAATCTTGTCCTTGAGGTTGTAGCGTGTGATCAGATCCGGCTGACTCGGCTTCTCGGGCTGCTTCGCCGCTGGGCCGGAGCTTCCAGTCGGGGGAGATTGCGTTCGAAGCGGCGGAGGTTGGAATGTGATAGGAGGCTATCGTGAATTAATCCACATTAGCATGTTGCCATCGAGAGAAGTTGTGAAACAAGGGGACAGGAAACCATACCGTTTCCAAGCGGCCTGCCAGAATCCGCTCTGTGGTGCTCTGGATATTCCCGCCGTTGCGCTGAAGGTCCCACAAGATGCTCCGTCTCTCAACTTGCGGAAACATCTGCTGTATCCTCTGTACTGCCACCTCTCTTGATCTGAGCATCTGCTCTGCTGTCCTCACCGGCGGTCGTTCTGGGTTCGGCCCCGAGAAGAAAAGATACCGCACTATCAGTCCCGACACCAGCAGGACAATGGCGAAGAATGGCAACGAGATTTGTTCGTCCGACATGGTGAGCTATTCGGGGCCGCGATTGCGGTGTCACCTTGCTGGCAGTCGAGGGAGAATTCGCAGATGAAAGATGATGAAAGTCGAATCGGAGCTTGGGCTCTCGCTAGGACGAAGAGCAGTCGGTGACGGTCGAAGCTAGAATCGCGGCCAGGAATTTGGAGGACGTTTCAAAACAACGCGAAATCAGGTTTAATGGAGTTCAAGCATCAGATATGCGGGAGTCGCCAGTCGAATTTGATCCCTTATCGTGGGCCAGGCGATCTTAGCTCATTGTCAGGTAGAGACAGCCATGCATGCGCTGCCAGGTTGCTTGTGCTCTAGAGCAAAAAGGTACCACGCCACTGGTCCCGCCATGGTGGAACCTCGGCTAATTCTATGTAGGCGCTTGTATGCCCAAGATCGCCTCATACAAAAGAAGGGCCTGCTCACGCGACAATTATTATGTCTTCGAAAGGTTAAAAAGCAAACATTGCGAAAAGACGAAAGCGAAAATTACTTAATTTTCTATTTAAATTTTTTTTTCAATCATGAGGACTGAAAGTGTTGTATTGCTACTACCTAGCAGTATACGACCTAGGAGGCGTCATCAATGTGTACAACTCAATTCAAACAGGCACACAAGACACACAAGCGCACGCAGACACAAGCTCACAATCGAGGATATACCAGCCGGCAGCGCGTACTTTCCGGCCAGCCTTTTCTCATTGAATCATAATGCAACCCATGTTAACCATCGCAAGCTAATAATCTAGGCCTGCCTTTGAAAACCGACTCTGCATTCCAGGACCGTGATGTAACCGAACCCATTCCTATAAAAGCAATAATAATTCCTCGATCCTTGTCCTAATGGCTGAAACGCCAAAACGATTAAGCAGCTCGACCAAGCTTTCGCGTCCCTAATCAGCAAGCAAGCAAGCCTTCCTGGGGCTTAAAAAAAGAGGAGGCAGCCCCCTATTCATTTAATACTAGCTCTTTATGACAACACTGGTGGCGGTTGTCCTAAAGAGGTATCCAGATCTCCGTAGTGTAGCGTGAACTCTCTCTAAATCGTGGAAGCGCAAACGGTCAGCTGCTGAATATATTATAGCCTTCAGCGTGTTTGATGTTGACTTACCCGATCCTTTCGCCATGTGGCAGTATCCCATACAATGTAGTATCCTCGCTCGTGGTTGGGACTTAGGATTTGAGGAGTCATGTGCTCATCCTTGGTTAACCAAACCTGCAGCTTCTTATGCCACCTCCAGTTTCTGGAATGCCTTGTTCATGTTAGTTATACGTATTGATTAAGATAGGAGTTGTCCTTTTTACTTACAGTTCTACTGCTGCCATCTGCTGCTTGGCATCCAAGGGACAGCTATAAAAGATCCAAAACAGCGTTTCCTCGTTGAAACTCTGTATCTTGGTTTCTATCGGCTGCACATTTGTTACGCTGTAGCAGTCGGGTAATCGGAACTTGTTGGTGTTTACTGTCGGCTTTGGGGGAGTATCATCCAGTACTGAGTACATTTGGGTTGATATCAGACTAAAATGGAAGAAATCAGCGTTTTATGCCCCCGCGGATTGCAAACCATGAGTTTTATCTTTCGGGTCACTCACTCTGGGGAGGATAAGTCAAGACCCATCGTGCTGGGGTCCATCCCTATGATCATGGCGTGATAGTCAGGGTAGTTGTTCATTAGTGTTCGTAAACCTTTGATGCCCCATTTATCAACTGCCGCCATTCCTGCCAAGGGATCTACAACGTCTGCTGCTTGGCTATCCTTGCGTTCGGCCAATCTTCCGTTCGGGCCTTCGCTTCCAATCACACCAAGAGATCCTCGTCCTTCAGCAGTTGGCGAAGCCACCTCTGATGCCTTACCCGAGCCATCTTCTCGGAACTTCTGTTTACCATCATGTTGTTGTTGCTGCTGCTGTTGCTGTCGACCAGGACCTGCATTTTGTTAGGTCGAGGCTCTAGCTGAATGTATACACAAGACAAGAGGAATAATTCAGACGTCTTCTTACCGTTTGGTGTGCCGATGGCGGGTGGTGATCGTACATCATTTGCCCGGCTTGTTGCTGTTAGAGCATTCAGCAAGCCATTTCCGCCACTGCTCTGCATTGGCCCTGAGGAGCCAGGGTTTTGCGGTCCGAATCCAATAGAAGACATGACGTTGCCACCACGCTCCGAGCCGATTTCTCCATTGGATGTCCGATTTAACGGAGGGAAGTCGTCGACGCTGTTTGGCTGAACCTGGGAAGGTTGAGCTCCAAACCGAAATGGCCCCTGATTTGGCTGCATCCGCGAGGATGGGGGCCCGAAGAGATCATCCTGTCCACCTGGTTGAGAGGATCCTTGTGGCGGCTGATTTCGCTGAATAGGTCCGCTGATATTTCTTGAGCCTGCCGTAGACCACATCGACCCTTGAGTTGTACTGGGGAGTTGAGAGTTATTCGAAAGCGATGGAAATTCCCTGTGCATGTCAGTTAGTGGAATTTGTGAGATATTATGCCCCTGGGCGCTCTGTGGAACAAATTCAGCGGGAAAAGGGGGGCGTAGAGTCGACTTTGAAGAACTCGAGTTTGCCTGTCCCTTAAGAACGGCAGAGTAGGCCAAGCCAGGGAAGGAATGCGATCCGGGTCCCATGCTCGAATGCGATTCTCCAATTTTAATTTTGACCAGTTTATGTTTCTTCTCTGTCTGGCGACTCATGATGATGTTGATGTTGAAAATGACAGAAAGCAGTCAAGGGAGCGCAGTGAAGTGGTATAACGAAAGGGAATTTTGATAGAAGTGAATGGAGAAGACGTACGACAAGTCGAGTGGCGTTGCAGGTTGTGACCCGCTCAAGCTCTGCGCAAAACTGACGTTTCCTCCCAGCTGGCGGGCCTGATTCTGAAAGGCACCACCTCCCATCGGAACAGCTGCATTGAATGCCCAACCTGAGGCGTTATTCGCTATATCGTATCACGCCAGCTGTTAGCACTTGGCTTCTGAACCGAGCAATAGCTTCTCCCTTCACCCCAAATCCAATCCGCTTCAATGCTTCAATACACAAGTAAAGTACCTAATTTACCATTTGGTAATCGAGTCGACACTGATCGGCCTTGTTGTGGTTGCTGTTGGCTTCCAAAGCCACCGGGTATTCCCCGTAACGTCTGCGGCACCGCTCCTGTGGGAGAAAGAACACATGGCATTAGCATCTGTTGTCAAGTCCATCTGCGATATCGACATTTCAAGATTCTCGTCCGCTTCCCAAGATCCAAACAGAGCAAGTCCTTTGTTCAAAAGCCATATTCAAATCAGAGCTCGCCTGTGGCATCGTCGACGGTCCGTTGGAGGTGGGGCATTGACGACGACGGCTGCGTCTATTCGTTTCTGCAAGGACAGGCCGGGCAGCAAGACGAGACATATGAAACACCATGTCCCGACTCTTGCACGTATAGAAGATAGGTTTCGACCATAGCCCTATCGCCCATCCATCGAACCGATCGCACGTCGCTGGCTAATGGGGTGGGAACAAAGACCTTCTGGAGCCGAGGTGGTCGAGGGGGAGACATCTGGACATGTCCTACCTGGTCGATTCATGATTGCTCGTGGTTTCGCAGGCCACCGGGGTATGACACTGCCGATATGGTGTCGCGTATGTGTCTGGATCGTGTATCGAAGCCCAATTCGGCGATCCCTTATCGTACCGATTGTCTATCGTGATCTTGAATCTTTTTTATCTGGTGTCGTCCAGGAAGGCTGGGCTCTGGCGCGGAGCATGCTGGCCGGATTCAAGTGGGTCCGCGCCGAATCTTACTCGGCAGCCAATCAGATCAGGCGGCAGACTACGAGGCTGGCTGATTACATGATGGATACACGAGCACCAGTGGCTACAATTTTATTTTGACCTCGCCGGTTTCGTAAACATGGAGGAACTGTTTTGAGTAGATGACCGGGTCTCTATGATTGATATTGTACAATAAAACTTGAAATAGCGCTGGGCATAACTGAATCTCAACTAATTGTTTGTCTAAAATTCGACTCAAAATCTATGTCCTGCACCCCTCTACCAATTAGAATGATCTTGC
This sequence comes from Trichoderma asperelloides, assembly GCA_021066465.1. NCBI lineage: Eukaryota > Fungi > Ascomycota > Sordariomycetes > Hypocreales > Hypocreaceae > Trichoderma > Trichoderma asperelloides. The sequence continues at coordinate 284,634 of JAJKFY010000077.1, forward strand.
CTTCTGTTGAAGTAATTTCAGCGCCATTCGGAGCATCCATGATCTCGAATATTTCTCTAACGCCTTGTAGTAACTTCACATTGCCGTTCTTAAACACAAGACGACCCTTTGACCGATGAATCTCGAATTCACTAGCGTTTTCTGCATCTGGAAGCTTATGGTCCCAGAGAACCGCGCGTAGCCATCGATCGACATCTTCCAGCTGCTCGGGGCGCAGAGCTGGCACCGGTATAGAAACAGTCGATATCGTCTAGTTTTTTAGTTAGCTACTTTTCCCTCTACCTTCTTTTTTTTTCCCCTCCTCATGGTACTCACTGGATCGAGATGACTATGGCCTTTGTTCTTGGCTTCTTCCACATTAAATTGGTCATATGCATGGAGATCTAGCAAGAATCCCTCAAGCTCAGGCACTTCGCTTCTTTGCGTCACATGTATCCTCGCAGCTCCATTGATAGACTCAATCCGTTCCCTGACTCTTCTCAGCTCGTCTTCGCTGACTAAATCCGCCTTGTTGAGAACAATAACATCAGCGTGCGAAATCTGCACGTGAGCTGTTGTCATCAAAGGGCCGCGGTGATCATGTTCATTGTGATCCTCGATTTTACCTTTCGTGTCGTCAAGGCTGTATAAGATATTCTTTGCGTCCACTAGAGTCACCACTCCGTCAAGGTATATGGTGCTGCCAAGGCCATCATCAACCCAGAAAAGTGGTGCGATATTACCAGGATCTGCCAGCCCAGTTGTTTCAAGCAAAATATAATCGAAGGCCCCCTTCTTTTCCATTAGAGATTCGATTGCGTTTACACCGGTGTCCCTTTATAATATTAGTACTTCTTGGAAGAAGAAGAGAATCTCGCAGCGGAGGTAACATACTTAACAGAGCAACATAGGCAGCCGTTTCCAACTTCAAGCCACTCTTCTACTCTATTGTCGCCCTGGCTGACCGTGAGAGACTTTTCAATGTCCACAGCTATAGAGACAATCAGCGGTAAGAATAATTGCCAGAGCGCGAGTAAGTAAATACATACAATCTCCGAATTCTGTTCATGATAATGTGTTAGTCGGAGCATGTATGCATAGACGCAACTTGAAATCCAATGCCGCTGCTTACCATTCATAATGACGGCAATCTTTTTGCCGTGCTGGGCCGTAAGTATGTAATTTAATAGTGTCGTCTTCCCAGCCCCGAGATATCCTAGTGATTCTGTTAGCCATGTGTAAATGTCTAGATATATATATTTCGCAGTCTCACCTGTCACGATGGTTATAGGTACTTTTACAGTGATTCCTTCCCCAGAATCCTGGATCCCACCACTAACGTCAACCAGCTCCGGAGGGGCATCGTCGTCAAAATTCATGATGCCTGACGTAAGCACTGAGAAGCAAACAGAGGTGTACAAACAAAAAAAAAAAAATAAATAAATAAAATCACAGGGGCGCTCAGTAATATCTTAAAATGAAATGACAATCTCACGAGCTGAATATTACCAATGGCGAGAGGTAATAATAGGTAGGCTCGGTTACATAAGGCTCTGCCAAAAGTGAGTGAAACTACATGCACAATGATGTATTAGCCGCTAAAAGAGGATGCACCCCGCTAAATAATGCTTTATCCGACTGAGACGAGTCCATATGCATGTACAGAGCTCACCAGACGATTATGCACCTAACCCATACGGCGTAGCTCCAAGCTCAAATCCACTCCCAATTGGACGCCAGCCAGGCTGGCAACAGACATCGCGACACTGCTTGATATCGGATTCCCCCCCCCTTTTCTTCTCTTCTCTTCTCTTTCCCTCCCCTCTAGCTTTGACGCTCTCGATATCAGAGAGCTACGGCCGACCTCGTCCATCATGTCTCTGGCGCCAAGTTCCCCTCGTCTGCCCAGCCCGCCGCCGCCAGCAGAAATCCAGATAGGGCCAAATTCCCCGTCGGGAGGCCCCGCGGCGACGCTGGCGACGACCGAGATGGAGCAGTCGCACATAGACGCCAACTCTTCCAGAAGGATACACCCGGGAACCAAATCTGCAGACATGGCCGTTGGCCCTCCATTGGTGCCACTGAGCGAGGTATGGCGCAATGCAAAGACGAGAAAAGCACCAGACACGCAAGACCCCCAGAGGCTAATATGAAATCTTGATCGTGCGATCAGCTAGACTCGCCGTTTCAGCTACAGGAACACCTCGCTGCTCTGCACTACCACAGCACCGCGTCTGGCACTCAGCCTCTGACTCGCGCCTCGGCCCTCCAGCTCGCCCAGCCTCCGCAAGGCATCGATCGCACTCTCTGGCTCTACGAGCTCTGCCGCTTCCTCATCTCGCAGTGCAACTCCCTCATAGTCGGCTTCCTGTTCGATAGCCCGCCATGCAGCGCCAACACCTGCCCCGAGATGCGCGCCTCCGAATGGCAGTTTCTCTGTGCCGTACACGAGCAGCCTAAGAGCTGCTGTGCCATAGATTACTGCTGTCACACCCTCGACTGGGCTGCCAACGTCGTTTCAGACCAGAAGATCTTCCCAAGCCGCTTTGTCGTGGTCAACGACGTTCATAGCAAGAATGTCGGCGTCAAGAGCTTGGTCAACGTCTTCCGCAGGCTGCATCGCATCTTCGCGCACGCCTGGTTCCAGCACCGCAGCGTTTTCTGGGCCGTCGAAGGACAAACCGGCCTCTATGTCTTCTTCAAGACTGTGTGTGACCTGTACGACCTGCTGCCAGCTGAGAATTACAAACTGCCACCCGAAGCCGAGGGCCTTGAAGCCTACCCAGAGTTTGACGTAAACGCTAGCAGAGCCCAGCCACCTCAGATTTTGAAGCCCTCAGCTTCGCAGACTGGGGGGAGCGAAGGCGATGAGGATGGCCTGCACGGATCTATTAATCGCACAAACACCCGCAGGCACATCAGGAGCAGCCCATCCACCGGAAGCTCTGTAACAACGGTCATGGAAGCTGAAGAAGAAGACGCTGACGGAGTGTCTCGAAGATTGAGAAGCATGCACCTAGCGGGTCCTGACCTTGTAGAAGAGGAGCCTGAGGCCGCTGAAGTTCCTGTCATTGTCGAACAATCAGTAATCGCCGGCCCTCCACCTCCTCTGCTCTTCTCACTGTCCTCAGAGCCTAGCCAAGATGAGACGGGCACTACCGTATTTGACATGTCTGACGCTGGCCAACAAACATCAGCGGTGTCAGAAAGCATTGTAGAGATTACAGAGGACGATGTCACCAGCGTCATCAATCCTTCTGATCCCCATACCGCTGAAGAAATCAAGGAAGAAGAAAAGGCGGAGGAAACTGCGGCTGAGGCACCAAGTGATGGGCACACCGAGGGTGAAATCCCAATTTTAAGCGAAGAATCACACACGTCTGAGGCCCCCGCTGAAGCCGCCAAAGAAGAGGAAACATCAACAATTGAAGAAACTACCAAGGAGGAGGCTACACCCGAATCCGCAGCGGAAGGAAATGTGAATGCGGCAAAAGAAGAAAATGCTCAGCATGAGGAGAAATAGCACTCCTCTTACTGGGTTTGGATGAATGAAAGGAGATATGATAAAACTCTCAGGGACAAATCGTCCTAATGAGCCCTACCTAATGGCTGAATTTCTACCCCCAAATCTCTTATGACGAATAGTAAAAAGGCATGGAACACTTGTATAGCGTCGAGTCATGAAGAACATGCATGTTTTATGGCAGCAGGCCTGACTAGCACAGCAATACGCCAAACGAGCACTTAATATATGAATGAAGCAAACAAAGAAAAAAAATTGTATTATACTGTGCAGAGTGCACCGGACTCTTTCTAAGTGTATCCAAGCGAATAGTGTCTCCGCCGATGATTAACCCTCACCACAAAAGACTCCTCCCAAAAACAAGTCATTTTCTAAACGGTGCCGAATCCTTCAAACCTCCAAAAATCCATTGTCGTGTACTGTGGTCCAGAGGAGGCTAGTGTCTTGCTCATTTATTTTGTTTCCGCATCGGCCAGGACAATAGTCTTCTCAAGCCGAGAAAAACTTTCAAGTCCCTTGGTGCGTTCTCTTTCACACCTTGAGTGCCTCCTATTTCGCTGCTCATGGAAACTCGAAATCAAGCATCTAATTGTTCGTAACGATGTCCAACCATCCGCTTCCAAACTCTTTCATGAAAGTAAATTATCAATGCATCTCTCCAATATCAATAGGCCTCGACTATCAATGGGCGCCGAGGAGGTTTAAAACGTCAAAAAACAGGGTGATGTGCTCGCCAAATATGATTTTCGTGCGCCCAAACAGTTAGTAATCTCGATTTATCCACCGTTTTCATTAATTCCATGATGAAGCCAATGTTTCCAAATCTATGGGTTCCTCTCTTCTTTTTGAATTTTTTTTTTTGTTTTTTTTTTTTAAAAAAAAAAAAAAAAAAAAAAAAAAAAAAAAAAAAAAAAATAGTATTTGTTTATCGGTCGGCATGTAAGGTTAAGTTTGTCGAAGAGGTGTTTCACTTCCCGGAGATTCACCTGCTGCGAATTCACCGCCCTGGCATTTCGTTCGTCTGCGAAGCTTCGTATACTTTGGAGGATTGGCGTAAAGCCTTGATCGTTTGGTAGCCACCAATGGACACATGAAGGGTCTCCAAAGATCTCTGCCATCTTTGTACGGCGAGTGACAGGGTTGATGTGTCTATGTCACTCAAAATTAGAATAACGTTGATCTCACAACAATAAGTATTAAAGAAGAAGGGAACAGGATAAGAGAATAAGGAAAGAGATGAAGAGGTTATGGATGGTAAACCAGCGTTGCTAGGTCAGATATACATACCCCTGAGCTTCCAAAATCGCAAATTTCTGCCGCAGCCACATGTTGTGATTCGGTTGGTGCGGCAAGAAAAGGCCTGCAATTGCAAGACATGGCTGCATCGCGATTAAGGTTCCCGCCGGCAGCTCCGGCCAATGCTCCATGCATTCGAAAAGCTCACACACTGTAAACGCATGTCCCCCTAATTCCGCGAACAGCTGTTCTGGAGACATGTCGGGCGATTGGCTTTTATGCATTATGACGATGCTGTGCCATTCCATCGTAATAATGGTGCTGTTGAATAATGGATGATCATAGAGTAGTCCTGGGCGGTACGGATCGACGATGTCGTTAGGATCCAAGGGACGCCGCCAAGGAAAATCAGTAACAAGATGTTTTGGGTCACATAGAACCGGATCCCAGCTTCCCTTCCATTCTTCAAGCTGGGCAGTCAAATAATTGTGCTCATATGCGTAATCCGTTGGCTCGATTTGTTGTCGACTTCCACGAGCATACAAGGTAGACATGTCGTAAGAGATGAGACGCAGACGAGCGGACCGATCTTCAATCTTCCAACGTAATTCGGTGGGATTTGATGTCATCTGGCTTTGATAAAAAGCAACCATGGTGGTAAACCACTCTCGGGGAATCTCAGTGGGAAATCTGCCCATCAGGGCGACTATGTTATCAAATCGGGCGTACCAGCTGAGGCACATTCGGCCTATGGAGGATTGCATCGCCGTCTGCGGAGTATAAATGCGGGTGAGAATTTCAAGAGCGGCTTTCTGGTGCCCCATGAGGTTCACCCAGTCGCCCAGATACTCCTAAGGCATATGTTAACGGCATGAATCATAACATTTCATCCCCTCCAATGTGCACCACCCACCTCAATTGTAGCGAGCTGCAGTATTGTTAACAGCACATGGACATTGTGCGTTTCTTTCCTTTTCAAGAGCCTTAGCAGTTGTGTCACGCTTCTATTATAATATTGGAGGAAATCTTGAAGTTTCCCATTTGGATTTCGCAGAGTAACATGATACGCGGCGAATCCAACCAACGCATTGAGCAACGGCTCAAACTGTATCGCAACATTGGGTAGCTCAGAGTTGAAAAAGTCGTCTTCATCAACCGCCAAGCCGTAATGATAGTTCGTCATATTCTTTTTAAAGAATTGGAGGTAATTCTGGAAATCTGGCGGCAAGTGTGTCTGGTCTGCAGTCCCGCTCGGCGGCAACGTCGCTTCCTGCCCCGTATGTCCAGCCAGCGTCAAGCTTCCCGTCGTGACGGTAGAATTTGAGTTTGAGGGCGAAACGCTCTTAGTACCGTCCTGTGACGGCGTTTCGGAATTCTGGCGGCCGCTCCCAGGGGCAGTATTAAGAGATACTGCACTTGCTCTTCGGACTTGTGGCAAGACAGACATTGATTCTCTACGCAGTAATCCATCGGGTTCGTCGTCGTCAGGAATGGTCTCAAGCCTTGCTTCTTGCTCTGTATCGTCTTCTTCTCCCTCGTTAGAAGATGTGGGGCTTATACACTGAATAGATGAACCGTCTTTTGACTTGATAGTAGAGCGGCCAAAATTACCTTTTGATCCTGGTGGTTCAGGATAAGCACATTCTCGATTTCCTTTCCTGCAACCTGCCATCTATTAGTATACTGGGCTCAAGAAAATCAAGTCTTCCATCAATTGTGACTCATGGCTTACGATCACATATCGGCCGGGTCTCGTCACACTGTGTGGTGTCAGTCACATTATTGAATTAGCTCTGCAGAGTTTTTCGATTCGTCCTACCTTTACTCGGCGGCTTCGACATGTATAACAGCCGGAACGCGTCCTCCGATGCTTCACTTGGTCCGGATTACCCCCGCCTTGGTTTGCAGTCGATCGTCGCCGGCTTTTGCCTGCCTTGGGGGCATTAACAACAGCAGGCTCGGCATATGCAGCGAAGTATTCAATATTAGAGGGATACGGCGAAGGTATTGGTGGTGTCGACATAGGCAGCACAGTTCCAGGCATGAGGCCCGGGTTCAGTTCATCGGGGCTCGTAGGCAAATAGCCTTCCCCTCCTGTCATTGTAGAAAGGAATTGGCGGTAGTAGTCACCCATGGTGGCAATTATGTAGGAAACTCGAGGTATCCAATAGTGTCTAGCGGGTACGCCGTCAAGAGTTTGCTGAAGATGGATGGCAAGTTTTCGACTGTTCGCATGCTCAGCGGATAATTCAAAGAATATAAAAGTCGAGCTTCTCGCATCGAAAGCCAAACAAAAGCGAAAAGTTACAAGGGGGTATATTGCCGAAATATGTTCGAAAAGATACCACAGTCGAATTCTTTCTTGGATAGAAGTAAAGTGACAAAGGAGAGGGGTTTCGAATTATTGAGGTAGCGTTGAGTGTCGCCGGTAGGAATGTAAGGCGACTTGTTGATATTTTCCGATTAAGAGAACAGCTCTGATGTTTATATAAAAGTCGTTGATATAAGCTCCGAAAAGAGAGACTGAGGCCGACGGTGACGATGTACGCTGAATAATATCGGTCCAACAGATTGAAGAAAGCCGCGCAAGGGGGTAATTGGTCAATTTAACAGCTAGACAAGACGAATGATGAGAAGACACCACCGCGCAGCTCCGACTTCTGAACAAGTCTGCACGGCGCTTGCTGACAAGAGTTGAGGACCAGGCAAAATATAGCAGTGGTAATAAGCTGTAGTAGGCTCAGCCTTCGGATTCGGTTGGTAACGCTTCTTTGCTTGTTGTCCAGGAGAGATGCGGAGACAGATGCCGGAGTCGTGACCCTTCGGGCAGTGAGTGGCAGATGTGGTGAGGAGTCCGCGGGCATACAGTAGCAGCAGTCATGTAATATGCACAACTTGCCAGCCCCGAAATATCGGTTTGTCACTGCGTCTCGCTAGATCGGTCCCGGTTGGCTGCAGCAGTCAGGCGGCGTATACAGCGGCAACGGCTGGAGAGCAGCAAAGGCAGCGCTGGCGCAGTAGATACAAACGTGGTATGTATAGCCCGCGCTGCGGGGAGCCGGTGCCGGTCCAATATGGACGCGCAGGTGCTGCTTGGGAGTAGATGATGGATGGCTGCACGACGAGGACGTATCATGTGCTTTAACACGTAGACGGTAAGGACTGCGAAGGTAGCTGCAGCTCGGCAGCCCCCAGGCAGAGCCGGTCAGTGGGAAAAGAGAGAATTATGAATGGGGAGTCGCGTTTGGTGACAAGACTCCAGAAGTGGCTACCGTATCGAAACTCTCTTAGCCATGGAGGCAGTGGTAGTACCATTGACAAACTTATGGAGATGCTCGCCGCGGATCTCCTCGTGGTAAATACAGCGTCTGTAATGCAGATTACCCCCTTTTCTCCCCGGTCCCTCGAGGCAAGACGATCCGACGACGCTTAGGCTCGCAGTAGAATTGAAGCCGGAGAATATGAATTCAACAAGATTAGATCTTTGAGAGAGGATCAATCAAACTAATCACCTGCATCAATGCTCGGTCGATACTATTTGAGCTTCTGGCTTCCGAAAGGGAATCAAGTGCCTGGTCCACAGCGGAGTCGGCTGGTGGGAACTGGCCCAGCGCATTCCCACAGGGCACTCCGTCGTCGATGGAGTATCCCGCAAGGGTAGTGAAAATTGGGAACTGGGCAAGGAGAATGATGAAGCTCTAGCAACGGAGGGAAAGGCGCGGGGCAGAAGAGAAAGACGGTTAGAGGCCCCCCCTGGGCGGCAATACACATGGGTCCTGCCAGGCGTATGGCTCCAGCTAGGATGCGAATCTATCAACAGGCACCCTCAGTCAGGGCGATCCAACCGTGAACAAGCCTACTATGTACTTGCAGAGCAGAGGGAAGCGGCTAGGGATTCAGCACATCAATGATTGAGGGTAGTAGTGGTGGTGCCGCTGGTAGTTGCTGGTAATTGCTGGTGGTTGCTGGTGGTTGCTGGTGGCAGGCTGGATCTGGAAGTGATAAGGTATTGGATGGGGTGACAAAGAAGCATAAGCTACTCGCACCGCCGCGGCAGTCTAGACCCAGGCCTGGAGAATCTTTTTTTTTTTTTCCGAGGAGTTAGCTTAAGGGCATATAACAAAATATATGCTGCTCGCAATGTATATTCAGGTCAACTGGGGAGTGAGCCTTTAGCAAGAGGCCGGACGTTTGTTCCTTTTTGGGGAGTGAGCATGTCACGGCGGTACTTTGGAGATAGAGCAAGCAAATACAACGCACCTGCTCTCCCATTCTTTGGTACAACGCTCCAAAACAAGCCGGTACGTCGTCAGGGTCAGGGAACGTATTCGATGATGCCAGTGGTGCCACTTCGTAGACAACAAATAACCTTTTGGGGGGTGGCAGCAGGCATCAAGCAAGACCCGCGGGCAAAGCCAAGACCTCAAAGCTCCTCCCTACCCCCTCGTAAACCGCACGTATGAATGCTCGTACAGCAGAACCAGAATCGAGCCTCTAAAAAAAGCATCCACAAGGCCTGAGCAGCCCGGGTCGCGGCCAGCCTAGCAAAATGACGGGGAGCAGAGGCCAGGGTTAATGCACAGCGGGTTTGGAGCACCCCACGCCAACCTCCGGCCTCCTAGCTCTGCCAGGCCAGCACTACTACAGGTATGTACTAGATGGAGGCTCCCCCTCTGATCCCCAAGCTCATGAAGGCGAGCGCGAATGTCCCAGCAGCGCCAGTGTGTACTGTGCGCCTGCAACGTCCATGGTGTTGTGTTGCGAGTGCAGTGTCCTTAGTAGAAGCCAAGAGGCCATGCATCAGAATCGAGACGAGCACAAGAGTCATGCTTGTGGTAGATGGTACCGGAAATGCTCAGCAGCGCCGTCGCCCATATGGAACACGCTCATGTACGAGTACCTACTGTACGTCTGCAGTGGTCGGTACGTCGCGGCCTGCACATATCATATTTGGGGTGGTGGAGAGGCTCGTGGGCCCAGGATTGGCATGGCTGGGGGGTGAAAGCAGATACACACGGTGGTCTGCTCAACGATCCTCAGCCATTTCACACGGCCCTATGTTGCCAATGGCTGAGGAAACGAATGCCCCGTTCTCATGCTCTCTCCCTTTCAATGCTTTCCTCTCTGAGCCCCAGCTTGCCGGGACAAGCGCAGCTGGCATGTCGGATGCTCTCCGCTGCTGCTGCTGTTGCTGATACTCCTCCTGTCGTCGCCCCCTTGCAAACCAGGTCGGCGATAGCATATTGTGCACCGTACCAACAGCACCGTAACGTACCGTGGGCGAAGCCATTGGGCGATCCGCGATCCATTCGGCCAGGTAGCTTCACAGCTAGCTTCAAAGCTTTGCACGGCGACCCGCGTCTTGTCGCCGTCCAGCCACTTTCGGAGTAGCTGTCGGGGCTTGGACCGGTCTGGTAGCGTGGGGTCGTAGCCTCCGGCCCGACCAAGTGTGCTCCGTACGGTGCGAAAGTCTCTTTGCGGCGCAGGCCAGAAATTGGCTTTGGGCGCCTTTGATATGATGGATGAATCGAAGCCATGATGGCGCTCAAAACGGCGAGCTGGCGATTGGCAGTTGGCAGCAAGGTCCGCACAGGCGCTGCCAGGGTGCAGCACCAGGTACAACCACGGCGTGCTAACCTAGCAGCAGCTTGGAGTGCTAGCGGCTGGCCCTAACACTTGTAAGGCACAGGCGCTACTAGCTCAAGTATCGATGTGCAGGCGCGAATTGAGAGCTTGAAGATTCCGCGTTTCGTGGCTCGACATGGGCGCTCGGCACTAACTTCTGCAGCTACCTGCCCTTACCTGGCCGGCTGGGTGGTATTTCGTACCTTACCTACAGCCTTAGTCGCTCCCTCCCTACCTCAACCAGTCACTTGAGCTGCTCCTTCCTCCATGCTCTTCGTTGTCACGGCTTATGTAATATGTCCAGCTTACAGGGGCAACTCCATTTCGATTCCTTTTCCTTCTTTCTTGACCAATACAAGACTGCATGTGCACCATCTTTGGCCAACGAACGCAAAACTACGGCCGTCACACTGCCATCCAATCCGTCCAGTCCATGCATCCCTCAGTCACAAGCCTAGCATCCCAAGATTGACATTTGCCTTCCACGGTGAGAAAGAGAACAGCATGTGGACCCTTGCTGGCAACAGGGTCCAGCGGCGCCACGCAATTTGCAGCACACCACAGAGCAGCAGTGCACAGACCATCAACGTCCCAGAAGAAGCCGCGCACAGATGGGCTTGCAGCAAGAGGCATGAATCGCCAGGCCCGTGATGCAGCTAAGCTTGCGCTTTCAACCTATTGAGCTACGCGGTGCGAGTGGGCTGGATGCTGCGCGCTTGGTTGGGCCCTTTCCCCGGGCCACTTGCAAGGATGGGGAGTCGACCTGATCCGCAGTGACCCCCATCTCTCCAATCCCTTTTCGCCGACACAACAGGCATGCAGCACGAGCTACAGTTGCGAGGTATTCGATGCTACCTATTCACCTGTACCTACAGCCGCACTCGTCGGGCACAGGCCAGCAAGGCCGCTGTGCTCCTGTCGACCAGCGGACGTTTGTAGGTGATGGCAGCACTTCCTCTCGAGCCGCGATGCGTCGGCAGCGCGGGAGCGGCACGGAAGAAGCATGGGTACAGCGGTTTTGGCTTGGCGCGAGCCAAGAGCCAGGCCCTGGCATAATTCTCCATCCGGAAGACACTCTTATTTCAATACTATACTCCGTATGCATCTGGTTATACACATGAAATACGCGTTTTGTCACCTCTTCTAGGGCGCATAAGTCGAGCCTGACAGAACTGCAAGCGCTGAGTAGCATCGATGCCATCCAGCGGGCCGCACAGAGTCATTCAAATCATCTGGCGATCCAAGGTGCTGGGGCGGCTCTCGGCCCACGCACAAGCAATTCATGCGCCGATTGCCACGTCGGGGCCATCATCTGTCTTGGCCAATGCCCTGGCCTCTTGGCTATTCCGACTTTCTCGCAGAGCTAACCGCATATCTAGACAGCTCCGTGCAGGACTCGATCAAAATTACCAGCACTTTATGGTAGAGGGAACCAGTCCATGTCTCTTAATATACAAAGCCTGGAATTGGTAAATTTGCATGTACTGCTAAATAATGCCTCACAAGCAAATTAGTATTGGCCAAAGCCCGCACCCTGCATTGAGCATTTACGGTACACCAATTCCTCATTTCGAATACTGCTCCGCCATACCAATCATACGGCACCAGCGCGATCAATCCTGGGCACTTTTGGCATTCCCTCAGCTTGAAGAAGACAAGAGTATGTCAGTGTGTATCTGAGAGAAGTGCTTTAGAACTCCGGATCCTCGAAAACTTCAACAGCTCCAAGAACAACAAGAACAAGAACAACACCCATTACAGTAATTACAGCGACTATACATATTTCTTATGCTGCCGCGTGTTGCTGAACGAATATCACGTCTGAGGCTGGCCCCAGTACTAGCACTTCCTAGCACGGAGGCTAGTGGTATTAGACTTTGCTTGTAAAACCTCCAGGCTTGTTGCCAGGGTTCTAGAAGGGATGAAGTGCATCCAGGGCGTTCAGGTCAACGCGAACTGTGATGGGCGGATGGGTCTCCAAGAGGAGCTTCGACGGGTATGTACTAGCTTGGCGCCACCTCTGCAGGCTTTGATTTCCGGGAAAGGATCCTCCAGTGCCTGTTCAGAGCAGCTAGAAGCCCACTTACGCAGTTTGGATCAGCCTGCAGCAATGCTAGGGAACAAGGGTGCCGCAGCTGGCTGCTCAAACGCGACCAAAGGGACAGCACGAGCTGTTTTGCCCCTAGTTGATGATTCGAAGGCTTTCAATCTCCAGCGAGGTTACATCAGCTAGAAACCCGCCAAGCATGGCCCAATCCTTGGAGCGAAAAGGAAAAGAAGACGAAGAAAGAAGAAGGGAGGAAAAAGGAAAACGAAAAAAAAAAAAAAAAAAAAAAAAAAAAAAAAAAAAAAAAAAAAAAAGCACATTTACTTGACGTCCGCTGACGGTGGCGTCTCGGTTCAAGTCGCTGTGGAATAATAACTCTAAAATCCTCGTACCATTCAAAGTTCATCGCGGTAGGGCCGACCATTTGCGCTGTAAGGACTTCACTACACAAACATGATATACATGCTAATTACTCCATCCTCCGGCCGGGCAGATAAGCGCGCACATGGGCATAATTTTCCATGCTGAGGGATGGGATGGCTGGCCTTACAGAAGGCCCTCCGTATGGATGGGGAAAATACGACCAACCACAATTCGTCGCATACAGCCAAAGTTCTATGACACACAACTCAAAGTACATCGTACAAAGTGTTGGCGCGGGACAAGTTTGTCACTAGAAAGTCGCATGGCAGCTGCAAATCTAATTCAACTGCCGGCACTTAAGGTTTCGATTGGAGCATATGGTCTCGTGCCGTTCGCAGATATGCTTCCTTGCCAGGACACTGATCAAACTACGTGTAACACTATATATTCGAAGCATCGGAGGAACGCTTCAGACGACTAACGACTTAGTACTTCGATGTTGGCGCCATTTTTTATACAGAATTCCTCAGCGGAATAATGAGTGCGCGCAACCGCATCCAACCACGTACGGCCAGGATTTAGTCATGCTGTTCTAGCCTAACGCTACGAAATTCCACAGCATACTATTGCTAGGCTCCAACAATGAATACATTTATATGGAGTGTTATTGCGGAGAAACAAAGGCCGCTGAAAGTACGTTCGATTAGTGGGCTTACTTGCACACTTGCTTCTACCATTCTACTGCACTCGAGTCGTGCGCAGACTAAGGAAAAGCCATCTTTGCCCCCCCCTAATACTCGTGCGTACGGGAATAAGGAACTCAGCGGCTCATTTTCCTCAGCCTCACTTTGTCTGTGTAAAGCATTATTTGCTTCATTTACTGGCGACCAGCTAGTGCTCTTCTAGCAGAGATTAGAATCATGCGTGTCGCAAGCTCTATCGCTCTCGGCCATTTCCATACCTGACCGTCTTGTGCCTCGCTCTGGCCCGTGCCTCAGCTTGACGGCGTCTAATTTCTCCTCCTGTAAGCCAGGACTCTGGCGCATGCGAGTACAAAAGGCACCGAGGCTCACCCACTTTTAATCAACACTATTCGCTGGCGTCCCTACCTGCACGTATAGGTGACGAATATCCGTTAGTGCCTGGTGCCAGCGCGGAATTTTTGAGATGACGGCGGCTAGGCTGGTAGAGACGGAACCAATCCTGGCCAACAAGATCCCCGGGTCACATGTCACAATGCTGGAGGGGCGCACCACAGCATCGGGGAGTCAAGGTTCATGTTCAGTTACTGTATGATGGCAACAAATTGCCCGCTAGCTGCGTCTACGGCACAGCTTCCAACGAATATTTCAGATTGGCCCTTCAGGACACGTTGATGTGAAGACCAATGCCGGCCGCTGCAAGCTCACATCCCCGGTTCTCCATAAGGTCCATAAGGCGCTCGCGCTATTCTCCGAAGACGAAGAAAAGCTTCAACGGCGCCCTGCTAGCAACGGGCTAGTTTCCTCTATTAGCACCCCAGGCACTGAGCTAGTAGCGTTGGTATTGAGTTCTTATCCGTAGCACGTGCTTGCCGCTTTATTCCTATGAACTGATGCTGCGCAGCAGTAGTACTTGTAGCAATTCGCGATTTCTTATTGGATTCGATACGAAGCCCGAAGCGGTTTGGTGCTTCATCTCAACAGGGCTGCATATCATGTACAAATACGTACTATCTAAGTCCTAAGGCTTAAGAGGAGTACTATTGCCAATACTGTATTACTTGTAAGCCCTCGATTCTAACTCATCTTTCAGTTAGGCTTGTTGTTCTAAACGGCTGACGTACACTTACACTGAGGACACAACCCAGACATGCAGAGTCTTGAAGAGAGAAATACAACCTGCTCGTTCCCATAATACCTACAACCAATCTATTTCCGGGCCACCTACTCGTACGAGCAACGCTTATTTCTCTGTCTCTGCAAAGATGGCTCTGACCCCTCAACACCCCTTTCCACCCCACTCTCGTGCCTCAGCTTCCGGTGCCACTCAAGTACGGCGGCTGGATGTTCGCCATAAACAGCCTTGAGGATCCACGAGTAATGCACCAAGCGTAAGAAATTTCTCCTGGCAGGGATTCTACTCCCGTCACATGCAAGGCTGCCTCTTCAGACTCTAGCCCTGGGCGCCGCAGCCAACCAAATCGAATAATTTTACGTATCTCGGAAAGATTTCTGTTGAAAAACTAACGGCAGACCAGAACATCTGGGAGGATTCCCTGACGCGTTTCTGGCCCTTGCCCCCCTCAAGCTGTCATATCTTCCAGCGTGTGATGAAACACAAGACATGAAGCCTGGCTGATACACCCTACCCTAGAGAGTGGGCGAGTTGAGGTGCTGTACAGTACGCTGGCATACAGACAGTGCAGCCCAGGTACGCGGGACAGTATGCTGGCCTGCGGTGAGAGTGTATGGTTGGCGACAGAGCCAGCCCCAGCTGCGATTACTCTGTCCAGGCAGTGCGAATAACGCTAGGGGCTGGCGGGGTTTCGTTTTATCTGATCTCGACACATATTCTCAAACGCAGGCATCTTATGCTATGAGGTACGTACTACTGGTAGTAAGACGGCTTGCTCACGTAATAAACAATCCACTAACGCTCCTTCGTGAGGACCTCATCATGGTCACAACTGCCAAACCTGCCGTGCTCTGGTCACCCAATCTGATCAGCATATTTCGTGACATTGAAGTAGGCGCGGCTTTGCCGTCCAGAGCACTTGACATCATATCATTGGCGATTGTGCTCTTATTGCTTGCGAATTCATTCCATACCCTAGCTCTCAAGGCTGGTCCTTGAACAGGTTGTCGGTTGCCGCAATGCCGTCGACCTCCGAAGTCATTGCTTTGTTTGACTCTACCGCCATTACCCTCTTTCTCACAACTGTGGTTGTTTTTGCCATTCCTGTATTTATACTATTCCCGCCGATACCAGTGGAGCATGGGGATGCTCTCCAACAAACGCACAGCAAAGTCGGCATACCAGCATCTGAGAGCAATCTCAGGAACCAGACATCGCCCGAGCACAACCACCAACCGGGCAGGGCAGGCAAGATACAGAGCTTATTGATTTACCCCGTCAAGTCATGTCGGGGCATAGAGGTTACGAACAGCAAAGTCCTTGCCAAGGGGTTTGAGTTTGATCGCCTTTTTACCTTTGCAAGGCAAAAGGCGAGTCGCACAACGCCTCTTGCGGCACCAGGAGAAGAAGCAGAACAGCCCAATCAGCCGAAGAAGCCGCAATGGGAAATCCTCACCTTGCGGCAGCTCCCGCTGCTGGCGAATGTCCAAGTCGATCTGTGGCTCCCAGATGCAAGCAAGGCTAGCCGCCAACTTGGCAGAGTAGGCGGCCGATTCATTGTTGTTAAATTTCCTTGGAAGGATGCTGGCCTGAGGGGTATGATCCAGTGGGTATCTGCCAAACTGAGCCGCGGCTTCAGCGGCATCCCAGAAAAAGAGTTTATGCTATCAATTGATTTCCCACACCCCAGCGAGATTAAAACCAGAGGCTACCAGTATGAAGATACGCGGTTCTTCGATAGTACTGTTCATGCCCTGAATTTGAGAAATGAGGTGCCCCCTGAGCTGGGCCGCTATCTGGGAGTTAACGTGCCAATGACCATCTTCATGAGCGACCCAGCTCAACGGAGGGAAGTCTTCAGAAACGCACCTCGCAAAGAGGACCTTGGATACCAGCCCTTGGCCGACTTCCAGGATGTGGTACGTTTTGATTGGTTTACAATTCCCCTTTACCTTTTTCATGTGGGCTCTGAAGTAGAACTGATGACCTCCCGCAGTATCCACTGAATGTTCTTAGCCTGACGAGTGTCCGCGCTTTGGAATCCAAAGTGCAGAAAGACGACGGGCTCAAGTTCCTGGACGCGCGCCGTTTTCGCCCGAATATTATTGGTATGTATACTGGTTGTATATTTGAGACTATGCGTTTCAAAAATAAACCCCCGTATATCGAACTCTAGACCCCCACGCTTTAGATGTACATTTCAACTAACTTTATGTGACTAGTATCTGGTCTCAAAGAGTACGACGAGGACGACTGGAGACGAATTGAGTTCTCACAGCCTTCCCAAAGCGCCACGGCTAAGGGTCTGAAGAGTCACTTTGACGTCTCAGGCCGCGCAGTTCGGTGAGTTTGTTGAATTAATTTTTCCCTATTTCTATTTTCGTTCTATTCTCAGGGGAGCTTAAGCTTTATTCTTACCCTTAACTTTTCCCTGTTTTTTTCGCCCTGACTTCACAAGCGCCCGCCATCTTTTCCACCCAACATGCAAACCCAATAATTCACACCCATTGCCATCCATGGTGGAGAATTTTGCCATCAAAAGAGTTTCTCACATACACAAAGTATATATTACCCGTGTTACGTGGAGTTACGTGCTAAACAATTCATGACTCCATACAGGTGCAAATTGCCAAATGTCGATCCAGCCACCGGGATTCGACACAAGGTGGAGCCCGATAATTCGCTCAGGAAGTACCGCGAAATCGATGGAGGCGCTCCAGGGAAGGGTTGCTTCGGAATGCAGCTGTGTCCCATATTTTCAAGTACAGACAAGCCTGAGGACATGGAGTTGTCACTAGAGGTGGGTATGGAGATTAAGGTTCTGGAACGGGGCCAACACTGGGCTTTGTAAGTTAGTAGTACGAAGAGTGGTAGTAGCCTGAGTTGCGGTGGCAAAGATGGATCTCAACGAGAAGGGGGGGTAACGGAATTGAGCTATAAACTTGAGTGACGAATGGAGTCGCTCGAAAAAAAAATTAGATAAATAAATAAAAGTCGTTCAACATGTACAGTATCAACAAGTCTGTTATTTCCGTGGACATAAGTGGAATAACAAAAGGTTAAAAAAGGCTCATTGTAATCTCTCCTTTTTTTACCCAATTCGTATTAGATCATATTCTGCCAGCTCATCAAAACCCATCCATGCGCCTCTCGTCATTTCATATCACATTGGTCCCAACATATGGAAAAAAAAAAAAAAAAAAAAAAAAAAATTGATGTATTTTTTTTGGTCTTTCTTGCCTTTGTTTTTTTTTTTTTTGTGTGTCATCTTTCCCTCGCTTCAGTTACTTCAAGTCCGCGGGCGTGAGTGCCTGAACCATGCTCGTTCCTTCACTGAAGCGGGTACGGAAGATGCGGTTGGCGTTCTGGAACATGCCGTCCTTTAGACTCACAACAATGAATTGTGAGCCCTTGAAGCGCGTCTTGATGAGACGTCCAATGTTTTGTGTGTGCGAAAGATCGAGAGCGGCGTCAACCTCGTCAAGGATGTACATTGGCGCAGGCTTGAATTGTAATAGAGCCATGATGAGTGAAAGTGCGACAAGTGACCTGTGCCTCCGTGTAAGCTATGCGTGCCATACGAGACCGAAAAATCAGCAACAAAAAGAAAGATGCTTACCTCTGGCCACCGCTTAGTTCCGTCAGACTTTGCTTCCACACCTTGCCCAAGCAAACTTTCACTTCAAGACCATCACTGATCGTCTTACCCTCTGGAGGATCTAGCTTTGCGAAACTACCTCCAGGAAGAAGATCAGAGAAGATCTGGCCGAAATCGCCATTGACCTTCTCCCATGTCTCTTGTAGAGCCTTCTTTTTATACTCATCCAAACTGACAATGGTCTCCTCAATTTTCCTCTTGTCTCGAATGACAGTCTTTATCATTTGTTTGAGTGAGATTTCCTTCTTCTCAACACTGTCGATCATATTCATCACCTTGGGATTGATCTTCTTCTTCATTCCTTGAAACCTCTCTGTCAGATTCCGTAGTGTTGACTTGCACTCCGCTATATTATGCTGCTGGAAATCGTAGGGCGTCCCGCCGCGGCCGAAATGGTCCTTCTCATCCTGAATCCATTCGTATTCGGTCTCGAGTCGAGCAACATTCTCTCCTGCAGATTGTTGCTCCTTGTGGAATTTCTCAATTTGGTGACCAAGCTTCTGCATCTCCAAGCCTTCTTCCGTAATACGAGCCTTCTTTGAGCGTGTGGCCTCCTCCAAGGCTCGAAGCTCATCGTCGAATTGGTGTAGCTTGGCTCTTTCATCCTCAAGTTCGGCCTGTGCGGTGTCATGTGTCTCTGCCACTTTGGCCTGCTGTTTTGATAGCTCTTCAATATCTTGCTGCTGAGCCTTGATGGCCACCTCTACCTCTTGAAGCTGCTCCCGTGCAGCAGATAAATCACCTCCCACTTGCTCCAAGTCCAGTTGAGCACCTTGTAGTTCTTTTTGCAAGGTCTTGACTGCGGCAGAATTCTTGTCGAGACTTCCCCTCAATTTATCTAGAGATTTTTGCAGTTCTACTAGTTTGGCATCCTTGTTATTGTCAAAATCTTTCATGTCTTTCTCAATGCGCTTGATATCCGCACTGGCCTCGGCCTGGCGGGTTCTGGCATCCGATATGCTCTCTTGCAGCTCAGCAATGGTGGCTTTCCAATTTTCAATTTCTTGAATGATTGACGAAGACGAGTTTCCGCCAATCTGATCCTCTGCCAGCTTGATCTCATGCTTCTTTAGGTCCAAACCTTGCTGGATCTGGCGGGCTTGATCTAGCTTGGATTTCTCCCTGGCAATCAGGATTTGGATGTCCTTTAATGATTTTTCAGCCTCATTCAGCTGTCGGGTAAGAGTGTTAAGCTTCTGTAAAGTCACCAAAACGCCACTGGAGTTTGGAGAGCTGCCGCCTGAGAGAGTTCCCGAAGGGTCGTAGGAGTCTCCTTCGAGTGTAATACTTCGCATTCTCACATTAGGATGAAAGGTGACCCTTTTCGCTGTTTCGGCATCGGCGCAGATTAGCGTGTTGCCAAAAACGTATTCCATTGCAGAGGCCACCTCCTCATCGTAGCCAACCAATGTAAGAGCGAGATCGACTTTTCCGGGCGCGAGATTCTGTGCAGTCGCGATGCTTTGCGCTGATGCTCTAAAAGCGGAGATTTTGTTAAGAGGAATAATTGTCACTCGCTTCCTCAGTCTGCCTTTTTGAAGCAGCTGCGTGCCTGTCACTTCCGAATCAACTACAACGTTGTATAGTCGTCCACCAGCACATATTTCTAAAGCTGTTCCAGCTCTTAGTTTATCTTGATCAATTGTGAACAATTGAGCAACGAGGCCTTTGACCTTTGATCTGTCAAAGTTGGGAACAGGGTCGGCATAGTTGAAATCAATGTTGGCAACTTTCCGTTTCAGGCTATCGCAGTCTTGCCGCAGACTTCGGACAGTTTGCTGCAGGCTAGACTCTTCCTTGTACATTGCCTCTTCCTGGCCAGGCTCAAGGCCGAGCTTATTCAGCTCTCTTTCCAGCTTCTGGCCCTGTAGCTTCAAACCGTCTAGGTCGCGAAGGAGTTGTGCATTCTGCTCCTTGGCCTTTCGAGCTCGAGGCTCCTCCTCTCTGACTCGGCTTTGCAAGTGCGCAATCTTGATCTTTGCCTGCTCCTGAGTAGTTGCTGCAGTGGTAACGCGATTCTTTGCCTCTTGGAGTTGGCCTTGATATCCGTTTTCTTGCCCCTCCCTGGAAGCTACTCCAGTTTGTAGGGTTTGCAAAAGTTCCTCTTTAGACTCAACTTCCTTGACCTGCTTTGCCAAGCCATCCTTTGCTGCTTCGTATTTTGCTTTGACATTGTCGAACGTAGCCGTCTTATCCTGTAGAGATGCCTCCAGTTCTGATACCGTTCTCATAACGGCTGCTTTTTTCTCTGTCTCCTCCCCCAAACTCGCCTTCTTTAGGTCCATGACCGTTGTAAGTCGAACTAACTCATTGGAGTATTTTTTGACCTTATCCTCGAGACCTTGTGCCTTGCCACCCTTTTTGAGCTCCTTATCCCGCTGGGACCGTATCCTTTTGACATCTTCTTCTAGATGTGATATCTCATTACGAAGACGGACAGCAGAGTCTTCGAGGCTCTTATGTCGCAGCTTTTTAGCTTCAAGATCAGCCGCAGACTGCTTCAGCTTTTCTTGACATTTGGTGTAGTCATATGCTACAACAACGCGAGAGAGCCGCTCTAGGTCATTCTGAGTTTGTTGGAAATCCAGGAATGCCCTCTTCTCTCCTCGGAGCTTCTCCAGCTTGGGCTCAATCTCGTCCCTTAGTAGCTCGCTTAGCTCTTGGAGCTTCGTTTCTTTCTTCGCCATTGTCTTCAAAGCTTTGTCTCGCCTGTCCTCAAACATTCTCGTGCCCGCCGCCTCTTCGATCATGGCTAAAATTTCGACAGGCTTCATGTTGAGGACTTTGGTGATGCGGCCCTGCATGATAAGAAAGTTTGGATTGTTGATATTCAGTTGGACGGATTGGAAGAGGTTCTGAACCGTCTGCTGCTGTGCACGGTGGCCATTGATCAGATACTTGGACGTGCCACCAAGTACGATCTGGCGAGTTACGCTGATCGTAGCATACTCTTCGAATCCTATGGGCGACTTCTTTTTATCTCTATTGTCGAAGACGATCGTAACGCTAGCTTTTGTGACACCTGCTTGACCTCTTTTATATATAAGATCCTGCGCGAGAGGTTAATATTTTATCGTTTATGCTGCAAATAATATGGAAAGGCGTACTTGGAGATTCTGCGCCCGCACCGTGGACATATTTGTGATTCCGAGAACGAAACATATTGAGTCGAGGATATTTGACTTCCCGCTACCGTTCAGGCCGGTAATAGAATTGAAGCTCTCGTCCCTGAACTCGTCAATATTGATGAAAGCTCCCACCGTGGGGTCGAATCTTACCATCCCGATATCACTGTTCGCACGGCATACGACTTGAAGCCCTATCAAAGAGGTTAGCAGAGAGAACTGCGGAGATTCAGGAGAAGACGCGACACTTACGTCGATAATCACTTCTATCACCCTCATTGTGGCAGATCCAGCGAACCCGCGACGCAGATATTGGATCGTAGAAGCTTGTCCCTCTGCGCACGATCGTCTATCATAAAGGCCCACTCTGGCAAGGGACGCGACCCAAAGTAAACACAACCCCCCCGTGTTTGGTTTCTGATAAGCCCGTATCTCCACGTGATGGATGACGTTATCACGTGCGACTTCCTGGTTGTGCAAACGCGAGGAGACGCTGGAGAAGACGACGGCGCTAGCTCAATTTGGAATCCATCAAAACATTGCGACCTTGGAATGGGTGAGCAAATCCGCCTTATTTACTTTGTACTTTCACTGCTTTCATCAACAACACCCTGCCGAACTTCACCAACACCGATTTTCACGTCGAACCCTGGAGTCACCGATGCTTTAACAACATTCAGAGACGACTTTCAGCAGCCGGCGCCACTGGAAACACAACACTGCAGCTGTTGTTCTCGGCGCGACACCATGACTGCAATGAGAGGCCCGCGTCTCCAGGTCGGGTCTGCGGCCTGGGTCGGCGAAGAACGAGCATCTGCACTGCAGATTGTGCAATCCGAAGTAGAGGAATTCTCTTACTCTGCTCACAATGAAATTGAGTGGCTTAATGAGCACATGGCCGCAATTTTGAACGAGAACGAAGTGTATGTCGCTCCGTTCCCTATTCATCATCCGCCATTGTGATGGCCCATGCTGATACCCTTGTCTAGTAATATCACAGAAGCATTTAAAACTCCAGGAAAGCTTAGGGGAAACCCCTCCCATACGGCTCGAAAAGTTAATGCAGCAGAATCCCGAATGGTGTGTTTGCTTGAACGTCCTTTTTCTTTTGTGAACGTCATTCTAATGCACAACGACTAGCCTCTCTCCGACGTCTTCGCAGCAGCATCGCCAAGCATCTCGAAAAATCAAAACTCGGCTCAAACCAGCCGGTTCCATCCTACCCCCCAACTGCATCAAGTTGCGTCGAAGACGGTACCGATAGCCAAATCTGCCTCCCCACAACGACATGTATTCTCTCCCCAACGACCCCCCCCTACCCGAGGAATGCAGGACTCTGGTTATTATGGGAGCCAGGATTTTGCTGCCACGGATCCGAGTGACGACGCCGAACCCGAGGAACTCGAAGAAGCTGAAGACCTTGCAAGTCCCTATAGCGATATTGTATTGCCGCCCGGTGGATCTTCAATAAGACGAAAACCAGCTCGAAATCCGGTTTCAATATCACCTACAAAGTCCTTTCAAACGACAAGAGAGAATCTCCAAACACGTGCTCTGCCAAATATACCATCTGATGCTACTCAAGACGAGCCAGAGTCATCCAAAGAGTCAGAAGTGGACGATCCGTATTCCGAGGCACCCATTACATCCCCAGCTCCGTCTCCCAGAAAGCTACCCATGCCCCCTAAGCAGCCTGATGAACCATCAGAGGATGATCATTCTGCATCTGAGGGATCAAGCCCAATTAGGCCTGTTGTTCGAAAGAGTAGCTTAAATTTTGCTTCTTTACCAGCTAGAGAGCCGCTTAACTCAGGCAAGAGTTTGGGGGCGAGACAGTCCCGGAACAGTCATTTCGATACTGGCAATAGTAGTAGAACTAGCTACTACCAAAGACAAACTGGCGGCAAAAGCCTCGGAAATCTCGCCAAGCGCGACTTGGTTGAAGAAGAGAATCTTAGTGGTATGGAGGCAGACGGGAAAACCTTTCCACCTGTCCACGATGCTTCTGAAACAGAAAAACCAGGCATGAATCATACAAAGACATATACGCAAAGATTACAGGATCAAATCAGCATGTTAAGTAAACCTCAGGGCAGCTTTGGACAAACTAAGCAGACACCGAATGCGTCGGTAGCGCAGCAAAACATTACACAGGTACAATCCGTTGCGAGCCCAAAGCAGACTGCTGCTGAGAAAGAGCCGATCTCCACGACGCCACGAGCTTCTCCCGAAGACGACGATGACGATTGGATTGGGCCGCCGACCGCGGTCAAGGACAATACGGACATACGGCCGCTGTTGACCAAAAGCCATACAGCTGACATTATGGAAGGCATTCAAGACAAGGCAGATGACTACTCACCCCAAACTAATGATCAAATACCACATGGCTTTTTCCATCACTCAAAGACATCATCTGTCTCCAATGCACCTACTGCTTCCGCTGCCCTCATGAGAGAAACCGTCCCTCTTTCAAAGGCGATTTCGACTTCCAGCTTAGTAGCATCGCAAGATGATATGGCTGACACTCCCTCCAAATCACTCCCGCGAAACTTCCGCGATAGTCCTCTTAAGCAGGTCAAGAATAAGCTTTCGTCTATTTTGAAAGGCTCTCGCGGCCTTCTTGCTAGCAATACGGAAGGAAAATCCTTAACGTCGCCTTCTCTTACCCGTTTAGCCTTCCATGCTGGGCAATCTTCTGAATCGGTTGTCATGAAGCCTCAGGATATTGAATCTCAATCAACTGAACCTGTGAGCCCATCGAAACCGATTGCGCGTCGTACAAGGGCTTCTACGGAACGTGAAAAGGAACAAAAACGCCGCGAGAACGAAGTTAAACGCATGGAAGAGCAGATGGATAAGCTTGACAAGGCACGCGAAAAGGAGCGTGAAAAGGCTCGAGCATTTACCCAGGAGCAAGAGAAGGTTGCTACCATGGAAAAGGAAATTGCTTCCAGGAAACAAGACGAGCGATTAGCGATCAAGGCAACTCCTAACTCGATAAAAAGAAACCAACCCAGCCCTCGCAAGATGAGAACGGATGAAGAACCAGAATGGAGGCAGGCCGATCGAGATACTGACATGTCTGACGCTCAACCTCCCATGCCCCCGCCGTCTTCTACCAAACCTACTCTTCCCGGCCAAGCAGCACGTGGCAAGGATAATAAGCGGCCAGTGAAACCAACTAAAGATTTGACCGCAAAAACCAAAGCCCCCCCTACTGTTATTAGGGTTAATACCGGCTCACAGCACTCACAATATGCCCCTGCTGGAAGTCGAGTATCTACCGCATCTCACGATACCTTGAACTCTACTCATTCGACTGCGTCGTCGAAGACCAGCAAGTCATCTTACCAAGCCAAATCTGCGACACAAACCTTTAAAGCGCCTCCCTCTGCCAGCCGATCTAAAGCCGCGGAATTAGCCGCTAGAAAAAGAGAACAAGATGAGAAAGAATCTCAAAGACGACGCGATGCCAAGGCTGAAATGGAGAGAAAGAGAATTGCAGCACAAGAGGAACAACGAAAACAAGACCAACAGCGGCGCCTTGAACTGGAGCGACAAAGGCAACAGGAGGAAGAAAAAAAGTCTATTCAACGCCAGGCTGCCATTGAAAAGGCCAAGCAGACAAGAGCGCCGCCTCCGGCGGTACGATCGCAGCCAAACGGTCCACCGGATGCAACTTTGGCTCAACAAAAAACGGCGTCCTCAAAAGCTGAGGGCCACCCTGCTCGGCCACCCTCACGACTAGCCGGCATGCGTGATGAGTCTAGCAGGCCATTCAATTCCGTTCTATCAAATGCCGCCAAGGCGGGCGCGAAACGGACTCTGGGGGCAGAGACGAGCGACAACAACTATTCAAGGCCCCCTCCCTCGCGAGGCGGACCGGCCTATCAGACTAAGGATTCTAAGAGACGCCGAACTAGCGAACACGACGATGATGAGCTGGGTGCGGAAAATCCCCCCAACATCAAAGGCCCGCCAGTGAGGCCGTCAACAGGATTTAAAAAGGTATGTATCCATTTCAACAAACTACTTCTACTATCCCCGGACCAAGGCTTACAATTATAGGATCTACCAACGAAGTCTGCCTTCCAAAATGGATACGGGGCTGCACCACATAGTGCCACCCGAGATCTATTCAAGGCCGCCGTCACAGCTCAACACAATAGTCACATGAAGGCCGCCCATCCTCTAGATATGGCGCAAATCTCAAAGGGACCGATCCCTTTTGCGCCTAGCTCGAACGCTGCTGGATCTTCATTTAAAACTCCAGCTCGGCCTGGGCAGCTTGTGAATCCCAAGTCGAGCGTGAAGAGGTCTTCACCACGGCTTCAGACCGGCGATTCTATTGAGCTTCCAGAAATTCAGACGGATGACGAAGATGACGATGACGAATCTCATGGAATGAATGTGGCTGCCTGGGCTGATTCTCCTGATTTGCGCCAGGCTCTCATGAGGCAAGAGACGATGGATCCATCTCAGATCTTTGGCCCGCCAGCACCCTTGATCATGGAAGAAGTTTTCAGCAAGAGCAAAGACAAGTGGCACAAGTTCCGCCAAAGGACATCCAGTGCCAACTGGAGCGGTCTGGATCGTCTGACTGAGGACGATATTAGAAAGGACATGGTGGCTCGTAACAAGCTGCGGCGAGATGGAGGATGGTCTTATGAGATGAGCAAAGATATGCTATAGACCTGTTTTACGCTGTACATTATATTAATGAAGAGGAGATGGTTTCTTGCATGGTTTTGTGGGTTTTGCGGACTGTTAAGGACTTGGAATATGGAGTTGGGAATTAGTTATATAGCGAGGGGGGAACATTATATTGCATAAACCGAGCACGGATGACTATTCGGTAACGGCGGCTGGCGTCTAGGATGAGAATTATTTGTTGTTGATAACAGAAGAAACTGTTAGGCCGTTTATCTAGTATAAAAGTTGTTTGTTAAGAGAAAATCGTCGTGCTATATCAGTTGTCTTGAAATTGCTGGCGTGGTCTGATTTAAATAGAGAGGGCGAAAGGAAATCTAATTAACTAACTACTATTCAAATAGTTTGCCTCTAAACCTAGTAAGCAGCCTGAGCAGTGCCATGTCTACAACTCGCGAGTTAGGCGGCCCTGTCTTGTACTTGAAGCTCTTATACTGCTCGAAGCTCCACGTCCAATCCAATGCCTGACATCATACTATGAAGTGAGAATAGGAATAGACTAGCACGATTGTAGACTAGTGGCTACAATCTGTCTCGAGTCTTATCGCTATCTTTTCCAAATTGGGAACAGCTGTTTTGGAGGGGTCGAACTTTTCTTGCCGCTAGTAGGCAGGATAAGAAAAAAAAAATAATCAGAGGAAATCTCATCGGCATTTGGAGGAAACACGCGACTTTCACGTATTCCATTTTCATATTCTTTTACCAATAGGCACTTGATTGTGTCGTTGGTTTTTTTTTTTTTTTTTTTTTTTTTACACTTGGATTTGCCTACCATCAACCGTTTATTCTTTTTTGATTAAAGAAAGATTTAACCATGTTTCGGTACGGCATCCGACGATGCGGAAGCTTGGCCCGCACTGCGGCTTCAAGTACGATGCTGCTGAGTGCGCGAACAGCCTTTCCAGCGGCGCGATCGGCAGCGTCAACATTGCCCCGACCAGTTGCATCTTTGAAGAGCTTTGCCAGCCTTAACAGATTGTATAGCAGCGAGGCTGCGGCGGCGGAGACTGTAGATCCTGAAACTACAGCCGGAGAAGTCACAGCATTTCAAGACTTGGAGGCCATTGGGGTGCATCGCAATCTGCTGGATGCCATCACCAAGGACATGCGATACGATTCAATGACTCCGGTTCAAGCCAAAGCGATTAACCCGGCTCTCAAGGGAACTGATATGTAAGCCTGGATAGTGTTGTTGTTGTGTAAAAAAGTATTTACGAACTGACCCGCCTCAAAGTGTTGCTCAAGCTAAAACCGGTACCGGAAAGACCATTGCCTTCTTGCTACCTCTCCTCCAGCGCATGATCGAAGAAGACCCCACACTGGCCTCACGAAAAGCGTCTCGAAATGCTAGGTCAGACGATATCCGCGGCATCGTGCTGTCCCCAACCCGTGAGCTTGCCGAACAGATTGCCACAGAAGCGAAGCGGCTGTGCAATCGCACTGGCCTGGTCGTTCAGTCGGCTGTCGGAGGCACTCAAAAGTCTGCCATGCTGCGTCAGACACGGCGACAAGGATGCCATCTTCTGGTGGCTACCCCAGGTCGTCTGAACGATCTCCTCGAAGACCCCAACAGTGGTATTGATGCTCCTAATCTGGCGGCGCTTGTGCTGGACGAGGCGGATCGGATGCTTGATGTCGGTTTCGAGAAGGAACTCAACTCAATTCAGAGCTACCTACCCAGGGACAAAGTAAGGCAGACAATTCTGGTCTCTGCCACCATTCCCGACAACGTTATTCAGCTTGCACGCAAGCTTGTTCGCCCCGACGACTTTGAGTTCGTCCAGACTATTCCTGAGCATGAAACACTTACCCACGACAGAATTCCTCAGCACGTCGTCACTGTCTCCAGCTGGGCCAACGTATTCCCTTCCCTGTATGAATTAATCGACCGCGAGGTTGCGGCTGCAAAGGCGGATCATACCTTGCCCCCCTTCAAGGCCATCGTCTACTTTAACACAACTTCCATGGTTGAGCTCGCTGGTGAGATTGGCTTTCAGCGCAGAAAGAGCGGCCAGCTGAGAATTCCTACCTTTGCCATCCAATCACAGCTTTCTCAGTTCCAGCGAACAAAGGCCGCCGATATGTTTAGAAACTCTAAGTCTGGAATTCTCTTCTCGTCGGATGTTACCGCCCGTGGCATGGATTTCCCCAATGTTACTCACGTCATTCAGGTTGATGCTCCCCGAGAGCGTGAATCTTATATCCACAGATTAGGCCGTACCGGAAGACAGAATAAGAGCGGCGAGGGCTGGTTGTTTGTACCTCCTATGTCTGCCAACACTGCTAGGAAACTGCTGCGAGGTCTTCCATTGAAGCCCAACAAATCTCTTGAAAGCTCCGAAGTCGACATCAACTCAGTGGAGGAATTGCCCACATATCACGAAGAGGTGAAGAGCCTCATCCAGGAAATCCCTCGAAAGACCATGGCCTCTGCGTATACTTCACTATTTGGCGGCCAGCTCTCGGACAGAGAAGACCTTGTTGATGATTTGAACGACTGGGCTATCAAAGGCTGGGGTTGGTCGGAGCCTCCCGCCGTTTCTTCCAGCTGGGCCAGAAACCAAGGCTTGATGAAATCCGGATTGAATATTCAGGACGGCCACAGCGATCGGATGCACCGGGACGACAGACGGGGAGGTGACCGACGAGGAGGTGACCGACGAGACGACCGCCGCGGCGGAAGCCGGTTCGATCGCCGTGGACCCCCTGACCCATTTGCCGAGATGGGAAGAAATGCCCGACGTGATGGGCCGCCACCAATGCGTTCCAGGGGTGGCCGACGAAGTGGAGGTTTTGAGTCATCATGGTAAAGCGACGAGCTTGTTCCATAATGACATCTGAGAGGGGGGACGACTAAAGGCCGCGGTCTCATGAAAACAGCGGAACTCATTATTCTATCGTATTGATGCTTGGCGTCTATCCAATGGGAGAGAGATGCTATGCTATATTGGTTAAGGGGTGGCAAGCTTTTACGGCTACGTGTTCATGCTTAGAACTTATTGATCTTATGGTGTTACTGGGATTTGCGATGTAAAAGATACAGGGCGGGACGGGAACAAAAAAAAAAGGAACAATCTCCAATTTCAAGACAAAAGCATCATGGCGCATGTAATGATATATATATTGTGTATAGTAAATAGTCATGACTTGTATTTCAGAAACATTAAATATATATGAGCTATCAAGATTGACAACGAGCTATGGCGGGTTGAACTAGGGAAATGTGCTGTATGAGACTTAGCCAAAAACCAGTCTTGACATTGTTTCTGTACAGAATGCTAAACCACATTGGCTCCATAACACGACAATCTAATCGCAAGAATACCACGACCTTTTCTCCATTTAGATATATGCCCTCTTGGTATCAAAAAGTTGTATGCCTTTCTTTCATCTTCTATTTGCGTGGAAACAACACCATTTTCTCTGCTCACCGCGGATGCATTAACAGGTTGGCATCCCACAGCAGGACTCTCTCGTCCCAGCCAGCAGAAGCCACCCAGCCGCCAGCGCCAAATAGGCACCAGTCAACGCCCGTTACGAACTCGGTGTGCCTGTTCATGACGCCCATCTGCGCACCCGGGCGGGCAGTGGGAACAGGGCCCTGCGGCTGGCTGGAGGCATCGTTCCACAACCGCACAGTCATGTCGTAACTGGCGCTGATCAAGACGTCGCTTGCGTGAGGGCTCCATGTCAGTCTCCGCACGGCGTACTCATGCCCGTGCATGAGAGAGAGCGGTCCGCCATTCGGGTTGCGTATGTCGAATGTTCGGATCATACGGTCGACGCCGCCAGTCGCGATGACGGTGTCTCGGTATTTGTTCCAGTCGTGGGTGAGGATTTCGGCGGGAGGGCCGCCGGCTGGGATGGGGCCGCCGGGATGACTGGGAGCCGCGTGGACGGGGACAGTGGCGACAAGGTGGTACTTGGCGGATGAGGGGGTTCGGAGATCGAATAATCGGAGGTGGGAGTCGGAAGAAGCTGCTGAGATTAGGGAAGGGTTGGAGGGACAGTAGGATGCGCTGTAGGTGCAGCTTCCAATGGGCAGAGTCGTGATGGAGAATGGGCGAGTGGGCGACCACTGAGACAAAGTATTAGACAAAACGACAGTGAAAGAGACATTGGGGGAGTGTGTATAAGTGTATATCAATCACGCACAATCTTGACCGTGCCATCCCATGAACTGGAAATGAAGTTGTCTTTAGTGACGGGATTCCAGGCGGTAGCAAAGGCCTCGCGTTTATGCTCGTGGAAGATCATGACTGGGAACTCCCTCAAGCCAATGTCGAAGAGCTTGAGCGATCCATCGCCGCAAGCAACCACGAGCTGGTTCTCGTTGATCTCCGACCAGGCCAAGTCGTATATCGCATCGTTTGTATCGAACCTGCATATTCGCCGCCATCAGTCTCGGCAAAGTTCCCTTTGCTATTTTTTCAAGGGAGCTTGTATAAACGCACGTCTTCTCAACTTGGATACCTTGCGCCGTCAGCGCAAGGGCGAAGAGCCGGCCGTTTCCAACGATGCCGAAGTTGGCGGCTGTGCCGACGGCAATGCGAGAGTCGTGATATGGCGAGTATTTGACCGCGTAGGGATTGTACCCTTGGGTGCGGAACTCGAGCATCGCGGCCATTGTTTATAATTCGGTCTTGCCTGGCTGGAGAGGAGGGAGATGAGGAGAGGGGAGAGCGCCTCAAAGGCGCATTCGAGCTCGAAGGAAAGCGCAAATGAAGAATACGATGCAAAATAAGTATAAGACAGCAAAAGGAATAATGCAAGGATTGAATGTACGGCCTCAGCCCTTTGTCATGAGCTCTTGTTTGGCTTGGATTTGCATGCTGAGCTGGGCTGCAACCAAAGATCCGCTTAATCTGACATGTGCCTCGGTCCTGAGATCTGCCGCCGCAACCGTTTACCGTTACCCCATATTTTACACTATGAGCAGCTGTATTACGTAAGGTGGAGCTAAGTTGGATGTCCCAGTTTCTATAAATTACCTGCTGGAAACTAAACTGATGTCTAGCACTGCTGAGGGAAAGAAAAAGAGAAGGGCCTATAAATCTCAAATCTCCAAGACAAGTGTATGGATCAAAGATTGGACCAATTATATCCCTTGCTAGATCGACGTGGGGTGATCTCGTAGACACCATCATGCCATAATGCATTCAAGAATTATCAAGATATGTACGAAGTAATCATTTTGCCATATTAGGAAATATCTGGTCACGTGCTTCCGTGTTGCTCTGGATGTCACGCCTCGCGCCTACCGTGAATTAATCGTGGACTGATCATGCCTAGCTTTTGCCTTTTTATTTCTTTCATTCATCTTCGTTGGAACTTCATTGGAATCTGTGTGGTCCTCTTGTTTGGAAGCGTCTTGGAGAACTTTTTTGTAAATTTGTCTTCGTGCCCAGCTCACGCCGTACAGCAGCTCTCATGGACTCTTTTCTTAGACATCCAAAGCGAAAATCGACCCATGTTGATGCTACCGCAAAATCGGAACCAGCACTGGAAGACGTCGAGGAGTCGACAGAGATAAAACTCGCCATGCTATCCTCGCTACATCCCCTCATTGAACAGGAAAGGCTTTTGGATGTCCTCTTAGCCCACGACGGCTCCGTTAGTCAGGCGTCGGCATCTCTCAAATCTTTTCGTCCTGGGATAAAGAAGAATGCAACTATAGGATTCCAGCAGTCTCTAAGACAGTACGCAAAACCTAACCAAGATGCAGCTCAGTCGTCGCCTAAGAAGAAGACAAAAAAAGGTAGCACGCTACATCTGTACGATCCAAAGGATGTTGCAGAGAACACGCCATGCACCATTATACACAATTTCCTCCCAGCTGAATTAGCAGATGAACTCTTAAACGAGTTATTGGACGAGGCGAAAACGTTTGAGCCAATCACATTCAAACTGTTTGAGAATGTCGTGACTAGCCCACACACATCGTGCCTATTTCTC
The DNA here is from genome assembly GCA_021066465.1 of Trichoderma asperelloides. Classification (NCBI taxonomy): domain Eukaryota; kingdom Fungi; phylum Ascomycota; class Sordariomycetes; order Hypocreales; family Hypocreaceae; genus Trichoderma; species Trichoderma asperelloides. Next base: position 316,694 of record JAJKFY010000077.1, read on the forward strand.
GAATCCTATGAGAAAATTCAAGAGCAAAAACATGATTACTATTACAATGGGGGCATGCTTGATGTAAGCCTTTTCTCCCCCTGTATCCCGTCATATCACAAAAGGCACTTGACTAATCTTCCAGTAGGATGTGCGCAAGCTCACTCCAACACTTGCTAAAGTGAAGCCGATTGTTCAAGAGACTGTCAACGAACAAATTGAATCTCGCATCAAGACCTGTTACCCTGGAGGCAAAAAATTGAAACACCAACCATCCAAGCCATGGGTGCCGAATGCTGCGTTCGTCAACTGCTATGACGGCGTACAGCAGAGCGTAGGGTGGCACAGTGACCATCTTACATACCTAGGTCCTCGTGCTGTCATCGGATCCATCTCCCTAGGTGTAGCACGGGAATTTCGCGTCCGTAAGATTTTACCTCGAGATGCAGAAACAAAGCGTCCAGACGATGCTGATGGCGAGGGTCAAATATCAATACACCTACCACATAACTCTCTCCTTGTGATGCACGCAGAGATGCAAGAAGAGTGGAAGCATTCCATCTCACCTGCCTTGTCCATTGATCCACATCCAATCGCCGGGAACAAACGCATTAATATCACGTATCGAGATTATCGGGCAGAGATGCATCCGTCACTCACCCCGAGATGCCGCTGTAATGTCCCTTGCGTGCTCCGAGTGGTACAGCGAAAGAAAGAAAACCACGGAAAATACTTTTGGATGTGCTATGCAAACGCTATTCCTGACAAAGAAGGGTGCACATTCTTTGAATGGGCTGAATTTGATGACGAAGGAGTCCCTATTCGCAAAAAAGGAACGGCGAAGCCGCCTTAACACAGTCATCCCATCCCTTATAAAATAATAGTCGGTCAAATACTCGTACCATGTTCCAAGCCTTTTCGAAGATGTTGAATTTTCAGGTGCAGTGTATTGTGTATTCGGAAATCCTCTCCAGGCAGACGGTGTCCCGACTGATGTTTCGGATGGTGATCATCAAGCATTTTCGCAGTGAAAGACTCGGCTAGGATCTTTTCTGATTCTACGAATCTATACGCACAAGAACAGAACATGGGTCGGAAAAGGTTACCACTATCAGAATGATTATGATATAGAGTCGACTGTGAGAGTGTGGCCCCACTCCGCCCAACACATAACAACCAGCGCTGATATCTTGCATTGTTAGCTCAGCATTTGCAACTTTCCTCCATCATTCACTTCCTAAGCCACGAATCTGCGCTCAAAGCGTCTTGGAAAGCCTATTTTGTCACCATCCTCGTATTTCATATCTAACCAGTATTTTGAGGGATTTAATTCAGCATTTCCCCCGATTTTACGCTATCTTGCACAGCATATCATGTCTGAGCAACTCACTTTTCCTGCCAAGTCGGCAGCTCTTCTCGAGCCTCGTCTACCACCAAAGTCGGATGCCGAGGAGGCTTTGAGATCGCGGCCCTTTGTTACATTGACATTCGCAACTTCACTTGATTCCAGTCTCTCTCTATCGCCTGGAGTCCGCACCCGACTTTCTGGTCCAGGCTCAAAAGCTATGACCCATTATCTACGGACTCGACATTCAGCTATTTTGGTTGGTGTATCTACTGTGTTGGCAGATGATCCGGCTCTCAACTGCCGCATTGCAGGGACAGCTTCCCAACCCCGGCCGATCGTCATCGACGCCAATCTCCGCTGGACCCCGCGCCGTTCTGATAAGGTCTTTGAAGTGTGCCGAAACGGCGTTGGACTTGCACCCTTCATATTGACTGGCGTAGATGAATCAAGCTTGCCTCGAGAGAGTGTTGAATTGCTTCATGAGCACGGGGGTAAATATATCCGTATCCCCGCTACCCGCTCCGAATCGACTAGTCGGTTGCGATTTGACTGGAATGACATTCTCGCTGCCCTCCAAGCTGAAGGCTTGTCCAGCGTCATGGTTGAAGGCGGTGGCCAGATCATCAACTCGCTGCTTGACCCAGCCTACCACGACCTGATTGACTCTGTCATTGTGACGATCGCACCGACATGGCTGGGACGAGGCGGCGTGGTGGTATCTCCAGACAGAGTTACTGACACGACAGGAGTTCCTTTGCCGGTCGCGAGGTTATCCCATGTATCGTGGCACCCATTTGGCGAAGATGTTGTCCTGTGTGGCACGCTCCGGGAATAGGAATACAGACCGAATTCACCACATCATCATCATTTACATACCTTTTTTTTACTTTTCTTTTTTTTTTTTTTTTTGCGTCATTTCGTTGCTCGTCATATACCAGAAGAATTCTTTCTGCTTTACATTTTACAGTTCTTTTTTTACTACCTATTTATGATCTATGCCTCATGTCTACTTCATATCATTGCCCAGAATGAATGAGCACCATTGAATGGCGACAACCAAACTTCACACCGGCAGTTGAACTCGAATGCTCGGCTCTCTCCGGCCAGTCTTTTTCCCATACAGCTCCGCATTCGGATCCGGCCGTCGAAAAAAAAAATCATTAGCTTGTGAGCGCCTAAGGTATACGATTTGGGCTTCTTAGGCTTACTTACAGTGGACACTCGAGATTGGACGCCAAGGAACCAGCTAGGTGAGAATAGGTTATTTAACCGCTCCTATACAATTGGATAAGTCTTAGCAGACGGAAACCAGGGTGCCGCAGAGAGCTGCATGACTCGGCCGCTGCCGAAAACAGTTCTGGAAACTGGGGCCATCTGGAGGTGTGGAGGGGCAGCTTTTTGCAAGCGCCTTACCCCACCAGCTGTCATCTGAAATACCAGCTATTTCGCAGCGCTCTCAAACAAAAGAGGGCCATATCGTGGGGATCCCTCCATCTCCCCCATTCGTGCTGCATTCTATGTTCATAACCCTATTGCAAGGCAGCTTCTCGTCGTTTTACACTCAATGCTTTCTGGAGCCCATAAGGATCACTATTGACCGTTAAACTTTGCTGGGATTGTCACATTGCCAACAGTGACATCAACGACACCGGCCGCAGAACCACATCGCATCGCATCGCGTCGCATCGCATCACCCTCCAGCAGCCATGGCTCGCCCTAGAATCACCGTCCTCGGTTCTCTGAACATTGACCTCGTGTCCTATGTCCCCCATCATCCTCTCCCTGGCGAGACCCTTACTGCCAACCATTTCAACACCTCTCCTGGTGGCAAAGGCGCCAATCAAGCCGTCGCCTGCGGCAAGCTTTCTCGCTCTTCAGATCTCTCCTCCCCTGCTGCCGATGTCTCCATGATTGGCGCTGTTGGCTCCGACACATATGGGCAGCAGCTCATCTCCAGCCTGACTTCCTACGGCGTCGACACCTCCGCCGTTGCCATCCGGGAAGATGGCAAGACCGGCATTGCCATCATTGTTGTCGACGAGCCCAGCGGCCAGAACCGCATCATCCTCTCCGCCGAGGCGAACCACACTCTCCTACCCGAACACTTCTCCAACCTGCCCGGCCCTCGCCCAGATCTGCTCATCATGCAGCTCGAGATCCCCTTCGACACCGTCTTGCAAGCCCTCCGCACCGCCAACGCCTCCAACATCCCCGTCCTCCTCAACCCAGCACCCGCAAAGGCACTCCCCGACGAAGCCTACACCAACCTGGCCCACCTTGTCGTCAACGAGACCGAGGCGGCCATCCTTTCTGGCTGCCAAGAGTCCGACCTCGACGATGTCTCCGGTCTTGAGCGCGTCAGCGCAATCTTCATCCAGCGCGGCGTCAACAACGTGATCATCACACTTGGTGGCCGAGGAGTGTACTATGCCACCAAGGACGGCAAATCAGCACTGGTACCTGCCCTCAAAGCTAATGTCGTGGATACCACCGCTGCGGGCGACACCTTTGTCGGATCTTACGCCCTGGCCGTCGTGAGCGCCGGAACAGGCGTCTTCGACATTGACACCGCTATCAGGGCTGCTAACCGGGCCGCGGCCATCACTGTATCTCGCAAGGGTGCCCAAATTTCCATCCCATGGAAAGATGAGCTAAATTAAGTTAACCATATAAGAAAAATCTACATCGGGGAAATATACAAAAAGGAACAAAGAAAAAAAAATAGAGAAATGAATAAATAATTTTACAACAAGTAAAGCTTCATGTTCCCTTCTCCTAATCTCGCCGAATTGCTATTAAATTAAGGCCGCAATACTCTATACTTCACAGCCATTGAACGTCCTTCCTTATAGAAAGAGAAGAGGAAGAATACAGCTAAAACCATGTTGCCCACGCCCAAAGACCAGAATCTTTCTTTCCCTTAACATCTCCCACAATTCCGTGTTTCTTATCTTTGCCCATGCTGCTTTTGTAATCTTCAACTTCATTGTGGTGACCGCGGCTGTTGTTCCTCAGGGCTGGCGTCAAAACTCTGAGAGTGGCATCAGGTGAAACGGACCATCTTCCACGTAAAGAAATATCGTTTTCCTCTTTGCACCATTTTCTAGCTTCAGAAACTTCTCTGCCGGATGCCCCTTTCATTCCAATCCCTGAGTCATAGGAGACTCTGTTTTCCCGTACAGAATGCAGTGACGGACTCGATCTTAGTAACATTGGCCGGTCCTCTTGTAAACTCATGTACCTCAGAGGAATGGTTGGTGGATCAGAGTAATTCAGATGCTTTTCTGTTGGTTTCTGCTCATGCCCCTTTGATCGTATTTTTTTGAGCTTTGGAGCTGGGATAGGATGTTGGGCTACGATCTGTTGCATTATTTCAGATGCTTTTTGGGGTCCCCAATGGCTCTCAATCACAGAGAATAGACGATCTCTGGTCGGTATCGGGTGAGGAGACCACGGAGAAAGAACATTATGCAGCTTGATAGTTGCCTCTGCAGTTGTTACTAACCTGGTCTGCAATGTAGATACCTCAGTCGCCCCCGTCGCATCACGTTGGAGAGGGAACGCGGAGTGTGAGTAGGACACATGAATGCTCATATACTCCATGATAGAATCTCCTAGTTGCAGCTGGAGATCCTCTATCAATTCTTCCGACGTTTGTCTGGAGTGTTTGTGCTGCCTTGGAGACGGTAATGCTGTCTTAGGCTGGAGTACGACTTGGACGAGGAGAAGAACGCTTGATCCGACAAACATGGTGCTATTCATCATGATGATTTTGACTTTATGTTAAATGAGAGTTCCATTTGCGGATACATGCAAACTTACGCTGGGAAAGATTGCCGACATATAATTTGAACGATTGATGATTGCACTGTTGGTAACACGTCTATAGTGAGATCGTAGAGAGAGCCGAATTTTAAAGACGTGTCTATATTACCCATTAGAACTCCACATTTTCAGAGGCGTGTATATCTCAATTCTGGATTTGGAACAGCAAGATGAGAAAGTGTACTACCAACCTTTGTTTGGACAAGAAACTCTATCATTCTCAGGCCTGGTACAGGCTGGAAATAGTCTGCCGCATACTTCGATCGCAGCCCAGAGATGCTGTTGACCTGCGCGCATGCTCATCGTCTCTGGTATCACAATAATATGTGGAGACAAAACAAGTGCAGTCTCCTCTGCTAGCAGAGGTTTTGATAAAAAAGGTAACTCAGCCAGGTCGTGAGAGTTTCTCTGCTCATGATGTGTACATCTAGAGCTAGCTCGGGATAAATCATCGAGCCATATATCCCTATTCTCTATGGGGAGCGTACATGTCGACGAGATACGGTCCCCCTCTTTATTCTCAAGGTTATTTTTCAAGCTAGAACGCTTGCGTCGGATTTTTCTCATCTTTAACGTTGGGTAACGCAAAAAAGATGAGAGTTGAGGCGATTTGTCTTGCCCAGGAATGCCATCATTCTCACTTCTGCTCACCAAGCTGTGTTCAAAGGTTGATTCCTGCGAAGATTGTCTCTAACCAGCTGATTCCTCGCTCGCACGACCGTCCCTCTTCTTAGACACAATTTTAGGCCGCCGTCTCGGAACCTTCAAGACTCTTGGCGGCTCGCCATCTTCCCACGACCCACGAGGGTTATCATCTATACCCGTATCTGCACTGTTGTTTTTGAAAGTTCGTTGCCGGCTATAATTCCGACGTTTCTTTATGATTCGAAGTGGACTCGGTTTATCTTTCGCAAGGATCGACTCCCTCGACGTCGAGCGTTCAAAGCAAGGCGATAGCTTGTTCTCAATGCACTCCATGCTGAATATAATAGCAACGATCAGCCTTGGACCCAAAAAAAGACAATTGTAAAAATTTGCTGTGAAAAATAAAGTATCCTAGCGATCTTCAAGTTTCTGACAAGGTAAGTTGGTCCTGAAGCTGTTGCTGCTGCGTAACACTAGAGCTTCGCGGTCGATCTCTCTTCTTCTGGCGAGTAGGATAGAATCTCAACGTCTTCAAGTCGAGCAAGTATACTGGCAGACATGCATTGGAAATAAATGCTGCTGCAAGAATAACTATGGAGAAAATGATGGTAAGAAAAGCAATAGCAGATACAGGATGCTGCCAGACGACCCAGGGGCTGTCTTCGACAGGGGTGATTTCAGCTGCGTTAGAGCTGTTTTGCATTGTGCAAGAATGTGGGCGAGCTCAAAGCGTATTTATAAATTGAGAAAGCACAAGTGATGAAGAGAAAGCGGTATCGAGACCTGTTTGAGAAGTTTATGGGAGAGGAAAGGGCAACAATGGAAACCTAGGATATGAGGAACCAAGAATGCCATAGAGACGATATAAGGAAAGAGCAAGAGCTTGTTGCGGCTGCAGTTTATAGGATAGCGCGACCCAGCAGTTCTCGATTCGTAAGTACTAGTACTAATGCACCATTTGAATGCACCATTTGAATTAACCTTCTCAAAGAAGCAGATACGTGGTGTACTAGATAAGATGGTAGATACTCATATGTCTAGAATAAGTGTAGATACATAATAAATTGTATGTCCTTGGCCTTTTATTTTTCTTTAAAAAGCGAACATAATCTCTTGATATCGACTACATAGGACCAGCCTGTTTCTAAATCCAGGTAAAGACGCTATAATGCGAGTAATTAAGGCTCATACTGAAAACTCAATGTTTGGAATTGCGTAAAGGGGCGTTGTTTTTTGGAAAAACGAGATGAGAGGGCTGGAAAAATCGAAGAGCTCATGCCGAGGCATCCAAGGTTCGACGCAGATTTCCCTTGACAGCCTCAATGGTTCCTTCTTCCAGTGCCAGGAAATGAATCTAAATAGATCTCTTGGTTAATATGAGGGTTCATTCTGTCAACGGCTAGACGGGGTGGAAGAGCGTTGCACAACATACCATATCGTCGGATATTCCCGATGCGCCATACAGGACCGACTCGGTCAAAGTAGAGGCTACTCCCTTCTTCACTCTATCCTCCCAAACACCATCCCAGTTCCATTCTCCAGGCTCGCGAACTGTCGTGGCCAGGGACGACGTTATACTCTTGGCGTCAGATTCGGCCGCATCTCCTCGGTCGCTGCCAGTCTCTCTGGTTGTGTCACCACTCAATATGCTGAGTCGACTCAATCTATACATCTTTTTGTCATCAACTTTCTCCTGTTTGCGCCGATGCGTGCGCCACGCATGCCAAGCTCCTGGGTTTCCGGCAGCAGAAAGAGGTACCGCATCGAGAACCTCTGCTTTATCAAACGTGCTTCGAATGTACTTTAATAGGGCGTAAGTCGATATAGTCTTCCGGTCTGTTTGCATATACCGCGGCAAGTCCTTTTCGGGAGGCGGCGGTGGCTTGAGACTTTTGCGCTTTGACGATTTTGTTGACACTGCTGATGGCGATGCACTCCTTCGACCCTGGCCACTTCCAGCTTCTGATCGTTCGGGGCCGCCAAACCACTCTGGAAAGCCATGCTCCAGGCTAAAGCCGCCAGGGGGCAGCTTTGGTCTCTCTGTAGTGCTTTTATCGCTTTCTACGCTTGCAGCGTACATGTGCGTCGTCAAGGGAGTGATGAGCGGGTGGAAGATGTCCGTCGAGAACGTAACCAGAGGTGGAGCTCGAGGGTATGCATCGGGAAACATAATTTGGAATCGGAGAACAGCCGGAGCATACGGGCCTTGAACCAGAGCGGATTAGCAAAGATAGGCAGGCAGAAGGAATGGTATAAGTCGACGAAGCGTGCCTCAACGGGCAAAGATCAACTTCAAGATGGAGAAAACAATGTCATTAATCTTACCATGGCGAACGAAAAGCACTGCTGACCAAAGTGACGGCTCTCCAGGAGTCAGGCTGACAAACACTCCTTCAGGGCAGGCTTGCTTCAATCCGGCGCTGTGATAAGGGGTAGCGGTTAGTTGACGTCAAAGTGTTTGTTTACTTCCAAACTGTCGGGGTCTTCCAATCAATTGCCAGTCATATACGTAACACTTACAATTCCGAAAGCAAGTGCTGCCGCCACAGCGAGGGAAGATGCCCCAAAGAGAGAGAAGTCATGTTGGCCAGCAAGTATATCCTCAATTACTACCGCATGGATGCAATCAGGAGGTGTGTGTGCACGCTTCACTAGATGACATTCGCGACAGTTCTAGCGCAGGAGTTGGGACGACATCCCGGGTAGCCGGGTTGCGTAGGCGGTGAGAATAAGCGGTGAAGTATTCTGCCGGCAAAATGGTAAATATTTGGAAAATCACCGCGGGGCTGAGAGACGTCACTGAGTGTTGAAGATTCGCATCGCGGGGCTGGGCGACAATGCAGTATTCTCGAGTCTCCAAGGACGATAAAGGGGCAAAGTGTATGAATAGGGCATAGGTACACACAAGCGCAAAAAAAGAAAAGAAAAAAGAAAGAAAGAAAGAAAAAAAAAGAAAAAAAGAAATTCATTCATAGAGGGGCGATAAAATTGCCGTTTGTTTCCAATCCCGGACTGTCAGACAAAAATCCCGTCAACTGATCAACTTTTTGCCAAACCTATTCTATAAAGGTATATTCAACGAGGGGAAAGTCGTTCATCTCTAGCTTTCCAACGGCGATCCAAGTAATAGCCGCAATGTAAGCAATCATATCTAGTGTCCCAGTCTCTTCTCGATCTTGCTCGCTTCTTGGGCCTTGATTTGCTTGATATCGTCTCGAGAGGCGTTGTATGAGGCAGTGGCCTGATTGAAAGGGTTTTCGGGGCTCTTGTCAAACTCCTTTCTAATTCTCTGCTTGCGCTGCTCCAATCTAAGACCTGTGCCGCTACCATCCGCCTTCATCTCGGCAAGCCTCCGCTCCTCGTATCGGTGGTAAGCGGCAGCGAATCGCCTTTCCGGGTGTTGATCAATCTTGGAATCGTCTCCACCGGCTGTCAAAGATAGGGCATCCAGGGCGTTGTCTATACCGGAGGCGCTAAGGGCGCCGAGTTTGTTGTCGTCGTCCAGCTGAGATAGATCCAGCCCCCGAGATTTCTTGACTGCTGTCTTGGATTTCTTAGGCTCTGCGCGAGCATTCAGACTAGCCTCCTCCTCCTTAGCCAATGCATCCTTTTCAGCTTTCTTCTTTGCGGCCTCGGCCTTCTTAGCGGCCTCTGCCTCCCTAGAGAGAATCCAAACGTTAGCCAAAGAGCACAAATTTCCCGCAGCGGTGCGCATAGTGGACCGTGTTGAACGCCCGAGGAAAAAGGGGGCGATAATCTTGACACGTATCTATCTATGCGAGGCGACTTCGGACAGCAGAATACGCCATCGCGCACCACTCACGTACGTACTTTTTCGAGTTGTTCTTGGCTCCCTGCTGCCACTTGTCGTCCTCGGCTTGCTCCCGCTGGGCCTCAACGGCAGCGTTCTTCTTGGCCGCGCTCTCCGCCTTACGCGCGTTGCCAGCAGCCTTCTTGCTGTTGTCCTGAGCCTTCTTGCCCGCCATTATGACGTCTGTTTTGGCCCCTTCCGGTCAGGGCTGAAGCGGGTCTCGCGGCTCCTGGCCGGGCGGCGGTATCAAGGTGTGTCTTTTTTTTCGTCTGCATGAAATCGTATGAGCCAGAGTCGGGGGCGGGATGGAAAACAGGGAAAGGAAATTAAAGGAAGAGTCAATGGGAGAAAAGGAGGGGGCGTGTGCGTTCGTCGTGGCCGATGGCGAGGGCTCTGTCGCCGTCTACTGGACCAGCGAAGCGTCTGGCCATCGAGCCTTGCAAGGTATCACTGACCGAACGGACCGGTGTGCGCCTGGCTGCAGTTTGTTTGCTGTGCAGCGCCTGGACGCAGTCTCCTGCAACGCCACTCGTCTGGCAGGGCTAGATCGGGGTCTGGCCGAGTTGCGATGGCGGCGCTGATCTGGTTCGCTGCGTCTCCGGTGCGCGCCCGGCTGCTGTTGCTAAGCTTATCCGGGGATGACTATCCGAGAGCGCCTTCCAGGATCTCTGCGACAGTGTCTTTCTGTAGAAGCCTGTGCTGGGAGCTTGAGTCGATGAAGTTTGCTGCGAATTGCAGGTTGCAGGTCGAAGGTGGATGCGGCGCGGACGAGCCGACAAGTGGCTGCCGGCGGTCCTAGCCCCACTAGCGTGGCGTCCGTGCGATTCCAAGGCATCGGCGTAAGGCAAACAAACATCCCACGTCCTTGGCTTCGCTCAGCTTGGTTTGCGTTCAATAGTGTTACGAGCCAAGTTGTGGCTTCTGAGATGGAGCTTCATGAGCAACATTTTAGTGCAGGATGGGCATATCATTGGCAGACGTATTGCTTATATACCCGTTTTATACAGTTTATATGCATTCCAACAATTGCGTTTATGATCTCTAAGTACTAAAATTCATTCAGTAGACAAAGTATAAATTAATCCATGATCTATCATTCTGAAAGATGTTGTCAAAAAATAATCGCCCCTACAAGAGAAACAATTACATTATAGGTTAGATAATATACTGTACTGTATGAGCATTTATCAAGTTCAACTCGATTGGATAAGGTATAGTCTAGTTAGTTCCCGGGTAGGAAACAACTCCAGCCATGATACCTAGTAGCACGCTGTGTTTCTCTTCATTTCCCCTTTTCCATGGTTTACATCATTACATTTTGTCATGTCGTTGTGTAGCCCTCGCCAGCACAGAAGCCTGCCGGTCTCGACTGCTCATGGCCAGCTTCAGCTTCAGCTCCAGCTACGCTCGCTAGCCCGTCGGAGATCCATGCCATTCCTTGGCAGCTACTTGTGCCTCTTAGTTTGGGCATGGCGCCAACCAGCTCCCTCTCGCATGGTCAGGCCTAGATCTCCCGCGCATCGAGCCAATCTAGCTACATGCTCGTATAGAAAACAAATGCGATTAGGTAGGTGTTCGTGGTGGTAGCGAAACAGTGGTATCATGCTAGCAGAATTGACTACTGCTGCTTACCAACACTTCCAAGATGAACTGCCTGCCACCAGTAGCATGATATCGCATACGGCTTGCGGCCCAGTTCGGCCCCCCTCCAGCGCATGAGATGAGACAAGACGAGGCCAAATCTGACCTGATCTGACCTAACCTGACGGCCCGATCCACAGAGAGAAGTTTCAAAAGACAGAGGCCCAGGCTTGGCCTCGAGCCACCTCGCCCTCGCGTCCCAGCTTTCTGGCTTTCAATCGCCCAGCGGCCACTTGCGCTCAGAGTCCCTCACGGCTTGATCGTCGAACTTGATCAGGGCCCCGTGGATCCCCCCGGCCGGGCCGCTAGTGGATCCCCCCCGGCAGCTCACCAAATCACGAATCATCAGCCCAGCCGCACAGCACCAGCCGCAGAGAAGCCCCCTGCCCGAAGTACGGTTCCTTTGGGCGTGCGGGAGCTATGAAACAATGAGATCTTGGTCGCCTGACGCCGCCTTACGTCACGCCGGCGCCGCGGATATCCAGCCGCCCATCACTAAAAGGGCATCTTCAGATGGCCAGTAGGCGGGCCCTAGTAGACCCCAAGTCTCGCATCCAAAATCTCACATGGCAGCACCACCAAGTGGTCTGATTGGCTCCATGGCCACCAGCCGATATCATGGGGAAGCTGCTAGCAGTGCGTGGAGAAGCTGTGCAAGGCTGCCAGAAAGAAAGGCGCTTACAAGGTACCGCGCACCTGGACGGATGTGATGCTGGCTGGACCATGCCATCTGGTCGCGTTACACGCCCGAGACTATTGAGAGCGAGTGCTACTCTGCCGTCGGAGCTTCTCTCCACGCGCAGCTCAAAAGGGGTCCCTGGACACGAGCTCTCCAGCTGATGGCCATCACTGCCGTTATCACACCAGGCCGGTGGCCGCTGTTAACAGGGGGGGGTGTAGGCGTCCATGCACGGGGAGTACCTCATGTAGTCGGTCCTGGAATCAGCCCTGATTACTCGTGCCTCCAGCCGTGGAACAGACACGCACGCGCGCACGACCCCCCGCCTCCCAACCGCCAGGCGCTCCGCACATCCGTTCCTCCACGAGCATCGTACTAGCTGTAAGAGTACTACCTCACAGCGGTTGCGTGGCTGTTCACTGATCCCATCTTTGATCCTGGCTCCAGCGCTATAATCCACGGCCCGATCCCACCAGTCGATGCCTACCACGCTGTCGGGTTCGGAGAGGGTGCCAGACCAAAATTGAACCAAAAAAAAAAAGAAAAGGTATGAATAAGATAAAGGCGTAAAGAAAAGAACGAGAAAAAGAAGGAGCCCCACCCCTTCCCTTGCGCTGCCGCGACTCATGTCTAATGCTACAGGTCGCCTATACCGTTCGTAATCCGGACGCCGCCGTTTTATATCGGCCGAACTCAGTAAACGCTTGTACGCTGGCAATCAGGCTCCGGGGAGACGGGTATCTTGACTCTTCCTCCCTGGAGAGAGGCTCCAAAATACCTCAAAGCACAGCTTGCTATAGCTTCCCAATAACATCACGTCGTGTGACGCAGGCAAGGCTAGCGTCTTACACCCGCAGCAAGCTCGCGTACATGTTGTGTGAAAAGGAATGCTTTGCCACAGCCCACTCTCCAAATAAAGGAACAAGAGAGAGAAAGCAGAACGAGGAAAATAGAAAGTGGGCATCTTACCCAGGGTCCCCGTAGCAGTCCCTCATTGCAGCTCTTATCGATCCAAAAAAGGCCAAGGCCGCATCCATTCCTGTCGCAGGTTGTCTGTGGGTTAGGCAAGACGCCCGTCACGTCATGCAAGCAAGCCAACTTGGAACCTTTCCCGGTGTTTATGGAGCATCTCGTCTTCACATGAGCAGCTGACGGTTACCGCCAGCAAGGTACCAAGAGGGCTATATACAGCATCAGCCACAGGCTGGGCCTGCATCGTGCTCCTCTGACTCATCCCATCTATTGAGCTTTCCCAAGTACATGTACTTTGCTTGTATCAGTGCTTGGCTGCATGGGGAACGGAGCTAGCTTGTACAATATGCACATGTAGTGGACGGGTGAATCTTGGTAGTCTACCTACCCACCCCAACTACTGCTCCCAGCTGGACAGGGATATACTACTGCTGCTGCAAGACCCAATCAATCCCACGGCGAATCGCATCGGGTAGGGAGTTCTCTGTAGGGATCATGCGTTCCGGCATACCAAAACCCACAAGCGAAGCAGTGCGTTCGAGCTTTTGCTCCGTTTTGGGGCATCCTGCAGGGCTCAACTCAGCCTGGCGACGCATGAGGTCGATCATCACCGTACTTATTGCAAAGAATCGCTGCAGTGCCCCCTCTTCTTCATGCAAGAGGGGCAAAGAGGAGACGGCCTTGCGAACAAGCATTACTTCTGGACACCCATTTGGCTCACTCACCGGTGAATAAGTGGTCAGCTTAGCGAGTCCCTCGAGCTGCGAGCGGATGCAGAAGCTCCGCTGCATGCTTCTCATGTAGCCCATCATTGGGTGATTTGGACGGTTTCCAAGCCATTTGTGGTGTGTCGTCAAGCCCATAATTCCCATGTCTCTCTGTCTCACTACTCTTTTGTGCATATACTGACGGCTGAGTAGCGGTATTGTGGGCACGAGCCAACAGATGCACGCCCAATCTGGTTGTGTTGCAGGGGACATGGAAAAGGTGAGCCTGAAAGCCGCTGCGAACTGGTTCGGTGTGCTCGAGGCCTCGGAGACTACAGAAAATAGCCGTAATTTTCTGTTCGGAGACAAGCAAAAATGCGCGAGGCCGGCCTTCCCGGGGCAATCATGTTTGATGACTGCGTTGGCGAGTACATACACAGCAGGGCCAGAATCAGAACAACATACCTCTCGCTTTCGTATCGCATCGGCACCACCAGCCAGCTGACCATGAGTAATACCCCTACTCAGAGCTGAACTCGCAGATGTTGCCAAGGCTAATATGTATATTCCAAACTCAACTGGGCGTTCCTTGCTCCGTGTTCAAGCACACTACGCCTCCTCTGTTCATGATTTGTATTGTTGCAGCCGTCACTTGTCGACTTTTCCGCGCAAAATGATATATCAGGCTCGCGAGGCTCGTCTCACTACTAGGTCCTAGTAGTATGTCAATACTACCTAGAGCGTAACTCGAACCAAAATTAAGCACGGCTCACGGTCCATGCTGCAGTTGGCCGCCCGTCTCTGATGATTCGCTCGAATACGTGCTTACAAAACCCTTCGTTGATAATACGGAGCCGCGTCTGCGGAGAACACCGTAATACGGAGCATGCGTCTGTCTTCAGTGCTTGTAGATGAACAGCGCCCCCAGAAACCACCATCCTCGTCACAGATCCAAGGGGTTTTTTTCTTTCTTTTCTTTTCTTTTTTTTTTTTTTTGGGGGGGGGGGGGGGGCCCGTAATTTAATTTAAAAAAACACCGTACCGAGTGCAAAAGCTGGTTTACAATGCCAACAAGGATTGGGTTTATTGTAGGACAAAGTACTTGAACCCACAGGC
>JAJKFY010000077.1:331426-422765 GCA_021066465.1 Trichoderma asperelloides
CCCCCCCCCCCCCCCCCCCCCTCTCCCCCGCGCTCCCCCCGCCGCCCCCCCCCGCCCGCCCGCCGCCGCCCCCCCCCCCCCCCCCCCCCCCCCCCCCCGTACTTTAGAGTCAACAAGCACCGTACCGAGTGCTACTGCTGGTGTACATTGCCTACCTGGATGGGTTGTATGGTAGGACCTAGTACTGGAACCCACAGGCTGCTCTCCATGCGTTCATAGAGAACATACATGGGAACTAGGCTTGTGCAAGGTTGTTACATACTGGAGCAGTAACAGAGTACTCCCTGGTACTATTGATACCGTGAATGCCTGCGTCGCGCCTTATGGTGTACGAAGTACATTCATCAACTCGCGCCTATACGGGTACCTATATCGCAGCCGTCGCCGTGCGGCTGGATCAGTTCGGAGATCAATTGAGCTCTAGTTGGAGATCGCGGATACGGAACATTCGCCTCGTTCGCACATCAGCCCATTTTCGTCTTAACAGCAGATTCAAAGATACTAATTTGGGATGTGATACCGATGACAGTAACTCCACGCCTGTCTGAAAATCCTAGGAGCTCACAAGCGAACATCATTGTGCCTTGTCCTCAGCCGATGGCAGATTCCCTCATAATGCGTATTTGAAGCAGGATTCCGCGTTCAAAGGGAGGGGGGGGGGACAAAAAAAAAAGCCATAGGGAGAACCGACAAGCCTTGTGACCGCTTGTGATCACGAGGCGAGGAGGTTTACAAGTAAGAGACTCCGTAATGGGACAAGGTGCAAGGGCCAGGATCACAACCCAGTTCGCTAACCTTTGTCTATTGCATACCCCTGGCCCCCGTTGACAAGGGCTCTCTTCGTTTTTACGCCCGCGACCAGTCATACAAGCAGAGTGCATTGGCGGTCGATCCCTCAACAACCGAGCGTTGCTGAAAGTGGTCTTTGCGAGTAGAGCTTGCAGGCGGCCAAGCACATTTACGAAGTACAGCCACAGAGTTCTGTTCCTGTTTGTGCCCCATGTCCAGGCAAAATCCTTCGCGGTTTTTTGGGAACAGGCATACTGATACAAGGGCCTCAGCAGCAGCACAATGAGCAAGTCGTTCGCTGTATAGCCTCCCATGATCAAGCTGGGCAATTGTGGATCTCCAAACCTCGAGGATTAGAAACACGATTCTATCCCCGGATAAATAGCTCCTTCGATGTATACCGCTAGTAGCACACTATTGCTGATAGTATTCCCTGCGTGTTATCTGGTTGAGCACAGTTATAGCCCTTTTTTCTCTGTTATGCTGCAGCTGCGAAGTACCCGACTGCATCTCTTTTGCGCATTTGGGCAGCATTAGCATTCTTCGCCTAGGTAAGGCAGTCTTGCTGCGTGAAGCCTAGACCTACCGTCGTAACAACGCAGGTATTTGGCAGTATACCGATTATCAGCCCACCGCATGCATCGGCGTGTGTATTTCGAAATAGGACGTAATTTCAGACCGCCAATATGATGCGCAGTAAACATAATTTCATATATGCACACCCTACAGCCATACCGGCCTCCTTGGATGTAGAGATCGGAGCGATTTGGCCTGAGGTTCGCAGAACGCAGCAGCTCCTCTTGCTCCTGTTACTGTCACCGCTACTGTAACAAGCGTTGTACCCGAGGCCCTGCTCGACTATAAGGCTGATACATAGGTTAGGTGATTAGAAATGTCGGATCGGATGCGACTTGTCGAAACCTCTTGGAGTCTATCATGATCTTTGTCGCGAATTGTCGCCGAGCTTATCCCACCTATGCCGAGTCTTAAAAAGGAGTGTGGATTTCTAATATATGTCGACAGATATCAGACAAGCATCCTGTCCGGACTATTCTGGCAACGAAATGCTACTGTGCAACATGACGCATGCACACATGCCCAACAACCACGCCAGCGCACAGCTTCCCTTCCCGTAACGGAGGAATATAGTCTTGGCGGTTGGTGACCATGCATCTGGCCAACGAATGCCGCTTCATTACTGGTATGCCAATGCAACTTGCATCTCTTGGTAGCACGAGGAAGGCCATGTGACGCACCCTCCTCTCTCGCATATTAAGTGTCAAGCACGGCATAAGCCAATGATCTTTCAAGATACCCATCAGATTTGACGATCAATTTCAAGCCACACACATACATACATACATATACATATACACAGCCTGCTGCTATCGCAGCCGTATCGGCCGACGCCTAGCGCCAATAAAGGCAATCGCTTTGACAGCATCTCATTCGCCCGGAGCCCAACGGTATCGTTCCCCGGGGGTGGGTTCACACTGGAGCACCTTCGCATCTTGCTAGCAGCTTTTTCAGCCCAAACGGAGCGCCGTAGTTTGCGCCCTAGATCCAGTTCTAGTCAAGTGTGCCCACTC
Organism: Trichoderma asperelloides; assembly: GCA_021066465.1. NCBI lineage: Eukaryota > Fungi > Ascomycota > Sordariomycetes > Hypocreales > Hypocreaceae > Trichoderma > Trichoderma asperelloides. Next base: position 333,805 of record JAJKFY010000077.1, read on the forward strand.
TTCGAAGGTTTCGAGAAGAAAAAGAAGAGAGAAGAGAAGGACAGACCCACGCTGCTTCATTTGCCTCGATGGTGGCGAAGGGGTAGGTTTGAAGCTTAGCAGACTAAAAAGCTCGGAGTACCTACCCATCTCATGTGGCGGGGCTCTCTCGGTGTGGGCTAACGCAAATCGTACGTTTGAAGCCAGATCCATGCACTTGATACAAGTCGGAGATGGATTTTGCATTACGCAACCCAAGCAAAAAGAGGCCACAAACAGGTGAAGCGTCGCTCAGCCGCACCCGCAGATTGGTGCCTACCGTCTGGCACCCGGATATCCGCCCACGCAGCATAGCAATTTCTCGTCTTAGTGCGGAGTACCTCATGCGCGCATGGGCTGTCTTGCTCCCTACAGTCGGAAGTTGAGAGAGAGAGAGAGAAAGGCTCGTCTCCTTTACCGCCGCTCGGCATTGCTCATTGTCCCTTAGACTGGAACTGGATGCCAGGATGTTGGTAATCAATCTGGGACTGGATAGCGCACAGCATGGGTATGAGCACATGTACGAGAATGTACCTCGAAGAAAAATTTTCAACGACAAATTTGCCTTGGGCCAATACCCCGGCGGTAGCGTGGCAACAAGGCCGCGCCGGTCATTAGAAGGGCTGGAGAAGCTCTGACAACAGGAGTAGCCCTAAGGGGGGGCCGCGACCCGGTCAACCGGTTTACTGGGCAAGCGATTCTGAAACGGCTGGAATTTGAGTGACATGCTAGGCAAAAGATTAAAGAATCCGGTCGCCGGGTCGATGGATTCGTCTAGGCTGTCCCCCTTTTCCTCCATCTCCCTCTCTTGCCAATCAGAGGCGTCAGCATCGAACCCACCGAGCTTTTGCCAACTTCCGCGGGAGGGGCACCCTGCCGCGCTACGGCTAAGTGTTGGCATATTTTTTTTCTAAGTTTCTGCCGCCCCTTCTGAAGAAGCTCCTTTCCGATGGCGGTCGTCGTTTACAGCGCCGGCGGAGGCGGATTGGCTCAGCCGGACGTGTGGACAGTGTGCCGGCATGACGGGAAGGCTCCCCGAATTGCGATACCCTTGGCAACACTGATGTGCGTTGACTCATTGGGTAGCGGTCCCTGCACTAGCTGTTGGTCATGACGACACTGTGCTGAGCTGGACAGAAAAGAAATCTGGTGGGAGGTTGCCTGGCCTAGGGTAGTCAGGGCCCAGAGATGGGATCTGCTAAATCAGTCGATGAGGGAGGATCACGAGGGGGAGTAAGTGTCAAAAGGCAAATCCATCTGGCGGTGAGCCCTAAGCGCTCGATCCTAGAAAGCAAAGACGTCAAGAGACGGGGGGGAGAGGGTAGTGCGAGGAGAGGGATCTTTGGCATGGCTCGTAGCTACCCAATGCCCACAGCAACACTATCAGCAGGAAGAGCTTTGATCCTGGGCAATGCAGTGCCTCTTGAGGTGACACAGAAGCGCAGTCGTGGCGATAGCCTCTTGATTGAGTGATTGCAGCAGTGCTGACACTCACCAAGCATGCTAGTGCGGGTGTGTGAATTCGTAGTCCGCCGTCAGCTGTGGCAAGGATTCTGAGAGAGACAAGAGATTGATCCCGTGGCCCATGCGGCAAGCATTATCGCTGTGCGCGTATGTTACCGTAGAATCCATTTGCGCCATCTCTTGTTTCTCCTACTTATTGTAGTTTTTTTTTTTTTTCCTTTTTTTCTTTTCTTTTCTTTTCATTACGTTATGATTTCATGCCAGGCACGTTAATTTGGGCTTCCCAATGCTGCATGTCATACATGCGGCCACATGTGTAAAGCTGGTAGGGCAGACCCCCATGGGTGGCTTACTCGGCCATGTCGTCCGTATAAGTGTGAACCAGTAATAGAGTACTTCAAAGTGGTTTTTCCCACCCAACAGTGCCCCGTATCTCAGGTCGATGAACATGGTGATGCTGGTATAGTCGCCATCCAACGTATGCCTGGAAAAAGGAACGAATCTCCCCTGCTTCATAGATGCCGCAGACCACGTACCAGCGCCACATGTACAAACACAGCCCGTTTCTCGTATACTCCATGGACACCTCTGAACAGCTCCTTGTTTGCTTTGCTCGGTGAGGAAATAGAACTAAACATACGTAGCCTTAGAGTAGCATTGGGCAAAGCAGAATACTCTTGACTGTAGCCAATTGTCATCAAGGATGGAGTTTACAGGGTATCACCAGTATGCACCCCGTGCAGCCGGTCAACCCTTGGGCGGCTTTTTCATATTTAGATCAGCGCGCAATGCGCTTGAAACAAATTGCATGCTAAAACGGTCTCATCTCGTTCTCTTATCTCGCCGCGTTGGCGGAACCGTTGCCGCGCAAAGAACGGTGATACTACATGTATGCAGAACCGGCGGCTATAACGGCGGATGCTCGCCATGCCCCCGCCTACTAGCAATAGGCACAGGGAAGCCCAACCTTGTCTGTGTCTCCCACTGTCCCGGGCTGGCGCTCCGAAAGCCTAGCTGCGCTAGAAAAGAGGAAAGCTTGGGTGACTGTGTGCGTTCGGTGGAGGCTCGCCCAGGAGAATGGTAAAGTACACAGCAAGTACACAATTTAGAGCCTCTTGTTGTGGAGTCGGCAGCTACTGCTAGTATTACGGCACCTGTGCCGCTGGTGGCCTTTGGGTCCGGAGCATTGGACCAAAAGCTCTGTCGAAACCAGGGGTGGTTGATCCTGGAACGATGGTGGACGCTTCTTACCTACTAGCACCTGTGCTGGAAGAACACCCCCTCCTTCCTTGCTGTGGCGCTTATTGTCCATGGGTAGATATTCGGTTTGTTGCTATCTGTACTAGCATCCGACATTGCCTTTTGCGAAGCTGCAACTCGCCGATTGGGGGACCGACCAGCCTGCTATGGCTTCGTTGTTTGATGCTGCTTGATGTTTGTTGGTCATGCTATTGCTGCAGCCGTCTACGAGCTCTGATGAAATGTCACGACCCGCAAAACACATCACCGCCGTTTCTTTTATTTTAGTTCCAATCACCCAAGCGGCCAAGAATGCTAGTAGTGTTCACCGGCATCAGGTCCCCGGACATGGGCCAAGCTGCCTAACAGCCCTGGTGGATTGAGCAACCTTGCCGCCCATCTGGCCAGTTCAATGCTGTGGCAGGTATTTGGTTGGCGTGCTTGAGCTTGTGCCTACAGCATGTATTAGCTGATTGGACGCAATTTCCAGATCCGCTGCCCAGATTCTTCGTTCCAATCTCATGTCGACTACTCAAGACAAAGTGTTTCTTTGGGGTAGAATGGCCAAACAATCCAAGAGAAACTCTTTCGCCGCCTTCGTCCGCATTAAGTCCCTGGGTGCTCTCACCACATCCAGTGTAGCGCTAGAGCACCCCTCTGATGGAGCCATCAGATCCTCGTATAAGTAATATAGGCTGTTCGAACTGGTAGTTTCAAGTCGTAGCGGTATCACCATGGTTGAGAAAAGATTGAGACGGCAACGCAGCAGTCTTGGCAATCACAATGGGGTGTGTGGAGAGAGAATGGGCCTCGTCTGAGACTTTGGGCGTAGTTGGGCAACGTAAAGCTGCTCCAAATAGTAGCATTTCTTTCCCCGGTCCTCTTTTGACACACAGGTTGGGGGGATTTTTTTTTTTTAGATATCCCCACGCATTTCGGAACCTTCTCACCACGTGGCCTGCGCGTTTTTCGCAATGCCTAGCATATCGGAGTATTGGTCGTTGCTGATCCCAAATTTTTTTCCTGCCTCTCTTTGCCTCCTTCTTCATTCCTTCACCGTCTGTTGCTCGCTGGGCTTCTACCAGGGACAAGAGGCGCTGCAAACCCTGAGCCTGAGTGCCCACAGAGCTGGCTCCAGGAGACCAAGTAACACAAGCCGCCCCTGGTAGGTGGGCTGGACACTATGGCACCACTCTTATGCGGCAGTCTCAAACCTGCGCCTACATCATACTGCAGATTGAGACTGCTGTACTGTAAGAGTAGGACGGAAGTTGGGCACGGACACAGGCACGAAGCTGAAAATACAGGCGGACTTAAACGCAGCTTGTCGCAGTCTCGTCGGTTCAACAATGCTAGCTGCGCACGGCCATAGCAGCAACCCAGTAATTTCCACAATGACATCAGTTCCCTCCTTAGTCAAATTTGGAGAGCGGCGTGGCCGAGCCACTCTCTCTCTCGCAATGTTGCCGCGGAACCATTTCCCCTAGATAGGTTCCTGCGCGTACACTTGGGCCGCGCTGCGAGATGGCATACACCAGCCATGGCGCTTCCTTTCGCTCCGTGAACTGTTGGCATTCTGCTGGCTGGATCAGCAGGCCTGTCAGCTGACCTCGGGCACTTTACTCTGGCAGGTCCAGGACGGTGCAACCTGGGAATGGATGCCACCCCCAATTTGATTAATAAATACGTGGGACACAATGAGGGAATGCTGACCCCCTTCTGCCGTCGCATGCTTGCTTGGACGTTTTCCCGCCTGATTCCCCGATACTATGAAGCCGCAGCAGCGTTGTCAGAACATGAATTCGTTGTGTATTGAGGATACGGGCTGAAATGCCGTGTATACCAAACGAGGTCCACAACAAGACGGGTAGGGTAGCTTGGGGGGGAGAAAAGAAGGCTGAAAGGAGTGCTTGACAGGCGTCTGTCTCTTTACTCTGCATATATGGTATGCACTGATACGCACCATGGCATCATGTGCTCTGTCTGCGGCCGGGCGTGTCAAGCTAAGCTGCGGTACATTGACCACTCAAAGTCGGGTTCCTTTCACAGATACGCGCGATATGCCTTGCTGATGACCAAGAGACGCCGTGCAGCATGAGAGACGGGACATGGCCGGTTGGTGAGATGCAATGGCCCCAGGTCCTCTTTGGTTGGCGCGGTAGCCCGCAGAGCAAACAGCCCGCAGGGTGCATCTTGGTTGTCCTTTCTTCGAGATGACAGAATCCTTAATAGTGGTAGGGATCTCAGCACGGTATCGGGTCCTGTCTCCAGCTCTCTCTCTCTCTCTCTCTCTCTCTCTCTCTCTCTCTCTCTCTCTCTCTCTCCTCTCTCTCTCTTCTTTTTTTCCTTTTCCTTCCCCCCTTTCTTATTTTCCCCCTCTGTTCGCCTGTATATATCTGGCGAGACAGGATTGTGACGAGACATACAGCTTCACCGGCCCCACCCATGCCGTGGATGTTGGGCGAGTCTCGACCAGGCTGCGATGCTCCTCCATACATCGTACTACAGCACTACCGGAGGCTGAAATACTAATTAGAGAAGCTATTAAGCGTGGGTAATTAGCATTGGCACCTTACCGCCGGTACGGAGCACATACTTGAGCTTGTACGTCACGCACCAGACATCCACCCACATTCCTAGGTCCTTGTACATATATGCTGCATGTCCACTTGCAACAACTCGACTTACATGCAGCGTGCCGCCACACCGGTCGCCATTAGTTAATTAGTGGTCGATGGCACGAGCGGCTAGTATATAGTAGTACTCGAGAATAAGATCGCTCTATACGGTGAGGTTGGGCAAATATTTGATGGTAATGCGTCCAACGGACCGAGCCAACGCATAGCGGCCTCGTCCCCTCGCCCATCTGCCAGTCGTGTGGCTGAGCGACATAACCGTGACACCAACTATAAGGGCTAAGACATGTTAGCCATATGATTCTGAGATATCACTGCGTTGATGGCACATTCTATGGCGTTAGGAACAAGAGGAGCTGCACGGCATTTTGCTGTCTCCCTGCAAGTATGCCATTCTACTTGTGTTTATGGAAGAAAAGAGTGCGACGGCGGTCCGCTAACAGTTAGCCACCTGCTGGTAGACACGGCAGCCGAGCAAGAGAGCGACGCGGGATTCTTCTAGGCGGCATCAGTCGTACTGCTAGGACTAGCTTGCAGCTCGAAGGTGCGCATACATAACTTTGCGCCTACTTTGTACTTACCTTGCATGAGACATGTGTGCGCACCTGGACATACTGCACAGTAGATGCGGCAGGCCAAAGAGGCGCTTTCTGTAGCAGTCTACACAATAGTGGCACGGTGTAGAGATATTTCTGCATGTCTCTCGCCTCTGCCTGTTGATTAATACTGCAATATCGCGGCGTGAAACTGAAAAAGGTTCAGTTGGTCTACTGGTAGACCATTATAGAGCACAGAATATGTTCGAGTATACGTAGGGTCACTATAAACATATGTTGTGCTAACTTCCGGACAAGCAATCTCAGGTGCTGTGATGGTCCGCATCGGATCATGGGCGTATGACGATGACGAGGGAGAGGCCTATCTTCTTGTGCTCCCCCAGCTCAAATTGCACTCGGGACGATCAGGAATTCATCCCTAAACTATGGCACCAAATTTTGGCGTGCCTCTCAAGCTTGGCATAGTAAAATGCTAATACTATACCTAGCAAGTAATGGCCACCAACAGCGGCCCGTACGACCTCTGCAGCCATCCACTCAACTTGTCACGAGAGAGTGATGGCCTGGTCGAACGACAACGACACAAATGAATCACTTGGCCGTGCGAAGTAAAGAGGTGCCTGCTCTACTTCGCGCAATGAAGTTTCTGACCGCTGGCTCAGTCGAAAAAAGAAAAGGCCAAAATTACCTTGTCCAAGCACAGACAGCATCAGTAGAAAACGGTAGCGGTGACGGCAAGCCGCTACTGTCAGTCCAACGAACGAACGGTCAACCAGCTAGCCGCTGCTATTATTGTCGGGTCAGTGCTCGTACCTGATGAAAAATTGTACTACACTCACTTTGTCTCCCTGCTGCTCCACCCCCTATTGCCAGTAGTAGTAGCCTTTTCACACCCCTCCAAACTTGGAGAGGGCTGTACTATTATACAAGTAAGGCGCTGGACAAGATAAAAAAAAAAAAAAAAAAAACAGCCAGCAACCGCGACCTGAGAAGTTTTCGCAACACTCGGTGGTGGTGACGGGCTGCAGCAGAATCCGGCAGTGCCGCTGGAGAGGGAATGGCCATCACGATGGCATTTGAGTCTAAGAGTGAAGGTTGATTTTGATTTTGATTTATTTTGCGGTTTTGCCTTTGGGAGGCTACGTAGCTGCGGCCTGAAAAATACGGTGTGCAATTCGGCGAGCCGGCTGCAGCAGTTGCGTGCACCGCAGCTGCTTCAACGCTGAAAAAAAAAAGAAAAAAAAAAAGAAAAGAAAAAAAAAAAGAAAATAAAAAAAAAAATTGAAGCGTCGTGTGCTGTTGTCGCCAACGACGTCAGGCAAAAGAACCTTTTTTTCCCCCTCTCATTTCTTTTTTTCCCTTTCTCCCTTCTTTCTCTCTGCCTCCCCCGGAGTGTTCCTTATCTCCTCTCTGTCTCAATATTGTGCGAACTTGTCGTTTCCCAGCAGAATCTCTCTTCTTCCTTCCTGTCCGAAGGATTTTTTTCCTCCACCCCCTCTCACGGCACTCCTCGCATGCTGCTGATTTTTGTCGATTCCAGCATCATCATCGCCATCATCCTTCTCTCCACTATGCCGCCCCTGCCTGGTCTCTGCTTGGGTGTTAACTAGATCCTTGCCCTGGCGCTTTTCGCCTTGCTAGGCCATGCCTGTCACTTGAATGCCACACCCCGATCGCTCATCCATCTTTAGGCACACCCCTGCACCTCTTCCAAGGTACCAAGCTTGTACCTCTAGCCTTCGCGGCGGCGGCTGACTCGACTCGAGAGACAGCAGCCTCAAGCCCGCACCACCCCGAGTCCACTTGAAAAATTGCACTTGCCGGGGCGATGGGTGCTTGTACAAGGCGGCGGTACCTAGCCTAGTTCTTCCAACTCTGTTTTAGGTCCTCGGCGCAGGTCACCGCTCAAGCTTGTTAGCGGGACACAATCATTTTGGAGCTTATAAGCCCCGGGATAGCCTCTGCATCTCCTGGTGGTGCTCGAAGCCTTCGTCTACCACTACATATATCTCCCGCCTTCACCGGACATTCTCTCCTCCTTTCTCTCACAGGTTCTATTCACAAGCTTGCCTCTTGGATACCCATCTTGTCCTCTGATCTTTGATTTACTTTCTTCTGTTCTGCATTGTGGGGGCATTGCCATACATATATGTCCGCAACCTTCTTCCGTCGTCGTTGCCTACATACCTACTACCTACCTAGTCAACGTATTGGCCTGTAACAACAACACACAATCTTTCGTCTGTCGACATCAATCAGCTTCACCCTGTACCTCGAAGCCGAAAACTCGTCATCGCCAACGCCACTAAGTCTCGTGTGCGTCTTGTACACGCTAGATACGAGCCTCGTAAACTTTGTTGCTCGGCTGGTAGCTTTTAACAGCTTATCCCGTTTATCCCGGTTAAACAATAATCTCACTTTCCAAAGCCACCCGAGATCGAAAACCGGTTCAACATGCGGAGGTCAACTTCCGTTTCTCGCCCTCGGCGTCGTAGCTCTGCTACTCGGCGCAAGGAGCAGTTGCCGCCTTTTCCTGTCCAGCAGATGTTTGTGCTTGGTAAGTATATTTCGCTTCGGGACCTAATTTTTAGAGCACGTTGTGGTTAATTTGGTGATTATATAGCTTGCTGCAGATTATGTGAACCAATTGCGTTCATGTCCATCTTCCCTTACATTTACTACATGATTGAAGACTTTAAAATCACCGAAGATCCGAACAAAATCGCTGTCTACGCTGGCATGGTAACTTCCGCATTCACTCTGGCCGAATTCGCAACTGGTGTCATGTGGGGAAAGTTGAGCGACAAGATTGGACGAAAGCCTGTTCTTCTTAGTGGCCTTATTGGTACTGCTATTAGTGTACTCATCTTTGGATTCGCTCCCAGCTTGCCCGTTGCTCTCTTTGCGAGAGCAATGGGTGGTCTTCTCAACGGGTATGAGCTTCTGTTTCTCATGATATTTTGATTTGTCCGATTTCTGACCTTGCTTTTAGAAATATTGGCGTGTTGCAGACCACTGTGGCTGAGCTCGTGACTGTTAAAGAGCATCAACGTACGTGTATTCTAGTCTCCTTGATATGTTGCTGATGGAAGCCACGCTAACAAGAGTGCTCGACAGCTCGCGCTTATACTATCATGCCTATGGTTTGGTGTATTGGGTAAGATATTTCAAGTTAGAGAGTGCACTGAGACGTTCTACTCTTACTAACCCTCTTTTTCTCACTCCAGCTCTATCATAGGCCCCATGATTGGTGGTGCTCTGGCTCGACCCTGCATCAGCTATCCCGACTACTTTCCCCGCGGCTCAATCTGGGACCACTACCCATACCTCTTGCCTAACCTCTTCAGCGCGGTGACTGTTCTTTTTGGTGTTGTTGTGGGCATTCTATTTTTGGACGAGACTCATCTTGCCAAGAAGGGCGAGAAGGATCGCGGTCGTGAACTCGGTGATCGAATTGCTTCACTGTTTGGTATGTTCACTTACGGCCGAGCCGATAAGCATGAAAAGCAAAGCCTTCTAGGCAACAGCAAGATTGCCGGATACGATACCATTTCTGGCCCTGATGCGACCAAGATTTCTCGGGGCAGAGAACGACTACCGGATTACCGGAGCCGAGAGACGTCGCCCCGGGTTCCTTCTCAGGAGAATGTAGAGCGCCAGGCTCTCTCCACCATCGAATCACCCGAGATGCAGCCTGATCAGCCCACTAATGTTTTCACTAAGCCGGTCGTGATGAACATCATTTCATACGGCATTCTTGCATTGTAAGCCCATTCTGCCCTACCTGACAAGGCTCACTTTACGCCAAGATGCTAATGTAGCTGGTTAGCCACACCATCACTTACGATCAGCTCTTCCCGGTTTTTCTGAGCACGGCTCCTCCCAAGGAGCCAATCCTCGAGCTCCCATTCAAGTTTGTAAACGGCTTCGGTCTTGACACCAAGGCCATTGGCGTTATCATCTCCGTCCAGGGCTTTTATTCACTGCTGTCTAATTATCTAATTGTGACGCCCATCACCCGCCGACTCGGACCTCTTCGCCTCTTCCGCCTCATTGCTTTCTCCTACTTTGCGCTCTACCTCGTCACTCCTTATGTGGTACTCCTCCCGGAGAGCCTGAGAATGCCCGCCATTTATTTCTTGGTCATCTGGAAATGCACATTTTCAACAATGGCGTACCCCAGCAACGCAATTCTCCTGGCCAACTCGGCCCCATCCAAGCAAGTTCTCGGCACGATCAATGGCGTCGCAGCGTCCACAGCAAGCTTGTGCAGAGCTCTTGGTCCTACTCTTTCCGGCTTTCTTTACGCCATGGGCCTGCAATCTGGTTATTCTGGCCTCGCTTGGTGGTTCAGCGGTCTGGTCACCATTGCTGGCGCCTATCTCAGCTCTCAAATCACCGAGAGCCCCCAAGCCCCTCTTATGCACGATTACGACGATGATGCAAGCGTTTAGAGTTTAACAGTTTTAGTTTTTTGGGATCCTCGGCATTAGTCCCATTCTTCGAGATGGTCTCACAACTTCGAGAGGATATCCGCCATTTTGTTTTATTTTTCATAAACTGCGATAATCGATTTTTATGTTTTTCAGCAAGCAACTAAAACAAGCGTGTTTTGAGTTGACAAGCCATGATTTTTTATCGGATTTAGCGACGCCATGAGAGGCTCTACCTCTCCCTCTCAGCACATTCGCCTCCCTCGTTTGTCTTATATATATATATATATTTTTTTTTGAGATTTGATGTATGCATTACTTGGGCACACAATTTTGGACACATTAGAAGGATACCGGAGCTCTAGGATAAACAAGGAACGGAGCAATTTTTTTTTTGGGGGACTTTCCCACATAGGGATCTCTTTTTCTTTTTCATTTTTGTTTTCTTTCTTTTCTTTTCTTTTTTTTTTTTGGAACGATGTGGGACACAAGCTGTGTGGGAGCCATTCTTCTGAGGATGGATGGATCGGGAGACTCGGATCAGGCCGGTGTGGAAATTGAAGACCAAGGACATGGATTAGGCTTATGGTTTTGTCGGGAATATGACACAAGGTATTAGGATACTGGATATTGGACACTAGGCATTAGGAACGGGATATCGGAAATGGAATATCAGGCTTTGGCAGCTGGAACCGGGCTCTTGAAAGCTGGCCCTACGGTTGGTTGGTTGGTTAGTCGGTTGGAGACGAATGGACCAGGACGAGGCACGACGTGGCAAGAATAGGATAGCATGGGACGGGATACGATAGGATAGGGGCAATGGAATGTTTTTGATTAGAGGTGTTTAATGATGGTAACTACGGGACCTTCGTTTTGGAATATTGGGTACCGGCTAGGTAGCACGTATTTGCACACTAGGCGTACATTGGTTTTAGCCACAAACTGGACAAATTCAAGAAAATTTCGTGGTGGCAATCTGACTAGTCTGGCAGTCTTTGCGGTGAAGGTGAGCCTTTCGGTATTTGGCAGCCCCATGGGTTCTGCAGTAGTTCCAGAGAAGGGCCTGATCCTGGTGCCTGACTAGGTGAGACGCGAGATGGACGATTTGAGGAGACTGCTAGTGGAGAAGAAAGAAGCCACACGGACGGGGAAATTGGGTTGAAAGAACATTGAGCCAATCGGGACATGTAGGCATGGCCAGAGCTACATACATGGTAGCTAGGTGACGACATAGTTAGGTTGGGCTGCCACCATGCACAGTTGGGGGCGCATTTTCCCCCAAGGATAGACGATGGTGTGAAAAAGAGGCGTGTGAACGTGCGTCTGTGTGCGCGCGCTAACGTGAGGCGTGGAATAGTACGAGACGGCATGGGATGGCACCACTTCATCGGTACTTTATGTGTGCGAGTGTGCTGGCGTCTGGAGGGCACTGGTTGTGCTTGATAGGAGGTACTACCATCTCCTATTACCAAGTGCCAAGGTATGGGGCCGGGTGCATAACACTCCTATTGCCACTAATTCCCCGCGGAAGCATGGTGATAATTTTAGTAACGGCAGTGCTGGTATCCTGTAAGCGGCACTTGAAGGGCAGTGCGTCAGTAGTTCTACGGATATTGGAGTGGTTTGTGGTACGATGTGAGAGAAGATGGATGGGGTCTGTTGGCTGAGGCGAGCGGAAGGAAGGGAAGGGAAGAGGCCGGGGAGGGGGTGTGAAGTTGGAGAAAAAAAAGGGGGGGAGGGGGGCCAAGGAGAAGAGGAGTGAAGGTGAAAAAGAGAGAGGAAGAGAGAGAGAGGGAGAGAGAGAGAGAGAGAGAGATGGGGATAGAATGTACGGGAGAAGCATATTACTACTAGGTAGGTAGTGCCTGGTATGTGTATATGTTCGTGTGTCCATTTACCCCGGATTTGCTGAGTGGGTGGGTGGGTATTGGTTGCGGATTTGGTGGGAAAGATGTGAGGTAGGACAAAGCTACTAAGGTAGCCGTAGTATTCTCCGTGCTTTAGTGTCTGTATGAAGATGGGGCACTACTCGGGTACACAAGCAAAGCGATGGAGCCGTAGGTAGGAGGCGTGAGTGTGAGTGGCAGTATCTTGGCGACGGTGCATGAGGAATTGCAAGTAGATGCGAAATGAAACGGGCTTTAACGAAGCGAGAGACGAAGCGAGGTGGTGTGTGCATTGAGACCAAATAACAACTTGGTACTATACATAATTCTCCTTACATGTTTGTAGTGCCTTACCTTAGTAGTATGGCTACAAGTACCTACTCCGTACACCGGTACTAGGTACATGCAGTACTATGTTATTACCAACTACTTATTTGAAATCCAAGCGAGAGAGATAGAGAGAGAAGGGGGGGGGGGAGGGGGAGGGAGGGCATAGCTGGGCAAAGAGAACTAACCACCTACAGAGGTATCTTACCTACTACTACTACTACAACAACTTGGCTGAACAACAAAGTCCGTGTGGTACTAAGTTAGCTTGGAGTCTGCATAAACCTAAAGCGCGGAGACGATTCCGCACCTTTTGGTGTTACCTAGTTTGGGGGAATCTGCAGCGGTTACTAAGCTGTTTTCCTTCTCTTCCTTCCTTCTTTAAAAAGTCGTATCTACTGTGGCTTTGTCCGTGACGACTCTGAGTACTAGGTATTTGTGCGGGTGTGTGCGTGTAAGTACAGGCATCGACACAAAATTGCTTTATCTTCTCCTTTATTTTCTTTAAACCCTTTTTCTTTCTTCTTTTTTTGGGGTAAATATCTCCGATTGGAAATTGTGGGGTTGTGGGTAGACAAGGGAAACGTCAGCTTTGTAGATGGGGATGGAGAAGTCGATTTGACAGGTGTTGATAAGGCATGGAGCGTACCGTACAAGTACACCTCGTACGGGCTGCACACTACATGTACTTACCTTGTACTACTAGTATACCTTGTATAATACGCAAGCTAGGCGTTTAGAGCACATTATTTATACCTGCTTATGGTAGGCACCAGGGATGGATGGCATCTCGAGTGGAAAAAAGGAAGATTATGCTGTGACATTCCACCCAGGCATGGGATGGATGAAAAGTTGGTCCGGCCAACTGCATTCACGCCGGTAGCAAAAAAGCAGACATGGGAGAAAAATCAGAAATAATCGTTGCCGCGGTTGCCTGTGCCTGGTGCCAGCTTCGGCCCCCAGCTCCAGGGGACTAACAGCAATGATGCTCAGCAAGGAGCGGCACGGTAGCACAAAGGATGAATACGCGACGTGCAGATGTCAGAAAAGGACAGGGTTTCCCCTAGTCCCTGGCCCGACTACCAGGCAGTAGCGCCGCCTAGATCAATTACTATACCATATTTACAATGTATGGCATGTAGTGTAGGTACTCTGCACTCTGCACTTGATGGAAATGCCAAAGTACGGGTAACGGGAGAGGAAGGCGGCATAACCGAGACACAGCAGACGGCAGCGGCAGTGAGATTTGAGGGATTCGGAACCGCGAGATGTGCATTATGACATCAACTCAGTCCAAATATGGCTGTAGGGGGCTGTACATACTCTGTGATCCACCCGGCCTTGTCTGGTATAGATAAAGGATGAAGCTCAAGTCTCTCTTTGTAGGTGTATGTATAGCTATATCCGGATATCCGGATACCTGGAGATGTAGTGTAAAGTAAGAGAGAGAGTAAAAGAGAGAGTAAGAGAGAGAGTAAGAGAGAGAGAAACTTTCAAAAAAGACAGCAAAACGGTGTATTGTATGCACGATTTCTTTGTGAGTCTAGCATTAAGCTCATCCATACTATGCATAGATAGTAGTACTACCTAACTGTAATGACCCTCAACGTAGCAGCACTATCTACTCGGCAGCTGCCCAATAGCAATACTGTAGCAACACAGCACTAGAAACGCAGTGTTCTGACTAAGGCAGGCATATGTGGAGACAAGGGTAATCCACGCTCAGTATCGTGCGTGAGCCGTTGGTTATCGAGTTAGCTCTATCTACCCCATAATACTACCAAGCAGGTTTTTCTTTTTCTTTCTTCTATTCTTTTACCGAGGCTCTCAATCGAACTTACATCAGCATGCAGCAGCACTGCTCATCCATCGACCTATATAAAGAAGGGGCTGCAATCACGACCCTGGCAGCAAAATCCGGGGACGAGGCTCTTGAGCGCTTGTGTTTCCAGAAACAAGGGATCCAGGCTATTGCTCGGCTAAATTAAAGAAGCTAGAAATGGTAGGAGTGTGGCTGCGTGGCTGGCCGCTAAAGAGGACTTGAAGTAAGAGAAATAAGGAAATAGGGAAATAGAGAGGAGAGATGCAGTCGGAATGCGGGGACGTGGCTTGCGCCAGGCGGCTGGTTCAGCCCGAGGGAGGGGCCTCTCTATCGCTCTGCGCTGTGCTCTTATCAACTGCTAGGAACTCTGCTGCTAGCAGCACCATCTATTGCCTTATACGGGCACTGTTAGCCCCGCGCAGCAGGCGCTAAATAAGCAGCAGAATCGACAAGTGTCAGTGCCACTTGAAGCCGCCGCTAACTGGTAGTGCTGGATTAGCAGGTACACGCGAGGTCGGCGTGGTCCCCCGCTATTCGCAAGTACACGATGCCGAGCTGGCTGGTGCCGTGGGGTTCGCTATCTGAAGGACGCTACTCGTGCTTTTATCGCCAACTCCAACTACCCACCATCTTTTTTCCCTCTCCCCCAAGCAACTACATGACAAACCTGGTCTCTGGCCCTTTTCCCTCGATCCGACGGTGCTGAAGCTGCATCCCTACCTGACCTTGTTCTGACCCGTACGGCCTGTCCTGTCCTATCGCGAGCGCAGACAACTGTGCCTTGACCTGCATTACCGAGTCCTGCGTCCATCAACTGCATAGTTATCCCATCCGGGGAAGCTTCCCGAGCCGTCTCTCCAGCCTCTGAGCTCGACGCGCCTGGGGCGTTTGTTCCGCGCCCTTTGGTCTTGCACGCTCAACGTCTTTCGGTTATGCGCCGCGACCAAAACGACTCGATTCATGGATGATTGATTTGATGCTTATTGCCTACCGCTCAGCACTTTCTGCTCCGTCGACGTGCCGTCAAATCCGGTAGGACTAGGAATTTTGGCCTCGACAACCGCCTAGTTTTATACGTGGCCGATATTCGGCCTTTGTTTGAGTCTGGACGATGGGATAGCGGAGCCAGGGAAGCCGAGCATAGGATTGGCCAGCTGTTGAATATACATTAAAGAAAAAAAAAACGAGGGAGGGAGAGAGAGCGCGCGAGAGAAGGCCGAGGACAATAAGAAAAGAGAAGAGAGTGCGGAATACGGAGTAGAAGGCAAAGAGAAAGAGAAAGAAAATTTGTTTCATCTTGACAGGAGCTTGTGCAACAGAAACTCCAGAGAAGCCCAGAGGTGAGTCGAATCGAATCGAGTCTCTGTGTTCTGCATACGCGCTGTCCCACCTCCCCCGCTGGATAAGCTGCGATCTGACGTTGAGGTGTCCTGTCCGATTTGCCCATCTAGGCTGAGGATTGCTCCCCTTGTCATTATTACTGCCCGCCTGACTTGGTTGTCTGCGTGAGAGCACCAGAGAGACGGGAGGAAGAGGCAAGGGATAAGAGAAAAAAAACCGGAGACGGCATCTGTATCGGTTGTGTGTGCTTGCATGCAAGCTGCTGCTGCCGCGACCCTCTCTTCTTCTCCTTTCCTAGACTCTGCACTGGGCTCTTCTTCTTTTCTCTTTCCCCCCAAGAGGATCTAACGCCGCACCCCCCGACCCCAAATCTCGCCAGCAGCTCGTCTCGTTGGGGGAACCGTCAGCCTAGCACAGCCAACCTTGCCTCATTGCTCCTAAACCATGCCCACGCATGGCCCGCCGTCTCCGATCCTCCAGCAAAGCGTCAAGCGTCAGCGGCAGGACTCGTACGACG
The DNA here is from genome assembly GCA_021066465.1 of Trichoderma asperelloides. Taxonomy (NCBI): domain Eukaryota; kingdom Fungi; phylum Ascomycota; class Sordariomycetes; order Hypocreales; family Hypocreaceae; genus Trichoderma; species Trichoderma asperelloides. The sequence goes on from JAJKFY010000077.1 coordinate 350,045, forward strand.
GCACGTCATCGCGCAACGGCTTCTCGAGCCCTGAGCAGCAAGCCGGCGATGCGAATCTAGGAGGGGCGGCGAGCAGCACCAGCAGCGGTCGCAGCGAGGCCAGTGCCTCGGCTGCTGTGCACCCCGGCCTCTCTGTCTCCTCTGCCTCTGTCTCTGCTGCGCCAGGCCCCGGTCCCGGTCCCGGTCTCGGTGCGGGCGCAACTGACGCTGCTGGTGCTGCGGCTGATGGTAGCACCGCCTCCACAACCACCACCGCGGCTGCTGCCGCTGCCGCTGCTACCGACGGCCTTGCGCCGACTGGCAAGCCTGGGCAGAGCAGCAATTTTCGCAACGTGAGCGCGTGCAATCGCTGTCGACTACGCAAAAATAGGTGTGATCAGAAGCTGCCCAGCTGCGCGAGCTGCAGCAAGGTCGGCGTCCCTTGCGTTGGCTATGACCCTATAACAAAGAAGGAGATTCCTAGAAGGTAAGTGGATGAAGAGCAACATAATTCACCAAATACACCATGAGTTTAAAATCGTTTCTTTATGTCTCTGTCCTGTTGTTGAGTTTGTTTGCATCTTGATATCAATGCCAACTGTTTGTGTAACGTTGCTAATTGTGAAACCCGCAGCTATGTCTTCTATCTTGAAACCCGCGTCGAGGTGCTGGAGAAGCTCCTGGAATCTAAAAATATCCCGTTCCCGCCGGCGGAGGATCTCGACCTATGCTCCCGGCCCGGAGCAGACGGCAGCTTCCCGGCTGTACGCGATACCAGTTACTCTAGCCACTCGGAATACACAGATCACCGCACCCCACGGCCTCATAGTCACCATAGCCAGAGATTGGATGGTGCGCTGCTTCCAGCAAAGAAGCAGGGCGATCAGAGCCCTGCTATGATGAATATTGTCAGCTCATCGAAGCCGCGATCGCTTGCCTCCACATCAGGTGTCTCGTTTGCCCGTGTTGTGCTTGCAGCCGTCCAGTATTCGGTACCAGACCAAAATAGCGGCTCTGAGAAGCCTGTCTCTTCTCATCACCCGAACCCGACTGGGGCCGGCACTTCTATGCGCGACTCATTCTTCGGTTTACATACTCGGCCCACCATCCAACCGGCCACCTTTCCGGCCAGGGACGTGGCTATGCGTCTGGTGACGCTTTACTTTGAGCATGCAAATCCGCAGATTCCCATCCTGCACCGCGGGGAGTTTATGCGCACCTTTGAGCGGGCGTATGCTCCTGACGGTCCGGATCTTAGCGCGAGGGAGCTATACATGCTCAATATGGTCTTTGCTATTGGCTGTGGTGTCATCGTCGGCGAGCCAATCAAAGCGGAGGCTTCTGGCGGCGGTGGACTGTCGTTTCAACGTAGCAGGAACCAATGCCAGCCGGAGGAGTACCACGCAAGCGCAATCGTCCACCTTGAAGAGTGTCTCAGCAGTAGCGGAGGTGGGCTTGAGGTACTGCAGGCCGTCCTTTTGCTGGCCAATTTTGCACTTCTTCGACCTGTTCCGCCTGGCCTATGGTATATCACTGGCGTGGCGGTGCGCCTTGCAGTTGACCTTGGCCTTCATCACGAAGACGGAGGGGATATAGACAACGGTGGTGGGCAGAATTCCTCTGGCCACAATCCCTCTGATGGCTCTGTAAACGATCCGCGAGACCCTAGCGGTGGCGGCTCGGACCGAGCGAGACGTCTCTGGATCCGTGACATGAGGCGACGACTGTGGTGGTGTACTTATTCGTTTGACCGGCTTGTAAGCACCTGCGTCGGTAGACCGTTTGGTATCAGCGACCATGTCATCACGACCGAATTCCCTTCCATTCTTGACGATGACTTTATCACACCCAATAGCTTTGGTAGTCCACGCCCATCCAGCGAAGAGCCGAGCTATAAGCGCGTTGCTCACCATTATTTTAGGCTGCGTATACTGCAGTCGGAGATCCTTCAAGTCCTGCAATATAATCAGGCCCAGATCGCCAGGACTGGAGCCCACGCGAGGACACTCTATCCTGAGATGAACAGACAGTTGCCATCCCCGTATCTTGTCCAGTTTGACTCGTATAGATCATGGCGAATTGACATTGACCGGAGACTTCGTGAATGGAAGGACCAAGCGCCTTTGAAACATGAAACTGGGGTAGCCTTCTCGACCGAATTTCTAGATCTGAACTACTGGCAAGCCATTGTGCTGCTGTATAAGCAGAGCCTGAGTATCCCTACTATGTTTGAGGGAGAGTATAACCCTTCCAACGAGGTCAACAGCCCTACGGCCTTTACAGCCGAATTACGAGAAGACGAGGAGCGCATATACCTTAAAGTTGCTGAGGCAGGACAAAAGATTCTGCGTATATATAGACAGCTGCATCTGAGCAGCCTCGTAAGCTACACGTATCTGTCTACCCACCATTTGTTTATGGCAGGCATATCATACCTTTACGCCATATGGCATTCTCCCACTGTGAGAAGCCGCCTGGTAAGTGCCCACGAATGTCATTTCTTTTATTCACAAAATTTGGAAAGGAGCTGGACGGTTGACTTTGGTAAATGTGTAACAGACTATGGATGAAGTAGACTTTACAGTGCTGGCTGCGAAGTCAGTATTCACCGACATGATTGACAAATGCCCGCCGGCAGAGACTTGCCGCGACGCTTTTGATCGAACGGCCAAGGCCACCATCCAGATGGCCAACTCGAAAGGCGGCTTTGGTTCTCCTGTCATGCAATCACGGCGACCACCTACTCGAAGAGAGACTACAAACTGGGCTCCTACGCCTTCAGATATAACACCAAAGAGGCCAGCAGCGTCTCGACATCGACATCCCTCCCAGCATCAGCATCAGCAGCCTGAGCAACATCAGCATCAGCAGCAGCAGCAGCAATTCCAGTTTGACTTGGCAATGGGCGACAGCCTGTCATCACCCAGCCTCTCAACCGGTGGAGATATGGCCACTCCACCAGTGACAATGGCACACTCGCACAGCCATGGTCGGCCAAGCCCCTCACGGCGAACAGGCAGCTACGACGACGGAAGCTCCGTTGTGGATCAGTCAATGATTGCCTCGCCATCTGTGCCTCGCCAGGCCACGCCCAGCAGCACCAGCGGCGGGAACCCGTTCCTGACTCCCCAACCGCAGCAGCAGCAACAGTTTGGGATGCAGGGACATATGGAATACCCTGATGCGCAAACAATGGATTTTTTGCAGACGCTGGGCACCGGGTCTAATGGCGGCGGCTTCGGAGGCGGCATGGACCAAGGCCAGATGGACTTTGGATTTGGCTTAAACTGGGAGGGCATGCACAACGACTACGCTGAGGCGTCATCCTCGGCGATGAATCCCTTTGATTCGTTCTTCTTTGGCGGACCTCAAGTAGGGAACGCCGCCTTTGGTGGATCGAATGGCGCTGGCGGACACAATGACGGGAATGATATGGGGTCGACAGGGAGAGGAAGAGATGGACCTGACGAGGGATCGATGACCCTTTAAGAAGGCGATGGATAATTTTTTCAACATATACGTGCATACCCAATACTTTTTTGTGTTTAGCTTCGTATTCTTTTTTTGCCTTTTTTTTTTTTTTTCGTTCTTTTTTTGCTCTGATGGTTTTTCACATGCATGGAGGTCTTTTGTGTTGATGATATCTCGGGACTATCTTTACTTTTCTTAATTTTTTTTTTATTCTTACTCATGAATATGGATGGAAGAGCTATGATTGGTAGCATCTGGAAACGGATAATACCTGGTTTGAGTGTTTATATATACATATACGCACATATTCACATAGGTATTTACCTACCTATATATACGTATATCTACCTAGTACATGAACGTATGAATTGCATGGTGTATTTAGCTATGTAAATGGCTGAAAATTAAGATGCGCTTTCCATTATACTTGTTCGTTTATCATCGTCAACATGCTAGCTATGCAGGTGAAAAGTATGTTTGTCTAAAGAAAGAAAGAAACGCCAATGACTACTCTTCAACCAAATTGATTTTAACAAGCGCTCAGCATAGCATCATCATCATCATCATCATACATTGCCTGCAACATAAAGAGAGGGAAAGAAGATACTGAGAGGGGAATAATCAATAAGTTGCTAACTGCCACTCGGCGGTTCAGCGGCGGTATCTCCTGTCATCGTCTTCACTGTAGCCAGACCTCCGGCTACTTGATCGTCTCCCCTTGCCCGTGTCCCTGGAAGGACCAGCTTTACGGCTATGCCGCCTCGAAGACGGCGTAGTCTCTTCAATGACCACCACTTCATTTTCCTCGTCGTAGTCGGAGGGTAGGTGGTCCCTCGGTGCTCGGCCGGGCGCCCCAGAGGACGAAGAAGTGATGGTGGTCAGTGGTGACGGCTCCCTCTTTCTTCTCATGGGCTCGACTATTTCGGGTGCTTTCCCCCTCCTCTCAGTCCTGCGCTTGGTCGTCCTTGTCGTGCGCTCTCGTCGGATCGACAGGATATCGGCGGCGCGCATGGTGGGCACTTTCCTCCTGGGTTTCTTGGTCTTTGGGCGCGCCGAACTCAGCATACTGCGTGAGACGTATGATTTGGTCTCGACAACTTCCTTGGTGCGGAAGAGGCCGGAGAACGGGCCGAAGCCGAGAATGGTGTACAAGATTAGCAGCAGCAGGATGAAGCCGGCAGCGGAGCCGATAACGACGCCGACGATGGCGCCAGTTGAGAGGGAGCTGTGAGTAGCATTGTACGTCTCGGGGATGACGACGAAGGTGGGCGTCTCTTGCTGGCGAGCGACGAGGGTGGCAGCGTCGCCATCGATGGCTCTTGTTGGAAGCGACGAAGAGGCGACAAGGGCTGAGAGCTGGGGAGCTTTGGCAAGCTCACCAATCAGCCGCCGTGGAAAAGGCGGCAGAGCAGGCATTTTTTCCCCCCCCCTCTCTCTCTCTCTCTTCTTTGTCTTGGTTTGTCTGCCTGTCTCTTTCCACCGAAACGCTGGTGGGTGCGCAAAGCACCGGTCTAGCTAACGGTGGATTTGTGTATCACAGCTTAGCGCTGGAGACAACAAGACAGAGACACAAGCGGAGCGAGAGGAAGAGGCGAGAAGGAAAGAAAAAAGAGTGTTGAAGTGCTGCCGTATGAGAGGAAAAAAAAGTCTCGAGAGCCCAAAGCGAGATCGGGTACGGTGAAGAAAGAAGATTGGCGAATCGGTACACGCTATGCAATGCAACGAGGGTCGTCTCAGTAGGATGACGATGACGATGACGATGGGCTGTATTTGTGCAGCAGCTGCATCATGTCGCTTTCAGGGGTCCGCTGCTTTCTTTTTGTATGTCTCGCTCAACGGGACATGATCTTGGGGCGTCGAGGATGGCCAGCCGAGTGAGTGAGCGGGTGGGTGGGTGCGTGCGTAAGCGAACAACAAAAGTTTGTCTTTGTTTCCCTGTCGTCGACTCAAGCTGGCGAATTTCTCTTTTTTGCTGGGTCCGTCTGTTGGCTCGAACCTCGCGCAGAAGCCAAGCTCAGCCAAGGTCAGGCACAAGGTGGGATGGATGGGCGGCAACGAGCCGCGACTAGAGCAGAAAAAAGGCGCCCAGCCACCCGCCAACCACCAAAAGGCGCCCCCAGCCACAGCATTTTCTCTGTTTGGTGGAGGTGGAGTTGAGGCCAAGCTGAGGTGGGACAAACGGAGCTGAATGCCGTGGCGCCTCTCAACCGAGACCGCACGAATCAAGTCGAGTGTCAGCACATGCGGGACGGGACAGTACCTGGTTTTGTTTCCATCTTTGCAAACAAAGAAAATGCGGCATGAGCGCGCTGTGTGTGCGATGATGGAGATTTGAGGTTTGTTCAAGTTAACATGAAGCTACTAGTACGTACTAGTATTTCTCCAAGGACAAGTGCGGGCTGGCCATAAATGCTCCCCGGCACCGGATTATAGTTTTGTCGGCCAGCACCTACCAAGAATCGAAGAGCTCAAGTTATCGATTAGACGAGGCAGAATGCCCTTTACTTAGGTATATAAAACATGATGGGAATTGTTATATTTGTGCAGGTAACTATGGAGTTGGCGAAAATGGTAAAGCTGTTGGAAGGCGATCTGCAACGGCGTGTGCTCCAACAACATCTCAGCTTGGAATATATCCGCCGATGATGATGGGCGGGTGTTGGATATAGAAAGCTACGTTTGGTTTGTTTGAAAGCTACGTTTGGTTTGTTTGAAAGCTACGTTTGGTTTGTTTGAAAGCTACGTTTGGCTTGTTTGAACATTCATAGTGGAATGTATTTAAATAAAGTTGCGAGAAAGCACTTTGTGCGTCGAAATATCTGATTCAGATTGTTCGTGGTGTGCCGTCATTTTCGAATATACCGGTACTGATGCACTGATAGGTCAGTAAATGTAGTCAAGCCTCTATGGAATTGAAAGATTGCTCCGTGTGGCTAAAAGAATTGAGTTTGCGGTTGTATAATCTGAGATATACTTTGATAGACTAGAAAAACCGAGGGTTATACATACCTTGGGGAATGAATGATACATCACAAACCGAGCTGTCCTTTTACAATTATGGCTGAACGTAGACTGGAAAGCAAAATGCAACATCAAGAGTATCGGGTAGGTGAGGCGCTGACTACTACAAGATACACATGTACCCTGTCTTATATTTTTTTATTTGTACCCGTCTTTGACTCGATACCCCACCACATAGCGCTGGAATTCAACTGTCTTCATCCATTTGAGAAGCTTCGGGCATCTCTCCCGCCAATATACTCAGACGACACCCCAATAGACTAAATAACTTTCCTACCTGTCAAAATTGAGCACTACATGCCTTAGATCGGAGAGAAATGCATACCAGTAGTCAGAAGGAAGCAGACGGCGCTTCGCACCCGTGCATCCGAGGACTATCCGCGGCTATCACTAATGCAAGGGACGAGGCAGCAGCTCTGTAGAAGGTAGACTCATATTCAAGATGAGGAGGAAAGAATCCGAGATGACGAGATGGACATGCAAGATGGTAAACCACGCCACAGCAATGCTCCAAGGGTATGTCTACTCATCTCTACCGTGAAATCATTGATCAGGTTTGTTTACATGTATTTTCAGCACTCCAATCCGGATCAAGCTGATGAATATTGGACGGCTTCCACGCCAACTTCCGCGACAAAGTGGCGTCACTACAGACGGCAAGCATTCTCCGATATACGACGCCAATTTCAGGCAGCATTGCGCTGACAACTAGATCTCCTCTGCTTTCTAATGGTTGTTGAATAAACTCATAGTTATAGAAAAAGAAAAAAAAAAAAAAAAAAAAAAAAAAAAAAAAAAAACCCATTAGCTTGCTTTGTTAGTGAGGATTTACATATTTAGACGTAGTTGATACTTGAGAAGCTGTAAGGAGCCTCAAGCTTCCAGTTAGTTAGTCCACTGTATTGAGTGGAGTGGATACAAGGCACGAAGCTGGTTCCACTTTCACCCGCTCTTTGGGTGGTAGTAGTAGTGGCAGATGCCGCTGATCGATCTCTGAAAGTGGAACCGGCGAGTGCAGTATTAGTGCCTGTACGCATTAGGCATTTGGATACATGTGCAGCAGCAGCGCGAAAGAAAACGCCACGACCGGCCACTGCAAGTCTTTTATTACGATACGCAGCCTGATTTTTTCTTTCTTTTTGCTTCTCTTCTTTTTCAGCCCCCTTGCATCACAACAAGTCACCAAGGTCGTGTGGGGCGCAATGTAGATGTGCAATTCGCCAGCGAGGCTTTCAGCTCGTGCTGCCCAAGGGCGACGCCGCACGAAATGACTTAAATACGCGCCTTTCCATCGTCTCGAGATACACGAGGTGTTGCTTCTTGGGTGCTGTATTTGTCAAGCTCTTATATGTATTGCTATGTTATGTTATGCCTATTGAAGTGAGACGACAACCGGCGAACGAATATACGTGCCTTCGAGACCTTGCTTGATACCATGGAAGCCAAGAGTGATGAGGGACCACCACCGCACGTCTGCATCCATCCACAATGTGGTGCCTGTGGACAGCTATTTGTGCCTGGGGAGCGTACTGTCGCACGTAAGATGAGATGCTTTATATTCAGGAAGACGGTTTAATCTGACGTTTCCAGTGCTCTTCAGCAAGACTACATCTACATGTCTTGTGTACAATGCGTACGAGTTTTCAGCCAGCGGGTATGCTCAGCAGTCGAAAACAGGCGACCATGTCTTCTACAAGATACCAGACCGTCCTCTCGACCTTGGCACGGAAGAAAGCATCACGATGCACACGGATTGCTTCCAGCTATGCCACCAGGCGTTTAAAAGCTACAACTATAGACGCGACTCCCAATACAACGGCGGCCACAGACGAGATTTTAGGCGCCTATGGCTCGCGGCAACGTGGAGATATCCTTGGAAAGGCATGGCGCCTCTCAAGCTGCCTAGCTACAGCGCTCTCGCAGATCCATCTCCAAGCATTATAAGTAAACTCTGTGGCTTTAAGAGAGAGTTTCTTCCAGAAATCGCCACCCTCATCCAGAGTTATTCGCGGTCTAGCATACTTTGGAGATTTGATGCCACACTCCAACTTGCGGAGGAACTGAACTTTGCTACAGCGGATGAAGAAGAAGCCATTACCTGTGCGCTTTCTGAGGTGTTGTGCTGGTCTCGCAATGGTTCCCCTGATGGGTCTCCCAAGCTTGTGCAAGACGAGCTTGTCGACCCTTTTGTGTGTCTCATAATTGACTCTCGAGGCATCAAGTCGATAAACAGATTGTCCGAACATTCAGCAACTTTGGCGGCCCAAATCTCCATTCACCCCAATTTATTGATAATAGAGCCGGTGGAGACTGTAAAATCAATAGATGTAGAATTCAGGGTATGTACTGTAACATGTCCACTTACATTGCTCTACCTACCATTGTTTATACTGACATTCTTCATGTTCCTAGCTCGGGAGGAGTCGCTTACACCTTCCCATGGCATCAAGTATCAACGTCTGGAGCGCGCCAATATCCATGCCCAATTTTCTAGACATTAAGAACCATGGGCACGCTGCGGCTTCGTCTATGTCTTTATTTTCCCGTTTCGTCGCCACTAGCCTAGATCCCCGCCATTGCACGGGAATCTCCTTCTTCATCACGGGGATAACAGGCAGTAAGATCGTTGGTATATACGGACATGGTCATCGAGACTTGCGCCACTCAGAGACATTTGAATATATGGGTTCTTTCCACGGATGCCGTCTCATCTGGATATACATACCACTGGCCCCCAACGACAAGATTAAGGCAATCGGCGTCAGGCGTAGCGCTCCACTGCGCGAGCCGCACTCTATTACAGTAAGTACATACAAAAGAATAGATTATAACGGGTCAAGTATTAAGCTAATATTCGTACCTACTTATTTAGTTACAGATGGCCTCTGGACAGTACATGATTGGTATTCCGCCGTCCAAAGCCCCAGTCTATGAAACATTATATACAGCAGCGGAAGAGCAGCATGCTACACTTATCCATAGTAGTCCATGCAACAGCGGCGCCTCAGTCATCAAGGCTGACACGAATTATGAGATGATAGCTTGTGGCATCCAATCAGATGTACCGCCGCTGCCTGCTGCATGCTCGTCTTCAGCGTCACTGGAAAATGTATTAAGCATTTCTATCTTTACTGATAAGCTAACGAAATTATGCAAAGGCATAATGATTGAGTATAACAATGGCTTAAAGAGAGCCCTTGGACAGTGCCGTTTAGGCATGGATTCTGTCCACAGGTATCAGAATCCATCGAGCATATCGTATGCTAGCACGTATCAACCAACATGCGGAAAGCATAAATTATCATGCAAGGGTGTACATGTTGTATTCGACTCTCAAAATCAGTTAAATGTTCAAGATAGGGAGTTGATATGGGAGCATTATGAAATGAGAGGCCAACTGTACTTTTGGTTCACGACGCATGAGGTTTATTTAAAGGTCTCTCAAGATTAGGCACATTTCCTAGGCAATAGGCACATATTTTGGGTTTATCTCCAGTCTACACTAAATTTGCGTAGTTGGGGAGTAGTTGGACCTTGCGACGTATATCTGGGCTAGAACGACTCAGTACCATAAGTAAAGCCTAAATAAGATCAAAGGTTTGCACATTGTACCCTGCTTTTATCAATGCCTTCATCTTTCCAAATTTTTCAAAACACTCCAAGGTCGGAAGGCTCAAAATCTCTTTCTCAACCAGTCTAGTCAAAAAGGATTGCCTCCTTGGATCTTCCTCGCGCGCTATTCTCGTTTTTACGTCAATGTATCTCGCACTGGGATCAAACTTGAGCGCATTGAACTGACTATGGACATTATGAGGCAGATCTCCGAGGATGATTTCGCCGTCCATCATGCCATGGACGAAGCACTCGCCTACTACGCGGTACTGCCTATGCGATATGAAAGAGTCACGGTCAGATGATTGCAGATGGATGGCATTGGCAGCAGAAGAACGCACTACTATGGGCGCATTGCAGCCGAATAGCATCACCAGGTCATCGCCGACCGCAGTCATTCCTGGCGCCAGACCGACGTATCCGTCTTGTGCTAACAATAAGGCGCGGGTTCTACAAGCGTCACGGACGATATCGAGATATAGACCGGCGACTGGATCAGAAACCGGCAGCGTGGGTGTTTTGCCATGGCCAGGCCACTCGCCCACAATGGCGGCAGTCAGAGCAACGCAGTCCTCGAATGGCGGCCGGTGAGACGAAGCAGGGAACCATCGGTCGGCAAAATCGCCAAGCCAGAGAGCGCGAGCAAAGGCCATCAGAAACCCCTCGTGGCTGCATTGAGCGGCAACGTCCTTGTACGCGTCGTGGAATACTCTCCGCATCTCCAACATGACATCCGCAAGGCTGCTTCCTCTATCCGACAGCGTCTCGCTGATTGGAATGACTCGGCTTACCGTTCCGCAGCGGATGCCCCAAGCACGAATCAGGCGGTCATCGATTAGCTCAAAGGCAGGCAAGTCGGATAGCAGCAGCGGTACAAAGGCGTGCATAATGGACGACGACAACTCGGTCGACCAGTCGGGGACCCAACTGGGCAGTTCAGGGAAGCGTGGCCTTGCGCTGAGATCGCACTGGCTGAAGAGTGTGAGCCCCCCCGTGTGCAGCATCTGCTTGCGCGCGGCGTCGGTATAGACCTCAGCAACTGTAAGCGTATAGTCGGGGACGATGCCGATGCCTCGCTCTACCTCGCGGAGGCTGCCAAGCACGCCGTATATCCGGTCTCGCGCGTCCGAGCAGCGCGAGCCTGCGATCTGCCTCCGAAGGTTGGCCAATCGAAACCCGCGAACCGAATACAAGGCGACTGTATCGGCCCTGCTGAGGCGGTCTCCGAAAGCACGCCTCTGAGCTGCGTCCAAAACACCCATTAGTCCTTCATGGGCCAAAGGCTTGCGCCGGAGCGTGAAGACAGCGCGCGAAAAGTGCTGCCATGGGATCTGTTTATGGCCGCACAGCAGCACTGCGCCGTGGTAGCCCAGTCCAACCTCCTGTCGGATCCAGACTCGGTCAAACCATTCACGATCAATCAGGTGGTAAATGGCGAGCACTTCGCGATGGCCGAATGGCGGAGGCTGCTGCATGTCCGCCCAGTGCGGCTCATTACCACTTGCAACAGATGGACTCACATCGCCATTGGCAAAGTTGACTTGCACCATGGCACCCGCATGCTCCAGAGTGTCAAGGGCGTATGTGCTGTCGTCACATTCGGGCCCAAGGAAAGCGATGACCCTATTCGCACGGCGGTAGATATCCGCCATTAACAGGACCTGCCTGGACCGTTCGGCGTGGTCTTCCTGGTTAATGCAGATGGCATCTGCCCAGACAGTACGTGACCGGTCTGGGTAACGTACGTGTCTCAACGCCGTCGCCAGGTTCGGCGTGACCATTAACCTTGCGAGGTGAGCAACACCAGCAGCCGAATCCGCAAGCTGAGTCTCGACCGCAACTGGATCGTCAACAGAACCCCATACATACGACAGGGCTTCAAAGTGAGGCGGGTTTTCATGGCTTAGAATGCTGTGGTAGAGATGGACTCGGATGATATCGGATGTGTTTCCGGGAAAGACGTCAATGAGTCGAATCTCTCGCGCCTGTAGAAGGGGCTGATATTTGAGTGTTGTCATAGCTGGCACTTGCTTTGTGTTGGGTAACTGCATTTATTAACTCCCATGATATACTTGACAACGAGCTTTGTACTGGTATCGGCTTGCCTTAGAGGTAGGTCATTACACATCCGTCTTGATGTTCGCTGCATGTCAAATGTCTGTCTATTTGCTGCCCAATTCCTCGTTTTGTGATTCTCACCGCCAAATCGCTAGCTAATTCGCACATTAGCGCATCCTGCGGGAAACCATGTAGCTCATAACCACCATTCTCAATATAGTGATGATGAGTCAGTCTATGCTATGGACAGTCAGTGGTGTCTTGCACAAAAGTTGATCACCTGCGAGTATGCGGACATCAAGAAGCAAGAGGTTTCCTGGGAAGCTTGTGACATCATCACATCACCTTTTGCTAGAAAATATTATGCATGGAGTCGCGTGTGATGACCCCCAGAGAGTGAATTGTGGCAATTTGCAGAGGATTCATAACCCGAGTTGGTATTTCTAGTCTATAATGCAACGACCGCCTTTTATTTAGCTTCACCATTCGTCTTCTTCTCTACTGCGCCGATTAATTCTTTCGCGGTCTGGACCGAGGATTTGGTCAGATTCGCAACGCTCCACACATCAAACATGACCATGATTCCTCGGTGACCCGACTCTACCATCATGGGAATCATCTCAGGAGCCAGAGCGCCACTATGTTTTACATGTTTTTAGCTCACGCAACAACAGCAACTTTATTGTTACCCTATACATTGGGGGGTTAGGTTAAACTTACCCAAAGAGCGGGATATCATATTTCTTGCCGGCCTTTGACATACTTTCCATGGCAGATGTCAAGACGGGATGGGGCGGGCCTCCAAGGGCCAGGGGCACTCTTGCATCTGCCATGAAGTCGCCAGGCCCGAACATGAGCGCTGAGACGCCGGGTATTGACGCAATCTCGTCGACATTTTCGATTCCCTTTACGCTCTCGATTTGGGGAATGATGGCGATGTGGTTGTTTGACGTCTTCATGTTGAAGGAATCCTCGGGGTATAGAGAGAGATCTGAGACGCCGGGAGTAAAGGTCCACGGACTGAATGAACGGGCGCCCAGAGGGGCTGTTGTCCATGTGTAAGCTCGTCTGGCTTCAAGTTTTTTGGTCGTATTACATTTGGCTGTTGGTACTTACGGTAGTACATCTTTTTCATAAACTCCTCTACCTCTTCCTTGCTTTCGCAGTGGGGGATGATAATGCCAGACGCACCAGCGTCCAAGGCCGTAGACAGTGCGATTTCATCTTCCTTTGGTACTCTTACAATGACTAGTGTCTCGCCCTCAGAGTGATGCTGGGCGGCTTGGATAGCGCTGTTCCAGGCAAGTTAGCACTCTCACATCTCATCAAAATGTTCATGAAATCCTTGGTCATTACTCATTGAGGGTCAGGCGATCAAACATGCCATGCTCAACATCCATCCAGATAAAGTCTGGCCTGGCAGAAGCAAAGACCTTTGTCAAAAAGACACTGGGGATGCCCTGAGCGACACCGAACAGGGTCTTTTTAGGATCCTTCTGGGCTTCTTTCAGAGCTTCTTTTAGGTTTCCAGGATAGGTCAAGAGCGCCGAACGCCATTTCGCGCGGGTGTGCAAGTTGGTTTGGTTGAGGTATCCTTCGCCAGACATGTTGAACAAGCAGTTGTGAAGATTTATCAAGCTTAGATATTTGATGGTATGATTCAAACTTAAAGATGAAAGAAAGGCTCGGGGGCATCTTCGTTTAATACTTTCATTCTCTCATTATAAAGACTTTGGTACTCCCCCTACGTACTCCCTTATTGTCCGTGGAGATAGACTCCGCTGGGCATCTCCGATCTAACGTCTCCGCCTCATCAAGCGGCCGCTGTGAATATTATGTGAGATATGATACGTAGTTGGCTCAGGGCTAGTCGGATTTATAGGTTGGCGCTGTGCTATGTCCGGAGACATGGTATTAGACCGCTTCATGCATTGGGTTAGACTTTCGGAACAGAGAGTGCCAAGAAAGAATAACTGACAATGCAACACTACCTTATCAATCTCTGAGCGAATATTGGAATAACGTAGATGCGTATGGTACGGGAGATACGCAATTGGCAATGCTTGAACTACATTCTCTCGGCGACATCAAATGTTGCTATTTTGGAGTTGGAGGCTGTCTAGTTGGTTCCACTTTTAGCAACTAACTTTGAAGCGTCGAGCTGATTACCCAAAGTGGAACGAAACCGTGTGCACGAAACAAGTATAAGCTAACGAATGAACTATCAAATTAGTTCTCACATGCCAATGCTGAAGGGAGCTTGTTTGGAACGAGACTCTGCTGGTGCTTATTCAATATCCACCACATTCCAAATCTTAGCATTTTTACCATGAATCCTCTGCTCCCCTATCAGCTACGTCCGCCGTATCGCGCGTATCTCTTCAAGGACCCTCTACCCAAAGTCCGAAATCTAGCGCTGAGTCACGGGCTCCGTATTTCATAAACCAATCAAAACTGCCAAGGTCAAGACATGCTGTTGTATTCGGTGTTGATACGACTCCGAGGCGGGACGGAGAATGCTTCGCTGTCCGGACTCGTACGAGATGCGTATATGCAGCTTGTTTCGTTGAGTAGTAGTAATATTGAGTAGTATTTAAATTGTGATCAATGTGATGCATCATATGTTATGTAATCGAGATACAGCCTCAACTTTCGATGGGGTGCATGACGAGTTCAACAGATAATAGTTCGATCAAAAAGCCGCCATTGTTCGGAAATATATCCCGTTCGAGGCAATGTACGTTGCAATAAGCGGATACCGCCTTTTGGCACAAAGAAAAGGGGCAATATGCTGCGGCCGCTGGATCTGGTGCCACCGTGGATGGCGCGGCAGCTGTGTGTCGTAATGTATCCTTGATGCCGTGGTTAGGGGCACGTAGGATTGCAGATTGCCACGGTTGTAAAAATAGACCTTTTGTTCATTGTTTATCGTTTCCTTTAAATTATACTTTTTTCTCGCTGACTGGATGAATATAATGAGTCTTCTTCAATCTGCTAACCAATCAGCATTCATCTTCCTCAACCTGCTAACGACTCTGTTAACTAAAGAATTGACTAGCGAAAGGAATTAGTAGAAGGAATTGGCTACTGTACTGCGTCGATTCCTTAGTTACTGCTCCGTAATCTTTTAGTTAGCAGGGCGTTTTTTTTAGTTCTCAATTCACAACCCTCCAGATTGCACGCAGGATCTAGCTAAGAACCTTATTGTACCTATGTTGCGAAAGAGTGGGCCTTGGTGTTGGCGAACGAGATTATCCTCATTGATTCGAATCTGATGTATCAGTCTCACAATATTGGCCTTGAAGTCTTTAAAGAATATCTTTAGGTATTCTTCTAGGTATTGTACGACATGGCCTATTATCACAGACGCTTGTAGAAGTGCGTCACGGCTTCGTTTAGTAGAAATTGTATATGCCAATGGCATGGAATGTAAGGACTATAACAACAGTTTTGTGCGGCGATCTGCCCAGCTTCCAGAGAGCTCGAATAATTAATTGGCACTGTGGGCTATATGATATGTATAACTGTAATGGCTCCAACAAGACTATCCTCTTTGGACTTATTCTTAATCTCCTTAGCTGGGATGTCGCACAGTTCTGGAACAATAAATAGCACATTGATCGTGCTAAAGACTGTACTATTTATAGCCAGACGCACGATGTATATTTACCTAAATACATTGAGAATCTTACTAATTATTATGGATTTATCCCGCGTCATTTATCACATATAGGATTATGGATTATGGATTATGGATTATTTAGGGCCACTTTACCCGCGCATTTCGGGTGAACAATCTGGTTTTACACTGATTTGAGTCATAGGCCATCCGAAGTCACTATTGCAATGTGCATTTCTGGAATTTGTGTGGAGATACAGCATGATGTTAAGCTTGTATGGTTGAGCTCCTATCGAACTGGGAAATGCACCTTGCGAATATAATTGCGCGTATCGTCACTTGACAAGTCACTTAGTATCGTTTTAATTTACAGCTGCTAATCACCATTAAGAAACCGGTCTCCAACTTGGCATACATCATACTTGTCACGAGCGTCTTATATGCTTCAGTAGCCTCGTTAAACCGCGTGGCCACTTTCCAAGAGCAAAGATACTAGTGAAACGGCCGGCTTACTTTTCCAACCTGCTGTCAACGAGCCCTTCTACTGTCCTAGAATCTCAATTGATTGACTAGGAATCTGTCTCGAGCATCACTACTGTCTGCACGTTGGTCGCTCAACAACCCTGGCTATTTCCCAAGTTTTGTGAGATGTGCTTACCCCGTCAACCTCGCCAATACAACACCACCAGTAACCAAAAAGTACGACTTCCAACACTTTCCTTGATAGCCTAGGACCAGCCGGCCCAGAAAACGTCACTTCACCAAAAAAGGGTGAATCAATATATTGCTTCTCTATTTTTTAGAATTAAACATGCACTCTGATGGCCCCTGGTTTGCCTAGGATGAGTGAAATTGAAGTGACGACGAGGACGAGGACGGCGACGAGAACAATGATGAGGACAGCTATGATGCGGATGAGGATGAGAGCATGGATGAGGATAGTGGCTTTAGCAAGTATGGGGCATCTGAGTGGCTCGAGCTCATCAATGGACCCTTTCTCTCAAAGAAGACCAATACCAACGGCGAGCCTGACCGTATGGACTCGTGCTTCAGCGTCCGAATTGATCGCGATCAGACACGACTCATCTTCCACAATAGCATCGACGAGCCAAGCTAAGAAACTTCCAGCATGGAGTTCGGCCTCTTTGAGCAATATGGTCGGATTAAGCTTGCTTTCAAGGAGGCCGCGGCTCGATCTGGTTCCGGTATCTGGGCGATGAGCTGGACTGCGGTGACATTCTCCTGATCGACCAAGTGCGCATCGACAAGCGTTACAGGCGCCAAGGCATGGGCCGAGAGATGGTTCATGTCATCCTGCAGAAAGCTCTGGCCAAGTGCAATGCCCATGCATTCGTCGCCATCGCTCGTTCAGCGTCAGAGGTTAGAGACGGGTGTAAGGGCGAAAGCGAGGAGGAAGAAGATACCATATACGACAGGAGAGGCGCACGCCGAAATGCTTCTCAAGGTCTTTGGGGTTTCGACGCATTGGCTACACTGAGTGGTTTGCCTTCGCCGCGGGGAATGCGGAAACATGTGTGACACTTCTGAAGCGCTGCCAACGAATAATTCGATCCACCTCAGCCAACATCAGGGCCACACGGCCAACGCCATCTTCAAAACGCTACTAGATGCATTTGATACCACCAAAAGCCAGATCGAGCACCCCGTCGATGACTGAGATTCCTCCCGCTGACGATGATTTTTGATGCCACAACCATCCTTAAGACTCCTGTGTAGGCAATTCCTGTCTCACATGTCCTTCATGCTCATGCCCCTGTCTTTCAATTGCTTGGTTATGTGGCTAGGTAGATTTGCTATCATATTAGGGAGTTGCCACTTCGTAATCCGAATGTAGAGTCGATGGTATGCACACGGCCTCTTTCTTGGTTACCCAACGAGTAATTAATAATGAGTAACGTTACGTGTATGTACAAAATCGTGAGGGAAAAAAAGAAAAGAAAAGAAAAGAAAGAAAGAAAGAAAGTGATGATATATTCAGTTTGAATGGTAGAACAGAGTGAATTTAAACATTACAATTCCGAAAGCCTTGATGTCGCACGAAGTCAGGCTAAGCAATATACATGTAGTTTTTAACCTCTCGCTATTGTTATAGTACGTCCTACATTGAGATGCTTTGAAAAAAATTGCTTAACGAAGTGACCTCACCTAGCCATCTTATAAAAATTATAGCGATGTATACCATAACGAAATTTACGCAATTTGCCAGTTGTAGAACGTTAAGGACGAGAAGTGTGGTTTTATCAGCAGCTGTCCGTGGTAGGCTTTGAGCGCTGCCTATGTCTTGCGTGTTATACATCAGTCGATAGATAAAGTAGACAGTAAAAATAATTAAATTCGCCAGCAAAACGTCTTAATAATGCGAAGAATGTGGCATCAAAGTCAGCGAAGTGACGCATCTGTTAAGAACGCAAATAGCCAGTGAGCGTCACATCACATGATCCCCTTCGAGTGCCTAATTACACATACTTGTATACAGACTTATTTAACTCAGAGCAACTCTTACCTCAATCTTAGATGATTCATCTTCGGGCCTCATCCTACGTTACAATTCCTCCATGGTACCAGACTACACCCCCGCTTGGTCCGCATAGTCCATAGGAGCAGATGAAATCAACACTCAGCGATTCGGCATTAGCAACGATTCGGCATTAAACCGTCAAGTTTCATTACGAAATAGGTTGACAGGGGAAGCCAACCGGGCCCCCTGTTAGCCACAGCGATCATGCCCAAGCGGGCTAGATTCCAAGGCAGCAGCGTTTTACCAAAGAGCTCCATATGTACCATCATGCATCGGAAATATAATGGTTTCCTTGATAATAATTGCTGCACCTGGCTACTGTTTCGATGCATCACAGCGACTTCAATTACCAGACAACCCAAAGGGTATGGAGAAACACAAACCTATACCAGCACCAGTCCAAAGACTACTTTGTCGCAGCATCAACGATCATTGAAATTTCCAAAATACAACTCAAAGTATAAACTCAATCTAAAGACTCAACTTTGAAATTTTCAAGCAAATTAGATCAAGTTGTTGGAGTTATTTCAATTCGGAATTTATTCAGTTGGTGTATGGCGGAGTATGTTCTCGCGTCTCGCGGGTTTTCTCACACCGCACGACAACAGACATCCGTGACAGCTTTTCACAACTCTGCAACTCTACCTCGCCCTAACTATTAAGACCGAAGATTAAACTAGCTCTGGCCCCTTAGCATAGTGGCTTGGAAACCATTGGTCAAGTCTGGAATATGCCTCCCAAAGAGGAAGTTCAAACATGGTCTGACCTCTCCTATTGGCGCGGAACATGCATCTGGATCCTTCTCATCACCAAGTAGGCTAATAGCACCACTGCCGAGACTTGTCCGCCATACAGATTTGGTACTGGTGCATCTTGACAGCGTCATGCGGCTTTGTTCCCCCGATGGAAGGCCGAATGCCCTTTAAATAGAACATGGATATAAGGCCACCGTCTGCCTAGACGATGAAGCGTACAGCTGTGCAAAGTATCGGCTCGACATAGTCTGCTTGTATTTTCAAAATGAAGGGTCTCATCATTGCTTCGGCTCTTGGGATGGCCGCAGCTGCCCCCAATGCAGCTGTCCCCTATGCCAACACAGCTCCCTCTGCCAACATCACTCTCGAAAACATTCAAAAGATTGATATCAGCATGGCTGGGGGCAAACCTGGCAAGCGTACGCTTCACGGCCCCTTCATGGGCGACTTCCCCGACCCCTCGATTATCTGGGGCGATGGTTCTTGGAAGGCGTTTGCAACTTCGTCACAAGGGAAGAACATTCCTGTTGCCGTATCTAATGATGGCCTCACTGGCTGGACGTTGCAGTCACAAGACGCACTGCCCAACACCGGATGGGCTCGAGCTAGCGCCGGCATCTGGGCCCCGGACGTTCAAAAGAATGTAAGCAAGCATTTGGCTCCTAGAACTTACATGCAGATGCTAATGTTTTAACAGGACGCTGGTACCTATGTAATGTACTTTACCGGCACCAACAGCAACGGTGCTCATTGCATCGGTGTTGCGACATCAGGCGCTGCCGCCGGCCCCTATACTCCTACAGCAAGCCCTCTTATCTGCGACGATGCCAATGGCGGTGTCATTGACCCTTCGGGCTACGACGATGGAGTCAACCGCTGGATCTTGTGGAAGGTTGATGGCAACAGCCGTGGTGGTGCCACCACTTGCCAGGGCGGTAGACCTTCGGGATCTACTTATTTCCCAACGCCTATCAAGATCCAACGCATGGCTCGTGATGCTTTGACTCTGTTGGATAGCCCCAGCACTATCCTTGACAACTGGGGATCTTCCAACGACGGTGTTGTCGAGGCGCCTGCGCTCTACAAGATTGCCGACAACAACTATGTTCTCTTTTATAGCGCTCACTGCTACTCAAGCGATGACTATGACATTGAGTATGCTTTTTCATCTACGATTAACGGAGCTTACACAAACCGCGGCATCTTGGCCAGGACAATCTCCAACCTCGGCATCTACGGCCCCGGCGGTTTGGATCTCGACCCTAACGGCGTCAATGTTGTATTCCACGGCCGCACTGCCCCCAACTCTCCTAACGCCGCAAGAAATTTGTACACCGCAAACCTCGCTATCAACCCTAACCATGCCATCACCGGTGCGAACTGGTAAAGCATTCAGGTTTAGGTGGATGGAGCCGCCTCGGTGTGGGGGGGGGGGGACGATTTTGCGTCTTTCGCTCAAAGAGAGGCTTGCGACCAACGCACAATTCATGTGAATGATTCATTTCTGCTGTACATAAAACCACGAACTCAATTGTATATAGTAGTAATATGAGCTAGATGACGAGACTAGATAATGACAAATCTTGTATGCGAACATGGAATGTTGAACACTGAATATATTCTTTTCATGTCAAAGCTACATTTTTTATTAGACCAATCTTTCCATGGCTACACCAGGACTATGGTCTGGCTGACCATTTACCGCAATGCACAAGGCCAGTTTATGCCTGCCATGACTTCATCCGGCGATGCCTCCTTCTGGCGTGCCAAGAAAGGAAATGGTGGCGACGGGGCTGAGATCAGCGCGGGCAACACAATCAAACTGACGTGGCGATTTTCCGACCAGACAGCCGAATTTAGGGATTTCTACGACGACTCCTTCGGTCGACGTACTTTCAACAAGCCTGATAACGTCAAAGAAGACGAGTTGCATCTCAAACTCCCCTTCCCTGGATTCCAAAAGACTGCAGCCAAGGACCGTGCCGAAGGAGAGAGCGCTGGGTTGGCGATGATCATGAGCGAGATTAAAACCGATTCTCCCATTCTACAAGAAGTAGCCATTAGTTTAAAAATTTCAGAAGGCTCGCAGAAGAGGACCTATAATCTACATGATACCAGTTTCCGGCTTGATCTGATTGGCAACGGCGGACTGGGCGAGCTCGAGGATTACATGACGCTTGGTTTGAATCAATCCCTTACTTAGACATTTACAAGTATTATTGCTCAGCGGGAGGAGATCCTGAAGCGAGCAAAGGATACGCCCAATATTGTTGATGAAGTGATAAATAAGTTGGATCAAGTTGGGAGTGCATTGCTAGGTCCCTTGTTTCCGATTATCTCGTCTCCAGCCAAGATGATAATCTCCAAGGCTGCAGGAATTTTCAAGGGCATTTTTGGGTTGTAATAGTCTCTCTACATGGTTTTAAACTTCTCAAATTTTGGTATCTTAATGATGGTGCCAAGACGAAGCCAAATCATGCTTCTAGTCCCAATTGCGCTTCAGATGTCTACTGGTATAGACTTGAGAGTTTTCGTACACTAAGAGAGCTTAACTAGCTGAGTGAGAGTTTCTTATATTATAGATCTTAAAGTAGCAAAATTAAGCCAATATTATCGTAAAACAAGCTAACGTCTTGGATAATAGTATAAAGCACATACTTTATATTTATTTATTACCTCTACTGCTAGTTACAAATAAAAAGAAAATGCTGTCTATAGTGCTTTTACTGGAACACTCTCTTCTACACTTTATCTTTATTAATCAAAACCTTAAGTTAACACCCTTAAACCTCATCCACCAACTCCCTCCAAAGCTCAACTACATCTTCTATTAGTTAGTATATATTCTAGCAAGCTCCCTTAATACCTAAGCGAGTGCCTATTTTAAGGTGCAACCAACTGCCCTGCAATATTGCATACATATATATTGCAGGCTGCAGCTTGAATTATTTACTGCAGGAGCCCCGTTTTACATACTATAATTTAATATATCAGAGAAAAATAGGCCGTGAAATTAATTGAATTCTCTGGTCAAAGGCATTAAACTACTTGGAGGGAGCGATACTGATGCATGGACTTATATCGATGAGTCGTCAATCAACTGCGCGCAACACTTCTTAGGTTACTTCCAAACATGCGTTTTCAGATGGCTCGTATAGCTCAGTTGGTTAGAGCTTCGTACTAATATTCGGGTTCAACGACTCCAATGTTGGTAATGCGGAGGTCGCAGGTTCAAGCCCTGCTATGAGCATTCTATTTTTGCTTTTTATTTTGTTAATTGCTTTGTTTGTTTTTCCTTTGCGTTTCCATTCTGTTGGCTAGAATTTCCTCAAACGAAATGTTAGAATGGGGGTAAGAGGGGGTAAGAGGGGGGCGGAGGTGGGAGGGATGATATACGAGGAGGGTGTTTGGAATATTAGTCGTGCATTTGATCCGAGGGACCCAACTTCTGGATGGCTTCGAGCCTTCCTGCACGTGTGCGTTCTGGGACAAGGTTATATTTATAGTTATTTGCGACAAAACATGAATATTAATTGGTGAGTAAAAGAGGTTTCCCGCTGCAAACAATGTCTTGATATTTGTCATACACATGGATCTTAGACGGGCACGCGTCGGTTCATTCGCCAAGATAAGTAATCCTGAAGCCACAGTCTATGGCGTTCGAGCAAATACAAACATGAAAGAGCATGTCTGTATAGAGACTATGTGGAAGCGTGTAGGTTCATTCACATCGATTTGTCCAGCCATATATAAATACAAAGATAAAATTAATATTTAGCTTTCAGATACGTTCCTGTATCGATGTACTTATAGCTCTAAACAAAAGCCACATCCAAACACCTTTTTGTCTGTTCAAATCGCAAAAATCCAGACCTAGCTATTTTCCAAGGATTCGTATTCATTAGAAACCTTGCTAGATCCATCAACAAATATCCATCCAAATGTGTTTGCGTGCAAGTGACGTAATGCACCAAACAGGTATTTCCCAGCTCTTGATTCCTCCCGCACAAACGCTCCCAAGTACCTAAACAAAAGAAAGAAAAATACAAAAGGTATAAAAAAACATAAAAACAGAAGAAGAAGAGAACAACTTGTAAATACGCGTAAAGATATTTCAGCTAGATACAGCGCATATCTAGGATGTTCAACGCCAATCGCCAGTGCAAATGAAGTTGTCATGCACACAATGCGGATATGGTACACACCCGTATGAGGCCGACGGGGATAATGAAACAGACAAAGGGAACAAAAAAAGAAAAAGAAAAGAAAAGAAAAGTAGGAGGACAAGTTACTGGATCTCCCATTTACGCCTCAACCGCAGCCTTTGGTGGCAATGGCGGCAGGGCACATGTAGGTGGTGGTGCTGGCGGTGGCATGGCCATCCGCGGCAGGCTCTTTTTGCGCCCCATACTCTTGGAGTAATTGCTAGAAGAGGACGATGGCCTCGATGGAATTGCCGGAAGAGGTCCTGTTGGCGGCGGCGAAAGCTGGGGAAGCGACTCTGCAATGCTAGCAATGGGATGCGCCTCCCCGGGAAACGACTTATCGGAAAAGGCAGACATGAAGCTAGCTCGCCTAGCTGCCCAAGAAAAGCCCAGATTAAAGCCCCGCGAGAATTCATCTACATCGTCGACTGAGGGTCGAATCTTCTTTGTCTTGTCAGTCCAAGAAGCCGAGAGGGGTGAAGGCAATGGCGAGTACGACCGGTCAGTGGCGGGCGATGCCAAGGGGCTAGCATCTCCAAGGGTTGATGATGAAGTTTTGGTCTCAAGCTGCTTTCGCAGTGCGTTGAGACTGGCGAGTCTCCGAGGGCTGTCATGTGCGTTCTCATCGAGGTGAAAGCCAGGTGGAGTGATGGGACTCGGACTGGGGCTCCGCGTTGTCAACTTGGGCACCAAGCTCAGGCGTCGTGAAGGCAGCGACAGCCGCCCCAGCACCTGCGGGACGTTTGGCATAGACACGAGTCTCTCTCGAGGTAGCTTGGGGACACTGGGGATATCCGAGGGCGGCCGAGTCTCCGCATTATGGCTCGTCACAGGTCTTTCTGGCATGACATTCTCTTTGGGGGACGGCTGGTCTTCAACAGTGGATAAGGGCCGCCCTACACGGATATTCGACAGCTTACGTTGCGATCCCCGGGAGGTCGAAGCGACAGCATCTCTTGGTGATGGCGGAGAAAAGAAATTCTCTACATCTAAAGCAGACGCCACCTTCATGTGAGAAGCCCGGCGGCCCGTGGATTGCGAGGTGGAGACTCCAAAAATGTGAGTGCCACGGGGCTCAGTAGGGGATGGGATCACATCATTTCCAGCGGCGTTGGCCCAGGGAAGTGGGCTGAGTTGGTGATGCTCCAGCATACCATCTCCACCAAGACTGGCCTCCCCGATGAACGGCCCCATAGTCTGCAGTGACACTCGCCGATTTGCAATGACGCTGGCGTTGGGTCTAGGCCGTGCGGTTTCCGGGATAATGGTAATGTCTGCTGATAGCGGGAACCTTTCGCGCACGGGTGAGCCCGCGGGCGAAGAAGTGGTTGACGTCAAGTTTGTCCGCTGGCCGGACGACAATTGCGATAATCGCTGTGAGCTGTCGCGAAGATTGTCCAATTGGCGACCGTCATGGGATGCGATGCTATTGGTTGCTGACTTGTCATCGTATGTCAAATCGTGGCTTATAGAATCAAAGTCAACCACAGGAATTGAGTAATCAGGAATCCTAGAACTTCGTTCTTGTTGGGGTGCCGTCGAGGGAGGAGTGGGATTGGGTTGTGCAGAATGAGTGATATCTCTGACAGAAATAGATTTCAGGCTTGGCTTTTCACGAACACGCAAAGTATGGGCATCTTCATTCAGCTTGGCCTCGGCTTCTCTGAGTAGGTCAGCCTCGGAGATGCTCCTTTTGCCTCCAAGTCGCTCAATCATGGACCGCAAGCAGGTCATCCAGCCGTCCATGTCCTCGGCGTTTTCAAAAACCATAATCATATTGGATGTGTTGCGCCTTTCTGTCGATCGGAAGGACAGCTTCGAGAGAAAGGATCGGGGGTCGGTTAATGGCGGTCTGTCGTTGTTCTCTGTGGTGGATGTAACCTGCAGCACGAAATGGCGACCCGGAATCATATCAGTGACAAATGCCGCCGAGGACGCACCCAAGCGCAGCACCTTTTCAGGCAGACGGTCAATGGCGCCGTCTCCAGCATACTGAAGTAAATAGCCAGCGGTGACAAGAATGTAAATCTTGGTGGTCCACTGCAGATTACCGGCAGACAAGGAGTCTCCGCGATTCCTCCTCCTGAACTTGTCACCGGTGCTAATGCCGGCGCTGCTCATCATGCTTGTGTCTGCTTCGGTGAGAGGTACGATCATGTCGGCCACGCTAGACTTCTCACTGAGTTTCAGAACAGTCTCTGTAGGCATGGTAGTGGCAGACAGCGTTTGCTGCTTGTGCGCCTGTTGGTACGCCCTGATGAGAGGCGGTAACGTCCAGACGGTGAGAGTCGGACGAGGCTGCTTTGTTATTGACATGCCTGGGGCACGCTTCCCGGAAGAAGCAGAAGAGCCGGTGGCAGGAGTATGTGGACGCGGATCATGACTGTCGTCTGGTTGTTCGTGGGATACATCCCACGGATAATCTGGCGTAGAAAGGGCAAGTTCAGACTTGGCTTGCTGTCCATATGGCCAACCGCTGATATCCGCGAGAGACTGTCGAAAGCCGCCGCCAGACCGAGAAGGTGGTCGCCTGCCTAAGTTGCTGAGCATGTTGAGCGAGTTGAGCGAACTGGGTGATTTGAGAGAAATGGGTGACGGTAGGCTCTCTCCCGCCTTAGATAACTTGCGACCAAAGAGGTGTTTTAGGCCAAGCTTGGACCCTCGACGGCCTAGTTTGCTCTTTTTCAACGGAGCTGAAGCCGAGACATCAGAGTCAAGCGAGAATTCGGAAGCCGGTACATTTTTCCTTCGAGGAAAGGTGTTGCTGCCCTGAATGGCCTCGAGTCCACTGCCAGGGGTGGCCATGGCGAAGCCAGTTAGATAGCCGATGACTCGCACTGGGGAAGACGCGGCACTGCCAGGATAGACCACAAAAGATGAGAGTTGATTTGTGTAAGTGTGTACGTGAGTGGGAAGCTGGAGTTGTTTGTGACGACGCTCGGTGGACCCATGAAATGTCGGCGATTGTGAGAATGTCAGTTGTGGAGAAGTGACTGTTTCAGAGACGGGCGAGGAAGAGAGAGAAAAGTGGAAATGAGTGTTGGAAGCAATGTTTTGTAACACTCGTCAATGGCTGGCGCGGTGTAGGTCTTTGTTGGGAACTGCACAAAGGGGACTCGCAGACGTTCTGAGCGATTGACGGAACAGAATTCGGTACAGTGGACTGCAAGAATGTAAGACGTCGACGGGATATACGGCAATTATACAAACAACAGGCTGACGATGCTTGGCTATAGATGGGAAGAGAGCGTGGTGCGATTGCGATGAAGCAAAAGAGAGCACAGTGGCAAAGAAGAAAAAAGGCAAAAAAAAAAAGGACTGCGTAAGGCAATTTGCGCTTCCTCTCAAGATTCCATTATCCCGAGGAAGATTGAGGTTCCCTGGAGATGCAGCAACCGTGAGAGGAAGAGAGGCGGACGAAGGTGGGACTTGCGGACTAGTAATACTTGGATGCGCCTGCCACCCAGACTGGCGTTTCCATTGATCCATTGCCTTAGTAAGGCTAGTGCTGGTACCGTAATCTAATATCTAATGGAGGCTGCCTTGCTAACGGCAGTCGGTACATGCCGCCGAGGTATGAATCACGGACACTCACAGATCAAAGCTTTGTGGAGGGCCAAAAAGAAAAAAAAGAAAAAAAAAATAATGACCAGGACATGGGTCCTTTGAAGCCCTGTAGCGGATGTCAAAAAAAAGTGCATGCGTCGGATCCACCCAGCAGGAAAAAGCTTTCATACTGGAAGTTTGTGCCAGGGGTCAGGGGTCCAGGGTCAAGGCGCCAACCAGAAGAGCCCCTGGTCAAGAGCCTGAGGCTTAGAAGAGTCAATTCAAAGGGGTGGGCCGGATGTGGTGCTGGACAGTGCGGTGACAGGCGGGGAGCGGCACAGGAGCCCACTGGATCCATCGCTTGAAGTATATGCGTAACGGAGGCTTTGCCAGGGCTGCATCATGCCCGCAGAGGGCGGGCATGTGTACAGCGTGGGCATGTGTACAGCGTGCAGCGCGAGATAGGCCGCCTCTACAGCTACAGAGAGGGCCAGGCTCCGGCTGAGCTGGGCTGCGTGGTATTGAAACTAAAAATAAGGGCATGGAACCGAGAGCATGGATGGCGTGGCTTTGGATTCAACTTCAATAGTAATGCGGGTATTGTAGCGCCGCGAGTACCGTGACAAGTACCGTGGGCGCGACGAGCTAAACGGGCCCAGAGCCCACTAGAGAGGGCCAGCTGCGGATGGCCATGTCCGGCCATCCGTAGCAGGCTGAGGGCAGGGCTGTTGCACCTGACAGGCTTTGGTGCGTACCGGTACTTGCGCGACGGATGCGATGGCGCTCAGCTTCAGGCTCTACATAGGAACGTAGCAGATATGAGCTATAATTACAGCTACCGTGCTAGCTAGGGCTGAAGGCGCAAAAGGAAAGAAGAGAGAAGAAGAAAAAAGCAAAAAAAAGCATTAATAATAACGGACTAACTGCGTAGCATTGGAGATTCAGTCTTTGGGCCCCTTCTCCTCCTTGATGATATAATCTCTGACCATTTTCCTTCCTAAAAGAAAACCTTGATACAGCAAAATGCTGATAGCTTAATATAATTTACTTTTTCAGCAGAACGCAGCTAAAGATGTCTCGCCACCACCGTGTTTGCCGATAAACGTGGAAATCTCTCTCGCCAAGAGAAATAGCCGCTTTGCCTGTATGTGGTGAAAAGTGCGGGGGACCACCCAAAACCTCCACGCAGGACAAAGAAATTGGTCATATTTGACTACCAAGACTAATAAGTATGGCCAGGATTTGATCATATTCTGATTTTTTTTCCTATGGCCCGCCTCGCTTTTTATTTTACTTTTTCTTAGCTCAAAAGCTGTGCCTCACGTTTATCTTATTCTGTGCAGGTCTCAGGCAATAGCGGGTAAACCGGCGAGGAAAAAAAAAATTCACAAAAGCATGATAAGGCTTAGCCGCCAATATTCGCAACAACAAACAATGGCTTCCATCCTACTGGTCACTTTGGATGGTCCAGCTCCTCTTGAGAATTCGCCAGGCGGACAAATCAAGCTCTGAGCTTGTGCAAACGTGTTTTTTTCTTCCTTACTGTACACCCGAAGACTTTTGCCGCTTCGGCGAATTACAGAAGCTGTGTTATACACTCCGCTGAGACAAGAGGGTAAAAATACACATAAAGATAGGCACATCATATAGGTACCTATCTGAACAGGGGTCTCTATAAGGAGTATTTAACAGAAAGGATTATTACGTATCGGTTTGCACCGACATGAGAGATGAGCCGAGATGAGATGAGAGTGAGCCTCTCTGCAAAGTACAGTACATGCAGGCAATACTGCGGACAGAGTCATCATGGTCAATCTCGATGCCAGCAGCTCCCAGTTTCTCGGATCCCCCCCCCTTTAATTACCATCGTCACTGCTAGTAGTACTGCTTGTATTGCCGCCTGGCTTATTACAGGATGTACTACTTTGCACAAGGGCAAACAGGGCTTTGGCTCGACGTCTTTGTCTCCGGCGCTTTGGGATGGCCCTGCTAGTGGTCTTGGCCTGACTAGGGTTGCACAATCTTAAAAAGCTGTTGACCCACGGTGCTCCGCAGTACGCCGACGGCGAAGCGCGAAAACAAAACAAAGCAAAGCAAAGCAAAGCTCAGCTAGGATGGAAAACCTGCTTGGAAAGAGAAAAGTATCGCGGTAGGGCCGAGGGGCATAGCATGGCATCGCTTCGCGTCGCAGCATCTCGATTGTGCGCGGGGAAACAAACAGGATTGGCTGAAAAGACAAGATGAAGAAACCGGCCATACAAAACTCTCTCCCGCGGCAATGGCTGATCGATCCCGATTCGCCAGATGTTAGTCGAGAGAACTTGCGAGCGCCCTGTAGGGCCAGCGGTAGCGCAAACCTTTTCACGTAGCTTCGGCGCCTGTGGTGCGTGCAGGCAAGGCTCGCTCTAATGAAAGCACGAGCATAAACGCATGACATGCACGATAAGCATGTGCTATGTGCGTGTGTTTGTTGCTGCAGTAGTGCAGCCTGCCGTCAGTGCAGAGCAGGACATCAGCAGCTTCAGGCAACATGGATTGGATGGAACATGAAGCTAGTCCGGGCAACCATCATGGCCAGAGAGTTTCCGTCGGACCGTCCTCGTGCAGGGGTTCGCGCCCGAGCGACGATCGTGCAGCGCCCAGATTTCAGCTTCATTCTTCATCTTCATTCTACTCCATTCCATCGTTGCGTGGCCCTCATTAAATCAAGACCCAGCGCTGCCAGGTTTTTGCACGAAAAGCTGCCCCGTTGGGCCGTCATAATTACAGCCACAACCACTACTACCTAGGTAGGTATCTACTACTACTACTAGTAGTAGTAGTACTACCTAGGTACTAGACTGCTAATAATAACAACAAGTACCTACCTGAATTGCTTCGAATAGTCGTTAGCGCTGCTATTACGGAGCACTCCGTAATAAGAGTATCCAACGATCTGCACTCTGCACAGTGCAGCAGCAAATAGTATAATTTGTCGTTAATTAACAGATACGAGTGTTACGAAATAGCAGCGCTTCGTGTCTGCATATGGCGGCTCCGGAGATGCAGCTTGTCGAGCTCGTAGGGGGATGGGCCGAGACGTGATTCGTCCGTAACTTCAGCTCGTCTTGAGGACTGCATGAGATGTGAGATCAACGGCCGCTAGGATCAAAGCAGCACTAGCAAGCACCACGAGCATGAGCTGCGATGGATCAAATGCAGTTGATCCACTCTCGAGGCCACTCTCGAGGCCTACAGTATGCCTTTGTAGGTATGGTATCCTACTTGCCTACATAACTATCAGCCCATCTCGAGATGCTACAGCATGTAGACCATGACCCACGCAGCAACTGCAGCTCGACGGCCGCTTGGCCATGCACGTCTGACTCTCTCTAACCCAGCTCTTATCATATCCCAAAGACTAACAAGACTAACACGGCAACCAACAACTCGTATATAGTTTATACAGAGTTTCGGCCTGTAACACCTGCTGCCGTTGCTCTCTCCTCCCCCAGATGCTACCTTTGTGTTTCCCCAGCAATGTTTACTCCGTGCACAGCACAGAGCAGAGCTGTGCCCTGCCACGATGGTTTTGCGAGGCAATACGAGCAACATATGGGGGAGGGGCAAATGTTCCTGCAGTAGCGCGTGATGCGCAGTCTTTGCGCATGTCTGTGCAGCTGCAGGCCAGAATCTCGGCAGATGCTGTTTCACAACCTGTTGCGGGTAAGATTGAGTAAGCAGCAGGCATTGAAGCTTTCAGTCCCGTGGACCCAGGCACTGCGATGTTCCTTCCAGCTGCCAGCTGCCAGCTACTACTAGTTAATCCATGCCTACATGTAGACATATTACCCGCCAGTCCCTTTTTTTCCCATTTTTTTTCTTCCCCAGATGAGACGAGGCCCGCGTCGCGATAACAGCGAAATGCGACGATTGGCCAAAAAAACGAGTAATATCGGAACGGTCGCGGCATTCTTTCGAGTGCAAGCCGTCATGTGCCCATCAACAGTGGAGCATGGATGCAATCTTTTTTTTTTCTTTGTTTCCAGTACCAGAGCAATCAAGAGCCACGGCCGCGGATTTCCGAGCCATGGACATGTTTTGCTTGATTTGAAACTGTCGGTTTGGGTCGCGGGCGCCGTGCGGCTCTGGGGCCGATGAAGCCTGGGCCACTCTCCGGCACATACGGGTCTGTCCACGCTTCAATGTTCGCTCGCATTGACGAGACCAGAGAGATGCAGCGCCTCGTGACCCCAGATAATACCTATGCATGTAGGGTCCATGACAGAAAAACAACACACATACTTGTAGTGCAGTGGGAAAACGTTCAGGTAGCAGACATCAGTGATATGTCGTGTCCCTTGAAATCTATTTTTACCCGGCACAATATCGTGGACGGAGCATCCCGTGTCATGGGTAATTTACCTAAGGCAGGTAATTTCACTGCATACGTATTGCCTCTTGCTGCCCCATGCTATGACGGCCACGGCGATGGATGAGTCAGGCATGTTAGTGACGACTGGACGTTGAGCATGGCATGGCTGATCACCAAACTTCACAGGCCGCAGTTCTGAGCCGCCTTGATGGTTTTTCCCCATTTCATTTCATCTCATCAGCCGGATGCGGCCCAAAGGCCAGGAGCCACGGCCATCAGAGCCACGCTCATTCACTGCCAGTCTCCCAGTCCAAGGTAAGGTGAGGCTGGCACGGGCCGCGGAGGAAGCAAAAACCCTGATAGCCAGGATAGCCAGGCCTCGCTTGACCATGTCGCTCCCATCCTGCTGGAATGCTCAGCGCCACTCTGTGATACAAGTGATAGGACGATGTGAGATGCGGATAGGGTCCGATTTATGGCGGCTTACTCGAGCATGCCTCCCCAGCTCAGCCACATTTTCTTATTCTTATTCTTGTCTCTGACTTTTTTTTTTTTTTTTTTTTTTTTTTTTTTTTCTTCACTTGTTCTACCCTACAACCCGTTGAGTTGGGACGAATTCATCCGAGGCCGCCTCATTGCAGGCAAAATGCGTTTATAATATATACGTGTAATTTCGGCGAGTTTGAGATGCGTTGAATATGCGTACGTAGACCCTACTTGCAAGTTGGGATTAGTCATAAATGTTGAGTACATGGATGCACAGCGACGATGCCGGACTCTCAACGACGAAAACCGTAGAATGTTCTCTTCTTTCTATTTTCGCGCGTCAGCAGTAATTTTTTTACGTCACCACCCATATATGTTATTTCTTCATTATGCTGTACTGCGCGACACAAATAGATTCTTGTAGATTATCTAAAAATGTTGAGCCAGAGACGGTGGCGGTTACGAATAGCCGGATAGCCTACCGACAATCAGCCAGTCCCCACACGGACACACTTGCACAACCACGGCCGAGGAATCTCATCCCCAAACGCCGCGAGAATGCATCTGGCTGGCATGTGCTAGGCTTTTCTATCCTAATCTGGAAAAAAGTGTTAGCATCTACGCCACCATCGGGGCTGGCGGAGGCTGAAAGGGCCTCGCAGGTAAGATTCACGTTGACCACAGCAGATGGATTGCCGTATGGGTTCCCGAAGAAGCAGATGAATGGCCAACAAAATCCGATGCTACATCTGTAGTTGGGGAATTGGGTTTAGTAGATCCAAGGAATTCTAAAGAAGTTAGATAGCGGGAAGTCAAGATATATAGCCTTGACGTCGGTGCCGTTTTCTTGACAGTTGGATATCATTGTTCAAACATCATTCACACACACATCAGTTAATACACACCACCAATAAACAACATACCATCACATCATAACAATGTGCGACTCACACTCTGACAAATACCAAGTCGTCGACGACGTGCCATACCAGCTAGGGCAAGTTCTTATCCACCAACTTCCATCCCATCTCTCACTCTTCCTTTCCTTGCCCAATTCTGTTCATTCCGTCACCTACCTATCCGGGCATGATTCTATAGGTACATGTAGCCAACCCACTAACATCACACGCGTAAAATGTAGCCGTCCTATGCCCGACGTCAACATCGTCTTCAACAACAAGCTGCCCAATTGCCCCGGAAAGTCAGCCGTCGGCCTCCTGGTTGACTTCCCGCCAAACTCATCAACACCGCCTCACACCCATGCCGGCGCCAGCGTCTCCGTCGTCGTCCTCAAGGGCACCGTGCTCAACAAGATGAATGACGGACCGACATACGTGATTCCCACGGGCGGCACTTTCTTCGAGGCTCCCGGATGCCATCACGTAACCAGCGACAACTTCAGCACCACGGAACCGGCACAGATCATCGCAACAATGGTTGTCGATACGAAAATTGTGGAAGAGGGCGGCGTGGCGGCGCTGGTGGTGATTGACCCCGAGTATGTCGAGGCCATGAAGGCCCAGGGATCCGGAAATTAGAAAATTAATTGGCAGAGGATCAATCATTTATGCTTTGGATTGCGTGTTGCAGCAAGATACAGAGATGAATAATAAACTCAATGAATGAATGAATTCCACAAATATAGCTGTCTAGAGCCCTGATTGCTCCTATCACAGCTGGAGTACTCGAAATAGTGTGTTGATGTCAGTACTTGTAACTGTGCACTAATACCCCATATTAGTGGCGTCACGGTTACAAGCCTTGGGACGCCAAGTAGGTATTTAGCAAAGACATGGCCGTAATTGGGATCAATGGATCGTGGAGCTTTGTGCCTGCTCAATGTCACTAAATATACCTTGGCTGGGGTCGCCAATTCTACAAAAATCCTTGGTCCGGTCGACGCATCAATTGGATGCACATACCTACTAGGTAGTACCTATTGATGTTTACATGTATGCAGTAGGTACTTCCCGTGACTTTCCGAGAACATGAAATCGGTGCAGCTGGGCGCCAAAAACGACCGCCACAGCGGACTCTAGGCTTCCTCTACAGGGCTCGACTGCCTGCATGCAGTTGCTTGATTGATCCTATGACTCCCAAAAGTGACGGCGGTGGTTCGAGGTTCGAACCACCCGCCGTCAGCTTTTTCGCCTTCGCCCGCATATTCTCGAAGCGGCGATCAGCAGCACGTCACGCAGTTTTGGAGTTAGGCTTTTGTGCAACCAGTAATAAAACGCCAATGAGCCCCCATACTGTGCTGTGCGCCTGCATCTTAATGTATTTATTTCCAATTGCAGCACTTCATCCATTCACTGCATTGGTCCCTCATCAATCAACCGGCCAACAACCAATCGCAAAAAATCGACGAAGCTTTTCAAACATCACATGTGCTGTTACTCCATCCGCGAGTAAACGCAAGCATCTACAGTTACCACTGCCTCTATAAACGCAACAAAAGAAAGAAGAAAAAAAGAAGAAGAAGAAAGAAGGAAAAAAAAGATATAAACAACATAAAAGCTTCGCCACCACAGGCGACCTTGCTTTTACTTATACTTTCTACCTTGGCCTACATTGCGCCGCTGAGCCAAGCCTCAATGCGGAATAACACAGCACAACCTTAAACTGACGGACAACGAACAAAGCAAGCAACGGACGAACCTTTTTCCTTGGATCAGCATCAATCAACCAAAATCAAATACCTACCTTACCCTTTTGATATACCTTTCCTCGCGTATCCAAGCCGCCTCGAATCTTCTTTCTTCCCCATCCCATTCCACCAGCAAACAACGAGCAAGTCGCAAACATCCTCTTCTGCAGCACAACATCACGCGCCGCTCAACAAATTATGGCGGCCAACGGTGACGTCTCCGTGCCCCGCTCCGAGTCCCCCACTGGGTCGCCTCGATCCGCTTCCATTTCCCTACAGGCGGCCGCGGCTATGAACGCCGGACTCCAACGAGAACCTTCACGCAGTACGTCGTATCCAGCGAGTCAGAGCGTGGCCTTGTGATATAGAGAGCTGCTTTTCCCGCATTTCTCTCTATCTCTCTCTCTCTCTCTCTCTTTAATCTTCCATCCCTCATTACCTGTCTCTCCCTAATTATCCAAACTTTCCAGGATCCTCCAACAGCTCCCTCCCACGCGGCTTCTCTTCTCCCTCCTCCGGACGGCGACGATCAGCCATCCTCATGAACCTCCAGCTAAACGACCCGTCGGTGCCCGCGCCGGGCGAGATGTTTCAAGAACCCATACGAGCGAGCCCGCAGCCCATCGCCGGCGCTACCCTGCCGCCAGACGCGAGCCGACACCACAGAACTCCAAGCTTGGGTGAGCTTCATCAGGAGCTTGAGGCAGAGCAGGAGGGCCACGTCGTAAGAAATCCTACTCGACTGATCGAAATTCCATTAGTGAACAAGCAAGCTAATCTCCTGCCCTTCGCAGAATCGACTGCTAAACATGATCCGGCAACAACAGCTGGAGCTTCAGCGCCTTCAAGCAAGCCACCCGCAAGCAGTAGCTGCAGACGAAGCTGCCGCAAGCTCTGAGAGAGCACCCCGATCGCTCCCCGTCCCCATCAACACCCAGTCTCCAACCGGCAACCACGTCCCGTCAGCGTCCAGCTCCTCCTTTTCCCGATCGCCAATCTTCCCCCACCATCGAAATTCCATGGAGATGGCCCGCGCCGACATGCAGCGCCGGTCCAGGACGCCGAGCAGAAACGCCTCCCCTCGCTTGCGGGCGACTTCTATCAGCGCCGAGAGCGGGGATTGGTCTCTGTTCCGTGACGAGAGCGCCTTCTATCAGGCTGAGACACAGATGCTGACCCGCGAGAACCAGATGCTCCGGCATCGGATTCGTGAATTGGGTAAGCTGTTTTTTTTTTCTTCCCTCTTTGTTGCTGCCTAAATGAGAAAATAGCTGGGTATACGACTGTCATATGTACACATGCTAACTTGGGTTGCGCGTAATTTAGAAAAACAAGTCAACGACTTATCATCCAACTCTCCAGTACCAAACGAACCTTCGGTATCTTCTAATCTCACTCGATCTTCAACCTCTGCTGAAGAGGTCGAGCCTGCGCCCAGAGCAGCGTAGAAAAACGTTTGATCTTATGTATCTATTTTTTTCAGTTATGTGGCAATCACGGATTATGATTGATATGCGGGAACCTATCTAGCTCTTTGAGATTGGCGAACTTCTTTTTCTTTTCTTTCTTTTCCTTTCTTCCTTTTTGTTGACTTGAGAAGCCACATATCTTGTTACGCAGGTGTTGCAGACACGATAGTCGCAATTTGCCATTTTAGCTGGCGTCTAGGACGAAGTAAATTGTTTTAAATACACAGTAACAGCATAGGAATAATCCTAAAAGGACAATGCGTTTCTAATCAAAATAAGTTTCCTCTTCATGGTTGTCATTTTATGTAAAAGTTCCGTTGCCGGGGCCCGCAGTCCAGCCTAATTGCTGTAGATCCAAACTCCGAGAACGCAATGGGCCAACTCACCCCATCGGAAAGCTACGGGCGTTGGACAACCTCAACCTCGGCTTTGGTAAGAATCACATATGGAGATGAATTGATTATAATACGGACATGTTCTATAAAACCACATCTTATTTTCTGGTTTTATTTATTGTCATCTGTGGTTTTGACAGTTTCACATTGGAACTGCCGCAAGTAGTCTGGGGTTAAATGTGGGGCCTCACATTACTTCCATCTTAAAGCTACTCTCATGATAGAACCTACCCTGAAACTAGCCCAGGCGTCCTCAACTCATTCTTTTACTTTAGCATTTGCTATACAAAACAAAACAAGATGCTGGCAAGGAAAGCAGCGAGATTGGTCTGCTCGTCCAGTCATAATCACATCCAAGCTTCACACTTTAGCTCAACAGCAGCTGTCAGAGCAGACTTTACTCACGCGGTAAGTTGAGCATATGAGTTCACAACGTCAAGTGAGAGCTTTCATATACATACAGCTCAAACAACACAACGCCTCCCCCAACTACACCAGAAGAACAATGATAAGCTAATACATACACATACACATATACAGGTCATCGGCGGCGGCGTCGTCGGCCTCGCCATCGCCCGCCAACTTTCCCTCCGCAGCAACTCCTCCACCGTCCTCATCGAGCGCCACCCCGCCGTCGGCACCGAGACCTCGTCGCGCAACAGCGAGGTCATCCACGCGGGCATCTACTACGGAAAGTCCAGCCTCAAGACGAAGCTCTGCATCCGCGGGAAGAACCTCCTCTACGAGCTCTGCGAGGCTCACGGCATTGCGCACAGGAGGACGGGCAAGTGGCTCGTTGCGCAGAATGCGGTGCAGAGGGAGGGGTTGGAGAGCATCTATGCGCTGTGTCGGGATGAGATTGACGTGCCGGTGAGGTGGGTTGGGCGGAAGGAGATAGAAGAGAAAGGAGAGGGTGTGAGGGCAGATGCTGGCGCGCTGGAGAGTCCCACGACGGGCATTGTTGATTCTCACGGCCTGATGCTTTGCCTTCAGGGCCTCTTTGAAGACGCCGGCGGTGTCGTGGCGCTCGGCTCCCCCGTCAAGGCTATCCGCGCCTCATCTTCAGGATCATCATCATCATCATCACTCCCCGGCAGCTCAGGCTGGGAAATCGACGTCTCAGACGGCCCAGACGGCGACATCTCCACCATCACCGCCGAAACGCTCATCAATGCCGCCGGCCTCGGCGCCGTCTCCATCCATAACATGATTGCCCCGCCCTCGCAACACAAGCAGCTCTTCTACGCAAAGGGCAACTACTTCTCCTACTCGGCCTCGCAGCCCAAAGTCTCCCGCCTTATATATCCCGCCCCTGAGCCCGGCGCGGGCGGACTCGGCACGCACCTCACCCTTGACCTGGCCGGGCGAATTCGTTTCGGCCCAGACGTCGAGTGGGTAGACGATCCGAGCGATTTGACGACAAACGCCTCGCGGCTGGACCAAGCCATTGCTGAGATCAAAAAGTATCTCCCGGGAGTGGATGCCGGTAATCTTGTGCCCGACTATGCCGGCATACGGCCCAAGCTTGCTCCCAAGGGCGCGGCGTTGGCTACGGATAAGAATTTTAATGACTTTATCGTTCGAAAAGAAGAAGGGTACCAAGGTTGGGTGAACCTCCTGGGCATCGAGAGTCCTGGATTGACAAGCAGCCTTGCCATTGCAGAAATGGTGGACCAGCTCTTATACGGTAGCCAAACAGGCACTACGGACTCGACACATGCATGATACATCCGAGGAGATACACATACACAATCACAATATCATCTAGTTTCATCAGCAAATAGTTGATAGACACAGAAAGAGAACAAATCTGCAATTTCCATAGAACCGGA
This sequence comes from Trichoderma asperelloides, assembly GCA_021066465.1. Taxonomy (NCBI): domain Eukaryota; kingdom Fungi; phylum Ascomycota; class Sordariomycetes; order Hypocreales; family Hypocreaceae; genus Trichoderma; species Trichoderma asperelloides. The sequence continues at coordinate 388,033 of JAJKFY010000077.1, forward strand.
TATCATATACATTGAATAACCGAAACCCTGCAACAATTCTGTATGCCAAAGAGGCTTAAAAGAAAATAGATATAAAAGAAGAGAAAAGCAAAGAAGAAAAGAGGTGCAAAAAAAAAAAAAAAAAAGGCACAATGATCAAAGTGTCCAACAGCCAGTGCGTTCCGTTTCATAGACCATCAATTTTAGAGACCATTAAAAAGAGTGATATGTGAGTAGAAGAAATGTAGAGAGAAGGGGAATGGTAAAGCAAAAAGAGCAGCCACGCAAGTGCAAAGAGAGTTCCTAAACTTTTTTTCCCAGTGTTGTCCAAATCGGCAGCTTGCTGCACCTTAGACACAAAAATGAAGAATGCCAACGCCATCCAATTCCTGCTACATGTGCAAAGAAGAAGAAGGAAAAATGCATGTTCTGTGAGGAGGTTATGATGCCCTTTCTGGTGGGTCTCGATGTGCCTCGACAAACGACGTCGTATTAGCGCATTGAAATGCTGTTGTAGTACTGCCTGGCATAGAGGTCCACGCGTAACTGATAAATGCCATTTTGAGCACCAATGAAGCTATAAAGATGGCATTTGTTAGCTTTGGTAAGAAAATATACGTAAACATATTACAATAGGGAAGGGTGGATGATGACAAGAGTACAAAAAAAGAGTAAGACTCACAGTATGGTGCCGTCTGCGCTCCAGGACAATCCTGAAGTATTATCTGGCGAGGGCGGGACCTCAAAGACACCATGATCGGGCGCCAGTGTTCCTCGCACAGCGCTTTCCTCCCAGCGACTTGCTAGTGTTTGACTGGGAATGCCCGGAATGGGACGGTCATCGACAGCACTTTCCGCCGAGGACCGCTCTCGAGCCTGAAGGATCTCAAGAACGGAGAGATACGACTGATCTTGTCTCTCTCGCTGCTCCCGCGAGGCGGCCATCATCTCATTAATGCGTTCTATCCACCGCTGGTCGGCCCGCCCACTGCCACCTGAGCTGTTTTCCCGCATGAGCTGGCGAGCATTGCGCACACGCTCCTGAGCTCGTTCCCGATGGTCTCTGTAGACATTCATCAGATCGTTCGGACCAGAACTGGTGCCTTGGCGGGCCGCTCGAGTAGTGAACGATGATGTCGCCGGAAGCAGCCCGCTGCCTCGATCATCACTGAAAGGAGGGTTGCCCCTCTCTCGCCGTCGACGTTCGCTCTGAATCGCCTCGAGGACCCTAGTTTCGGCTGGCGTCAGCGGCTGGTGCATCATCTGAGCCGTGAAGAAGCTCGTAGCCGTAAGAGGGGGGTTTAAAGGCTCTCCCCTTGTCATCCGAGTTTCCAACAGCCGCGGATCAATAGTCTGGGTGTCGAAAATGCTGATGTGCTCATATTCCTCCTCTTTATTAAGATCAATAATCTGCCGGACCATAAAATTGTGCCTCACATCGGCAATACCAATGCGCCCGCGATCTTCAGTCCATGCGAGCAGGTCATACGGACCAGGGCAGAAAGCCATGTCCCGAACAGCTCCTGGTCCGCTATTGGGACGGGAGGATTGGAATGTAGTGATGAGCGGTTCAACCGTCTCATCCTCCAATTGTGTCGCATTGAATATCGAAATGGTGCCGTGCTGAGTTCCAACAGCAAGATAGGTGCCGGACGCAGAGAAGGACGCCGCAAAGCTTCCGCGGCTGTCCGTCTTGTCGTCTTTCTTCTGGCTTCTGAGCAGGATCCTCCGCCTAAGCTCCCATTGCGCGGGGTCAGCGGAATTTCCAACACGCCGGTGAATGTATAGATATGGATCGTCCAGGATTGCGATCAGGAGGCGCCCATCAGGCGAAATGATGGCCCTATTAACGAAATCCGGGTACTGGACAATCTCCAGGGGCTCAATGTCCTCATGTTCTTCGAAATCATTCAGACTGACAATGGCCACAGTTCGATCATTGTTCGCCAGAACTGCCACGGGCTCGTCATAAGCATGTCTACTGAGGGGCAAACCTTGGCCCTGGGGAGGAGGAAACCACAGCGTGATGCAGTTAACTCGCTCTTTGGCGAGCTTCATGCTCTTTGCGGTGACTTTATGCGCCTGTTGAGCCGCGGTAGTGAGCATGTTGAGCGCAGCTTCCTCGGGAGAGGTTGTGGCCTCATCGCTGGTCAGAGAGGGGCCAGCACCAGAAGCCGGGTCAAGAGTAGGGTTCTGGGAGGTGTCCGATGCTTGGCCGCCCTCTTCGTCAAGTCGTATAGCCACAAATTCACCCGTCTCGCTACCACAGCACAGCCATCCGTTCTCGCCTACAAGACACCGCGGTGCAAATGTAAGATGCTTGATCGTTTCGCAGCTGCGAGCCTGGGTATTAAGCCGCTGGATTTGGCGGCTCCCAACACCGCCGGGGTAGAAGAGGTTGTAATTATTCTCAGCACTTATGAGGGAGCGCAGTTGCCAATGCCTGAACGCGAGTGGGACCAATTGGTTAGTAAGTGAGATAAGCTGGAGCTGTGAGAAGAGCGAGCATATCGACGTACTGTGAGCGGACCGGAACCCGGAAGTGCGTGCGTTGTATTCTGGAGATGAGGCGGTCGGAGAAAACGAAACTATATAGCCGTTTAGAATTGATGTGCTTGATCAACTTGGCGAGGCGAGCGATAGGACTCACGATTCATCGTCTCTGCGAGCCATGCTTGCGTTGTCGGTGGATAATTCGTCGTATTACATTAGATGCAGTCCAATGACCAAATGGGCTCAGCGGCGTGCGCTGCAGCACCCAAAGAAGGTGAAACCAGGCACAAGAAAGATGCACAGGCTATAACACCACTTTGGGTTCGGTGATGACGCTGTTATGGAAGTATGTTGCGTGCCTCCAAATAGAGGGTTTCGAGCCGGATGAAGGATGCCGTAGGACCAAGAAGCCGAGCCAATGCACCGGGCAAGGAACAAGAAGACAATCCTATGATGGAAGCAAAGCACGGAGGTGCTCGCGCGAGAGCATAGAGAAGTGTTGGAAAAGGGGGGGGGGAGAGCAAGAGCAGGGAGATGGCGTGAGGAGAAGCGTCGTGATGCGATTGGGTTGCAAAGCAAGCAGCGAAACACAGGCTTGGCGGGCTGAGATTGAGGTGGCGGGCTTATGCCAGAGCCTGGCCTTTAGTGAGAGTCGCAGCGCTGCTGCAGTGCCGTACAGGGTACTTTCGCGCCTTATCGACGCCTTATCGCCCACTGGAGCGTCGCGCAAGTACCCTGAACCTTTTAGCTGGGGGGAGACAGTCGTGCTAAGGTGCGCTACAGCGGCTCCCCGGATGGACGAACCGCGGATGGGTGAGAAGTGGATAAATGACGTCTGACAGTTTGAGCAGCGGCGAAAAGTTGCTTTACACCATCCATGCTGTCACTGTTTGTTGTGCATGCTTCACCTGGATCGAAAGGTTGGTGAGACGCGTCTTGCTGTAGTCGGTACAATGGGAATGCCTGCGTTGGTCGCTCAGAGCACATGCATTTGAATTTACAGCCTGCAGCTGAGTGATATGGGACACATGTATGCTGGCACGAGTAAGTTGGCATGCTTGCCGTACGCAGTAGTACTTGTATGTGTGCTGCGATGCATGGATGTCATCAAGCCCCAGCGATGTCGCTTCGCTTAGGCGTCTGTCCACGAGCCTACTGCAATCAACGCCTTAGTACAGTCGCAGTGCCTTAGTCGTATGCTGCTACTGTAAGTAAACGATACCCCAGGAACTACAGGACAACTCCCCGGCAGATGTAGCACAAGCTGTGGCAATGGTGCTAGCTTCAACTACACGGAGCCATCTCGAAAGCAATAAAACATGCATCGACTTGGCCCCCAAGTGGTGCTTGGCTTGTCGATAGGGCATTGAGTAGCTTCAAAAGCAAAGAGAATAACGACAGGGTTGTCGGGCACTGCAGTTGGTGGGGGCCATTGCTTGAGACATGGGGCAGCAGTGCAGTGCATTGCATGTTTGCCTGCGTTTATGCGAAGTACTTCATACACGCAGTATGATTTGCGGTGGTTTGCGGTGGTTTGGGCTGGATTTTGATGCACAAAGGCCTCTCGCCCATGCCGTACACTGGGCTGCGTAAACCGATGATTTAGCAGTAATTGTCGATATTAGTACAGTGCTCTTCTAGCAAATACTCCTCATTGCTAACATTCCCAGAGAGTAGACGCAATCAACGGCGACAGTTGACGCTTTTCGCACATTGAGCCGATCATAGCCTTGGCTATAGCCATCATCGTGCCGATTCACCCCTGCCTAGCTCTCGCGCTCAGCTCTCTTTCTTCTCGCTTCTCCCGCGGCTCGCGTCTCGATAGATCCATCCATCCGTCCCCACCGGCGCTGCTATGCGTCAATCGAGGCATCAATCTCTTCTAACGGCTAGCTAAACGCCTGCTACGGAGTGCCTCGAGTGACCTCAATGCCGAGAACGCCTGTCGGATCAATACTTGTTCCGTCCGCCTAGACCCGGGACTACGGGACGGGGCCCTTCGTTGCCTCTTTCTGTCGGCTTCTATGGCCGACCACTCACAGCACCAGTTGCGGCTTTTCCAAGGCTAGCGGAAAAAAAAAAATTCATCTCTCCACCATCTTCTTCTCGAGTATCCATTCAATTCTTCTCTCCATATCTTGACACCTCCATCTCCTCTTTCTCGGATCGCGTGTCCTTTCTTTTCCTCTTCTCTTTTTTTTTCTCATCCATTGTATACCCCCCCAATTCACATTCGTCATGTTGGCTGCGCGATTCTCCAGAGCTGTAAGTACCAAAAACACATGCCGAGTTAACAGCGTCCCGCAATGAATGCCTGCTAACATGCCGTCTGAATAGCTTCCCCGAGCTTCTCCCCTCGCCGCTCGCTCGGCTGCCTTTGCCAGAGCTCCTTCAGTCGCCAAGTTTGCTCGCTATGAGTCAACAGCTGCTGAGGGCGACGGCAAGGTCCAGGGTGCCGTCATTGGTATCGATCTGGGAACCACCAACTCTGCCGTCGCCATCATGGAGGGCAAGACACCCCGCATCATTGAGAACGCAGAAGGTTAGTCACATTCGTGTTTTGCGCCGCTGATGATCGGCTCATTCGGTCATTGACTGCATCCCCATTCGCTTTTGCGCATTGCTGACTAGTAATCTCTCCCACTCTCTAGGTGCCCGCACCACTCCCTCAGTAGTTGCCTTTGCTGAGGACGGTGAGCGTCTGGTCGGTGTTGCTGCCAAGCGACAGGCTGTTGTCAACCCTGAGAACACTCTCTTTGCCACCAAGCGATTGATCGGTCGCAAGTTCAAGGACGCTGAGGTCCAGCGAGACATCAAGGAGGTCCCCTACAAGATTGTCCAGCACTCCAACGGCGATGCCTGGGTCTCTGCCCGTGACCAGAAGTACTCTCCCTCTCAGATTGGTGGCTTCGTCCTCAACAAGATGAAGGAGACTGCCGAGGCCTACCTGTCTAAGCCCGTCAAGAACGCTGTTGTCACCGTTCCCGCTTACTTCAACGATGCTCAGCGCCAGAGCACCAAGGACGCCGGTCAGATCGCCGGTCTTAACGTTCTCCGTGTCGTCAACGAGCCTACTGCCGCTGCTCTGGCCTACGGTCTTGAGAAGGAGGCTGATCGCGTTGTCGCTGTCTACGATCTTGGTGGTGGTACCTTTGATATCTCTATCCTTGAGATCCAGAACGGTGTCTTCGAGGTCAAGTCCACCAACGGTGACACTCACCTTGGTGGTGAGGATTTCGATATCCACCTGGTTCGTCACATGGTTGGCGAGTTCAAGAAGACTTCTGGACTTGACCTTTCCGGTGACCGCATGGCTATCCAGCGTATCCGTGAGGCTGCTGAGAAGGCCAAGATTGAGTTGTCCTCCTCTCTTCAGACCGACATCAACCTGCCTTTCATCACTGCCGACGCTTCCGGCCCCAAGCACATCAACCTGAAGCTCACTCGTGCTCAGCTCGAGAAGATGGTCGACCCCCTCATTACCCGAACCATCGAGCCCGTCCGCAAGGCCCTGAAGGACGCCGGTCTCCAGGCCAAGGACATCCAGGAGGTCATCCTGGTCGGTGGTATGACCCGTATGCCCAAGGTTGCCGAGTCCGTCAAGTCCATCTTCGGCCGTGACCCAGCCAAGTCTGTCAACCCCGATGAGGCTGTTGCCATGGGTGCTGCTATCCAGGGTGCTGTCCTCTCTGGTGAGGTCAAGGACCTCCTTCTCCTCGACGTCACCCCTCTGTCTCTCGGTATTGAGACCCTGGGCGGTGTCTTCACCCGTCTGATCAACCGAAACACCACCATCCCCACCAAGAAGTCCCAGGTCTTCTCCACCGCCGCCGACTCTCAGACCGCTGTCGAGATCAAGGTCTTCCAGGGTGAGCGTGAGCTGGTCAAGGACAACAAGCTGCTCGGAAACTTCCAGCTTGTTGGCATCCCCCCCGCCCGCCGTGGTGTTCCTCAGATCGAGGTCACCTTCGACATTGACGCCGATTCCATCGTCCACGTCCACGCCAAGGACAAGTCCACCAACATGGACCAGTCCATCACCATTGCCTCTGGATCTGGTCTCTCCGACAACGAGATCCAGCAGATGGTTGAGGACTCCGAGAAGTATGCCGAGTCTGACAAGGAGCGCAAGTCTGCCATTGAGTCTAGCAACCGCGCCGACAGCGTCCTGAACGACACTGAGCGTGCTCTGGATGAGTATGCCGACAAGCTCGACAAGGCTGAGGCCGACGGTCTCCGCGAGAAGATTGCTTCTCTTCGCGAGTACATCACCAAGATCCAGTCCGGTGACAGCACCGCCACCGCCGCTGAGATCAAGGAGAAGACCGACGAGCTCCAGGTCGCCTCCCTGAACCTCTTCGACAAGATGCACAAGGCCCGCAACGAGGGTGCCTCTGAGCAGCAGTCGGGCGAGCAGTCCACCGAGGGCGAGAAGAAGGATGAGAACAAGCCTTAAATAGGTCTTGGGATCGAGAGCGAAGAAAAAAAAAGCAATTTAAAAAAGAAATTTCTCATGTATCAAAATCACATTTACTGTTCGGATATTCAAAAAGAAGCACGGGGCGCGGCATAGATCCCTCTTCTTGTTGTATTTATGATGTACTCATATCCCGCCTAAGCTGCTATGCAACTTGAACCTATTTCCTACTTTTTATCTCTTATCTTTTTTTTACCAATGTCGTTAATACCTATTGGCTGGCGGAACAGGCGTTGGAGCATCAAAAAATCTGCGGGGGATTCTGTCTCCTGTTACTTTTTATTTTTTATTTTCTTGTTAAGGCTGCTTATTGGAAGCATTGAATGAGTACGGTCACTGGGAAGTGGGTGGTATGGACAAAGGGACAAACTTGAGAAAAAAAGAGAGAGACCTTTGGGTGGATAGGTAGTTAGATGAATAATGATTTTCTCCCCTCTGCTTTTTCTTGGAAGTGCTCCAATGGCTTTATGATATGCTTGTGCATGTGTAATTCTTATATATGATGAATTGATTTACAACCTTCATGCCATCCATGCCCATGGTGTGTTCAACGTATTTGTCCCATGCCAGTTGATTGAGTGCTTTCCAACCATATTTTCACCCTGTCCTGTAATAGCCATATGGACTGAAGGGGGCTGATCCAGCGGATTGTCGTATAATTCGCCCGAAAGCAGAGGCTGCATATCACTCTCTTCGTCGCCAAGGTAAACCCTTTCGTCGCGGAGGAATATATCGCGAATATTGGTGATTCTCCTCTGAGGATCCTTGCGCGTGCGCAGGACGAGATGGTCGTCGTCTAGCACCGTCTCTGGGTCGCTGCTGGATACGCGCGGCCGCATGTCGTCATGCGCGGTGGCGCGGACCGTGAAGAAGACGAGGCAGAGCATTATGGACAAGCAGACGAAAATGGGAAGAATTATGCAAATGGCGTTTGTGAAGGCCATGGCTGAAAGCATTAGGTAGAGAACGACGAGAAGATGGCGCGTTATGAACGATGGAAAGAGGGGATGGAAGTTTCTTCTTTTTTCATTTTTTTTCTTCTTCTTTTTTTTTTTAACAGGTTTACTTCAAACACAACAGCTCATGAGACAAATTTTGGTTAGGAATTCTGATGTTTCCCCTGTTTGCTATGGGCGCAGAGGAGTATTAGCGTCATCCCCCCTTTTCATTCCAGACACGCGATTCCGTATCGTGACTACCCGTGAGACAATCAAACATGGCAATCAACTAGTGAGACAAACTCCAACATACACTTGCACTGCAAGGAAGGCACAATGGTCATCAGGCTTTTGGGTCACCAGGTATATGATGATATTTAGACGTTAATATTGATATAGAAGTAATCGGAGAATATTTTATCAAAGTTCTCGAAGAGAGAAAACAGCTGCATAGCTAGGTTTATCACCTTCCAAAGCCAAACCAGCCTCTCTTCTGAGCAGGTTTCTCAGCCTCGGCAGCAGGAGCAGCTTGCTCATTGCCCACCTGAACCTCCTTTTGAGGATATTGAATGTAATTCCAGGCAACATCTAGGAAAATGGGCTTGACGGGCATCACCTCCAGCCTCGGAGGGAACTCGACAAGGTTGTTGAGGTTGGCCCCACCGATGGGATATTCGTGCAACTTCTCGACAAGAGGAGCGTGGCTTTGATACTCATCGCCTTGAGCCTGTTTCTTTCGCAGGTTATCGATGTGGACGATAGCACGGTGGCGTTGCAGCTCGCCATCAACGACTTGTTCTAAAAACTTGACGGAGGCGGGAGATATGTCAAGGCTCAAGGGGAGCTCGTCAGAAGGGGTCTCTGTGTTTGGAAGCTTGGCAACTGCCTTTAAGCTGAAGCTCAGAGCACGGTTGATAAGTGCCAAGGCGTTGGCAGAGTTGCCAATGATGGCGTGTGACCGGGCGACGGCGAGGTGTCTATGCGCCTTGGTTAGCAATTTGATTCTGAGTTATTTTTGACTCCCTCATGGGTAACACGGTATTAGGGTAAAGAAATAGGACGTACTTTAACGCGATAAAGTATTGTTCGTAAGCTTCAATCCGCGCAGCAAGTTCTTCATCAGCAGCCACGCCAGGCAGCTCTCTAATAGACTCCAAGTTTTGAAGGATTCCATCGTAAAGAGCACCCTTCTCCTTGAGCTTGGCCAGCTTCTTGCCAGATGGCAATTCTCTCTCTTTCTTCGCATCCTCTGATGTTGCGTCCTTCTTCTTTCTCCTCCTCAGTGAGCCATATTCCTCTGTAGCTCCATCATGAGGACCCGTAAGAACGCGGTTACGACCGATTCTCCAGCTGATCATTTCATAGTTGACTGCCGTGCGTGTAATCTGTAACCGTTGCATTCTAGGGTCGCTTTGGCTGACACCGTCTGCCTTGATATCATCAATAGCTTGTTTTGCGGCATCAACGGCATCTTGGGTTGCTATTAAGATTTCGTCATAAGCAGCAGCTACCTCGTGAAGACCCTTGTCCTGAGATTTGGCCACAGCCTGTGAAAGCCTCTCTTTGGCTTCACTGACAGTTGACCAAGCCGTGGCTATTTGGGCGTCCTCAATCTGGACTTGATGGCGGCGCCAATTGAGTGTCTGGGGAGCAGTTTCACTTCCCGCAATGTTATTTGTCGACTCTGGCTGCGCCTCGCCGAGAAGAGTAGCATCAATTCGGTTGATTTCCTGGACTAGAGTGTCGTCTGATCGCGGGAAGGCGTTCTTGGCAAGGGTTGCAACTGAGACCGTTCGAGGTGTCTTGAGCTGATACGCAGCAAACCGGATTGATGGCTCTACGGTCTCAGAGAGTAAATCCTTGTACAAGTCGCTTTTACTAGCGGTAGCCAGCGCATTATAGATGACATATGTCGTAGCATAGCTCCTCAAACAAGCCTCCCAGCTGTTCTTTTCGAACTGCATGGCGCCCCGAATGAGGGACGCATATGCCTGAGCTTCGAGAACATCGGTGGTGGTAGCACCGCTGATGTCGATCTGCGAAAGGATGCGGACAACCTGCTCGGCACTTCGAGCTGCTTTCTCGAGCCGCGAGACGATGTGGGACCGAGCACGGCCAACAATTCCCCTCTGGTCAATCGAATGAGCGGCCTTGATGCTCATTGCTTGAGCCCAGGCACGTTCGCTGGTAAGGAGGAGCAGGTAGACATGTCTAGGAGGCGCAACGCGGCCAGGTCAGCTCCACTGCTGCCACAGACGGCGAATAAGTCACAGGGGTGAATGATATCATACTCATTGTTTGTCCTGACGTCCTCGGCGGTAGCTTGCTCGGCCTTGCGGAACTTGCCTCGATTCTTTGTGACGGTGCCCAGCTTCCTGCGCGAGTTGAGGAGGCGTTTGGACAGCTGGCCGTGGTAGGTGGAGTAATCGCCGTAGAGCAGGGCCTTGTCGCGGCCCTGGATAATGAAGCTAGTGATGTCCATTGTCAGACGAGACTCTGGCCGCTTCCACGGCTGCGTGAATCAAAGGAAGCTGTCGGCGTGTGCTTGTTCGCAGCGGCCAGGCTGTTCTGCAACCAGCTAGCAGCAGGTTTCTTGGCCTGGGATTGGCGGGGATGGCGGGGCAGCCTCTTTTTTTTCCCAGCAGCGCACGACACGAGGCTCGCAGATTCGTGGGACGGTGCTTACATAATGCTGCTTGGATGCTGATATAAAGTTTGCGGTTTAAGTTCACTAGCGGTACTTCCCCGTCGAGTGCTTGTACCTTGGCCAGAGGCAGTTCGACGGCTTCAACATCTGTACCGATACATCCATGCACGACTCGATATATCGTGTCGGCGCAAGCAGCATCGCTTACTGACAACGCAGCATTATTATGCGCGATTTGATTTAGAGTTTCTGGATGTCTTTTGTCGGCTTTAAGACGTGGCCTGGCACAGGCTCATCATTACCATTTGGAGCATTGCCTGCATCTGCGTGAAGTGCGTGAGTGAAACATTATACGAGCGAGCAGCCAGCTCAGGAGAGCTCTTTGGGTCCGATGAAATCCTGCCTAGGTATATACTAGGTACTGATCCATGTTCCATAAATAGATTCAGGTCAACTACCTATTGACACCGAAAAGGACCCCCACTGTAGATGAAGCAGGCGGCCGAGACAGCCTCTGAGACATCCATCCACTGCAATATTGGGCGATCCTGGGTCTTGGTGCGATGGGCACCGATTTGTCCGACTTTGCCTTGATCGATTACGCTGCCGAGATAAATCTGGATCGGCTTCACTGTGGGGTGCACAAAAGGTCTTACGATTATTGTCTTGAGCTCATACGACCCCCAGGACGAGCACGGAACGATGCAGTTGTGGCAGCCGATGCTAGCAATATGCATGTCTCGCCCGACAGACTCGGATCCATCTTGTAGAGTACTTGCATGTGCTCTGCAGCAGCAGCAGCAGCAGCAGCAGCAGCAGCCATAGCAGGTGGGCGTAATACGCACATCGCCGACGTGTAGAATATTACCAATCCCGTCGTCGTCAGCACTCGTCCAAGGTGCGGTCTGATGCTGGGTGTGATCCGATGTGGTGGTCGGCTCTCTTCATGCAAGCACGGCTCAAATGCTCCTTTTGCCGGGGTCTATGCGGCTCCATCGTCCTTCAGCTCGGATGATCCGAAGCTAGCAGCCTTGTGACGGTCCCTTCCCTCACCATGATGCTGAGCAATACCAATGCGCTACTGAGTAACCCGTGTCTTGCAGCCTTTTTCTCAATAAGTCTTGAGGAAGAGTACTTGATATCGCCTCGCCTCACTGTCTTGCTTCCCCCGCTTCTCCCAGGCATCCGGTCCAAGAGATAGGGAGATACGAATCGTCGACGGGAGCACATGCAAAATGCAAAAGCAGAGCGAGAACGCACATGTATCGCGTATGCAGCCCCGTCTGCATGTCTTATCCTTCAGCCCCCAATGAACGAATGGCATTTGGCAGCGGCAGCGATTGGTGTGGGTGGTGTATCCAATCCCTATTGTCCAGCGTCAAAGGTCGGTTGCGACTCGTGTCAGCCATGCATATGTGCGGGCACGCTCTGGAAGACATAACTTGCTGCGAGCAAACGAGACCAAGGAAGCCAGAAAACTGATATGATACAGCCCAATATGCTTGGACGGAGGTCGGCAATCGTCGATAGTCGCTCGGGGGATTTTGGTGCGCATTGGTCAGGGATCACGACAGCAAGGGTGGTGACCTTGCAGGAGGAGATGCTGGACTTTTGCATCACGTGCCCCCATGCATCTTGTAATGAGGCCATCTGCTGGGGCCACCCACAGGGCAGCTCTGCAGGTAGCTGGGCGCTGGAGATGGGTGGCTTCGGGCTTCTGGAGCGCTGGAGCCTTCTGGGGACGCGCCACTGCAGTGGAGGGTGCACGGCCCACGGCGATCCCTGTCGCTGCAAACGGTGCTGTGCAGGTGACCTACTTGGCTGCAGTAGCCGCTAGTTTTTATTTCTCGGGCTTGCTGCCACTCATATGGCGGGTTGGTGTGGCGGTAGCTGCGGCAGTGACAGGCAGGATTCGACCTTGTTGACGTACAGTATGATGAAATCTGGGCCCGAGATTTTTGTGTGGTTGTCGATGGAACAAGCAACCTGGATGCCTTGTATGGGACGTAGGTTGCAAGGTAGGGTGGTATTATATAGTTGTATGCAGTCCGCAAGCCGGCAATGCTCCAACAACAGCGAGGACATGAATAATGTCAGCTGCCAAAGTTGAGAAAGAGGGCATTATGCTGTAGACTGTACATAGAGAGAGGACCCATTTCTCCACTATGAAGTCGTGATACTACTACCAAGTAGCCAAGCCTCTCTCCCTCTATACATAGGTAGTATCTCAAAGCTCTACTGCAAGCCAAGGGTTGTGCAGCAATGGTGCTAGTGAAATGGCTCCTGCATGTACTTTATCATAGACATTACAAAACAAAAAAAGTTAAAACAAACAGCATGCATCACCAGGCAATCGCAATTCCAGGCCGGTTTGCAGGCCTGTTCGCCCCTTGTAGCAGCCTTAAGCAAGCCCCAAGCAAGCCCCAAGCAAGCAGCAAGAGCCCACCTCCAGTTTTTTGCAGTCGATTTAGCGCCCCGCCTTCCAGACTATTTCCTCGCTGCTGCAGCCACTCAGCGTCCGCCGATACCAGCTGCACGCTCTGATCAGAGTCCCGCTACATGCCTGATGCTGGGCCCGCCGCCCACTAAATTCCCACTACCGCTGCGACCTGCCTGGCGACATGTTTCTGCATCCACGAAGGGCTCTGCCGAAGAGACTCACTCGCTCACGCCAATCTCATCGCCAGTAACGGGCTCTTTTCTTTTTCTTCTTCCTTTTCCTTTCAAATTTCTTTTCTCTCTCTCTTTCTCTGCTTCTCTCTGCTCCTCCGCTGCTCCTCCCTGATTTTCCACCGCCACTGGCTGTGTCTCTGCCGCTGTCTCAGCCGGCCTGAAGAGAAACGAAAAGGACGAGCGCGTTTGCGGCTGAGACAGAAATCGTCGACGAACAACGTGCATTGCGGCCTCTCCACGGCCTCTGATGCCGCTGCGGCCACCAGCTGGAGCCTTGTGCTCTATCACCGTCAAAATCCCAGCCCCTTGTTGACGGCTGCCATTACTTCTTGTTTTTTGCCTCTTCTTCTCGAGCTGCTTCTCGGTGCCTCAGACTATTTATCTCGTGCTCTCCTCTTATTCTTATCCCGCATATTCGCCTCCCGCTATTTATCCCTCCCGCGCTCTATACCGAACATAAAAATTTCCCCAGCGCCTCCCTCTTCCTTCTTCTGTTCGTCTCAACTTCATCCTCGCACAGCATTTACTCTTTCGCATCAGTTCTTCATCAACTATCGTAGGGGAGGCTACGCTTTGACATCATCGTTTTGACCGGCTATTACGGCGCATTCACGCTTTATTTTAACGATACCAAGCATTTATAACACGGCACTCCTCGCCTCATGCCACTGCGAGAAAAGGGAGAGAACGGTTCAGAGTGAAAAAATCTCCTTGCTCTGATCACCCCCACCCATCATTATTCTTGCATCAACTTCTGTGATGACGGATTAGGCCTCGTCACATATGCGGTAAAACGCCATCTTCCCGACTCCTTGATTCTCACTTTTGCACTTGCAGGCGCTCTTCGTGTAGCCTTCAAGTGCCACATACTACTATATTGCAAATGGCCACAAACGGTAATACCTGCACCTTTTCTCAAATCGTCTCTATATTTCTTGCTTCCTACCATGATCCTTGACCTGTTGGTCCACTGCTACCACTGGGACCCTTGCTCCAACGGGACTGTGGGCGATATCATACTTTCTTTCTCTCTTCTATCATCACTGGCTTCTCCCAAGAAGAAATCATAGTCTTAGGTTATGCTGACTCTCACTTAGGAGGACCTTCGCAGCCCCCTGATCCCAGTCCAAGTATTGCGCCGTCATGGAACCTTGATGCGTATCCTTTGTTGAATATTCCATATCAAGACTTCAGCAGCTCGCAAATCACGGATAATGGGCCGGGTCAGCCCGTGATGCCATGGCAGCAGCTCCCCGTAGATGAGCCAGGAACCGACTCCACTTCTTTTACGGCGCTGCTCAACAGCCCCTTTGATTCATTGACAACGAGCCCAACGCCTACAGCGGATACACCAATGGCTGAAATGTCGATCGCTCAAACTGCTGTACAGAATGGCGGCCACGTCCCGGCTTCACAATACGGAATTGGCACTGGATATCATCCCCAAGCTGCTCATGGTGTCTTGATACGACCGAAACCCACACCCATTATCCCTCAGGCCGATTCAGATGATCGAGATGACGAGCCCATTCCCATTCCCAAGCGCAAGCGAGTGCAGCGTGAAGGGCCACCTCGGCTTCCGCCTTTCTTGAGAGAAATGCAAGCTGATGCGAGGAAAAGACAGGCTGAGCTTTTGGCTGCACAGGCTCGGGCTGCTAACCCTCAGTCCTCCACTGTTGACTTGACAAATGGTATGGACCGCCTCCTGCACTGCTTGCAGCCTCTCCCTCTTCTCTCTTTTGCTAACTTTTTGAAACTCGTCAGTTAACGACGATGCTTCTCCGCCCGCGCCAGTTGATCCTAAAGAAGAAGAAATTTGCTATGGCATGATCAAAACCCGCGCAAACTGCTCCCGAGTTCCATCTCCAAAGCCTGGCGTACAGAGCATGTGGGGCGCTAATTATCAGCCCAGCATCAAAGTTGTCCTCAAGAAGATCGTCAACGACCGGAGTTCGAAAATTCCTATCATTGATCACACAAGAGAAGTAATAGGCTTCGTCGACGCTTCTTCTGCCAATGCCCTAGGACCTCTATTGGACTTGAACCTTCGTGTCAGGACCGACGCCCGTATTCCTCCACAACCTATTGTCCCTGGGCAAGAACCTGGCCAGCCCGTGTCACGTTCTTATATTCTCGACATCGTCTTGTATGGACCTTTCAAATATGCCAGGAATGTTGGCGCTTTTATGACACGGTTCAATATTACTCTTCAGCAGCCCTATATCGTCCAGAGTGGCATCAAATTGATAAATCCGCATCATCCAGAGCACTTGCAGTCCCTGAAGAGAGCACCCAAGGCAAACACTAATCGTGATCTTAGTCGTTCTGGCACTGCCACTAATTTCACCCCAAGAACTGTCGAGGAAGTTCGCTCCGAGGTCATGGGAGTGTTCGATTCTCTTACTAGGAGTGACGAGTTACCCACCATGGATCCCCCGGCATCCATCTTGACCCCCTTGCTCACTCACCAAAGACAGGGGCTTTACTTCATGATGGCCAGAGAAAGGCCGCGTGAACTACAGCTACAGGAGAAGGCCATGGTATCCTTTTGGCGGACAAAATCTAACATGAATGGGCATAAGGTGTTT
Source organism: Trichoderma asperelloides (assembly GCA_021066465.1). Lineage (NCBI taxonomy): Eukaryota > Fungi > Ascomycota > Sordariomycetes > Hypocreales > Hypocreaceae > Trichoderma > Trichoderma asperelloides. Next base: position 403,828 of record JAJKFY010000077.1, read on the forward strand.
CATAATGTCATCACTGGCGAAAACCAGGTTGCCGCCCCCTCAGATACTCGTGGTGGTATACTTGCTGATATGATGGGCCTTGGTAAAACGCTTAGCATCCTGTCGCTCATCTCAAGTACAGTCGAGGAAGCCCGGCAATTTCAGCATCTACCACCAGAGCAGCCCTCCGCCCCGGAAACTAAACCGACAAAGGGCGACATGGATGCCTCACAGGCGCCGTTAGGCCTTACGCCGGTGGTCCGAAATACCAAGGCCACCTTAATTATATGCCCCCTCAGCACCATTACTAACTGGGATGAGCAAATCAAGCAGCACATAGCTCCCGGTGAGCTTTCTTATCATATTTACCATGGACCCAATCGTATCAAAGATATAGCGCGGCTCGCCTCATTTGACATCGTTCTCACCACCTATGGATCTGTCTCAAACGAGCTCAGCGCTCGTCGCAAAGCCAAGAGCGGCACTTATCCGCTTGAGGAGCTTGGATGGTTTCGCATTGTCCTGGACGAGGCACACATGATTCGTGAGCAGTCTACCATGCAATTCAAGGCCATCGTTCGACTTCAAGCCCAGCGGCGATGGGCCGTAACCGGAACTCCCGTCCAAAACCGACTGGATGATTTTGCGGCTCTCTTGTCGTTTCTTCGCTTGGAGCCTTTTCATCACAGAGCGAAGTTTGTTCGCCACATTGTGGAGCCATTCAAAGCTTGCAATCCTGAAATTGTTCCCAAGCTCCGTATTCTCGTCGATACCATCACTCTTCGCCGACTAAAAGACAAGATCGATTTGCCCTCTCGAGAGGACCTCATTGTCAAACTTGATTTCAGCCCAGAGGAGCGAAGCGTATACGATCTCTTCGCACGGAATGCGCAGGACAGGGTCAAAGTGTTGGCCGGAAATCTCACTTCTGGGGCTCTTGGCGGGAATACCTACATTCATATTCTAAAAGCGATTCTTCGCCTCCGCCTGCTTTGTGCGCACGGCAAGGATCTGCTTAATGAAGACGACCTGGCAACTCTGCGAGGTATGTCAGCGGAGATGGCAATCGACATTGACGAAGACGACGATAAGGTGGACGGTCTTTTACTTTCCCACCAGAAAGCACATGAAATGTTTACGTTGATGCAAGACACCAACAACGACACTTGCATCCAGTGCAACAAAAAGATCTCCTCTCAAGAGACACAGACGATAGACGCAGAGAATGAAAACGATACCCTGGGATACATGACGTCTTGCTTTCATGTTGTTTGTCGATCATGCATAAAAGCCTTTAAGCAGCGATCTAGGGCTGCTTATGCACCTGGCCAAACGTTCGCCCCTTGCATCGTTTGTAACGCTCAAGTCCCGTTTGGGTTCGTTGATATTTGCAGATCAGACGTGGAGGGTGAACATGAAGGTACTTTAAAACCCAAGAATAATAAAGCAAAGCAAAACGGAAAAGCACTTGATAGATATGACGGACCCCATACCAAAACAAAAGCTCTCCTCGAAGATCTTCTAAAATCTAGAGCTGCAAGCGAAGCTAACCCCCATGAACCACCCTTCAAGTCTGTTGTCTTTTCCGGTTGGACCTCACACTTGGATCTGATCGAGCTGGCGCTCAAGGAGGCCAATATCTCGTTTACAAGATTGGATGGTAGCATGACTCGGCAAGCACGCACAGCGGCCATGGACAGCTTCCGCGAAGACAACAGCATCCATGTCATACTTGTCTCCATCATGGCTGGTGGCTTGGGTCTGAATTTGACCGCTGCCAACAACGTGTATGTGATGGAGCCGCAATATAACCCGGCAGCTGAGGCACAGGCAGTCGATCGTGTACATCGCCTTGGCCAAAAACGACCTGTGCGCACCATCCGATACATTATGCGCAACAGCTTCGAAGAAAAGATGCTTGAGCTGCAGGAGAAGAAGGTGAAGCTAGCCAGCCTCAGCATGGATGGCCAGAATAAGGCGCTAGACAAAGCAGAGGCTGCGAGACAGAAGCTCATGGATCTTCGCAGCCTTTTCAAATGACGAGACTTTACTATTTATCATGAATATGATGCCACACGACTCCCATAACGAAGTAATGAATATTAATATTGGTTGTTTTCTTCCTTTCTTCTTCGAGCTTCGATACATCGACACTTTTTTTTTTTAGCATTATAACTTTTTCATTTTTCTGCTTCCTATTTACAAGGCATACACACGCATATATGCTATAATCTATTTATTTCATTGATACGCCCACCATTCCATTCGACGACATATTCACATTGGGAGAGCTTGGCGGATTTCTGGGAGGCTGAAGAGGAAATTTATCTCTACCTCCTTTTCTTTCTTATCTATATTATTATATATCGTTGTATCTTATCTCATCTCATCTCATCTCGGGTATGGCAAACACTCTGGATCCGTGGCATTTGTGGCATTTTATACATACCAAAGCTCTCACGAGCCACGCCAAATCTTAGCGGCGCCCGGGATCTGGTGATATTTGGCTTACATTTTCTTTTCCTTTGATTCCCCTTTTTCTTCTTTTTTTCCTCTTTTATTTGGGAAGGATGAACGAGTGCATGGGTAACTCGTATACATATGGGAGGAATTAGTCCGCATCTATGATTGATATTTGCTTACCAAAATTACCATATCTTTTTTAATTCGTTTAATACACATTTAACATGTGAAATGCGGTCTAGCTTCAAGGGAGTATTATCTATGACCTTTTTTTTAACCCTTCACATCAAAAAGTTTCTATCGAATAGCGATTTGGCAGGAACTAAAAAGTGATGTTCGACATGATGAGATCTTTGTTGCAAAAATATGTGACTACCTAGTAAATACTGGCGCTTATTGCCCGTCTCCTTGGACCCTTTTATGCGCTTGACACGTCTAACGCCATACACCAAAAGATCAACAGCTAACAGATTAACTTGTCTAACAAAATTGTCTAACAAAAGTTCATTAAGCATTCGTTAAAAGTATAGATTGCACATTGACGTTTCATCTCCTTTCCTTGTATTCAAGACAAAAGGGAAGAGTCAAGAAAGGACTATGCTTGATCATCCTCCTCAGCTCCAATAGCAGCCCACTCAGTGCCCTGATTCACAGAGCTCAATCTGGCACATAGACTTAGCAGCACCACAGTCTCCGTCGCAGCGTAGTGATTAAGCGAGTCCGAGAGAATCTTCATGTGACGGCCAAAATTGCTTTCCCACTTGCGGATAATGTCGGCAAGATTGTTGACCCGCGACTCAACGCTTTCTAGGGTCGAAGCATCATTCTGTGCGGACCCTGAGCGCGGGGCGCTGCTCCTGGAGGCCTGGAAACGCCGCCATTGGTCGTCGGTCATGGTGTCGGGCTTATTACCGCTAGACAAATCAGGATCAGACTTTTCAATTTCACGGGAGAGGAAGCTCGTATAGGCAGCGAAGATGCTGCAGGACTGCATAAGCTTTGAGTTGACCTAGAAGTAGTACGATGTTAGTAAGGCGTTGGCAAGGGGAGGAGAATGGGGGCTCATCATACTTTTAATAGCTTGCTATTGGTGAGCATACACTCTTTGAGGCATGTGTCCAAAAAGTCCACATGGTCTTGCATCAGCTCGTCTACCGTCCGGTTGACTCCAGATTTCCTGTCAAAAGTGTCGTCCTTGGCTTTCAGACGAGACATAAACTTTGTCCAGTTTGGTTCGATTACTTCGGCAGTGCAGAAATACAGGACTTGCTGTACATAGATGAGCATCCTTGCTCGCAGCGTCGAGGCTCGTCGCTTCCAGGTTTCGAGCTCTTGATTGACGCCTTTGTGGGCCCATGTCACGCCCTTCGTATGTGTCTGCCAGGTCGATGATAGTTGAGACTCAAGGGTGCGTAGAGAAAGCAGGAAGCGGAAGAGTGCTTGATAACGCCACACGGTCTTGCGGCTAATGACCAGAGAGACGGGGAAGGGAACAGAGTAGTCGAGCTGAAGGGATGTGAAGCCCGTCGCGTTCTTATCGGGCTCAATCGGTGGCTGGTTAGTAACAGGCTGCATCACTTGGCCCGACTCTATTCCTGTGATGTTTACAACCCGCTGGAGATTGTTGATGAGGGTGATCTCGTTCATCTCCACCTTGACATCCTCTTTGAAGGGGTCAAGCGAAGCCACAGTCCCAGGCTGGCGCAGAACTATATCCAGCAGAGACTGCAGCTTGCTTGTGTTAACAGACTTGACGGGCTTTCTCAATTCTGATGAGCCAAGCTCAAGGAAGTATGAGAATGAGTCTGACGGATCGAGGAAGAAGTAATGTTTGAGCGAGCGTAACCTTAGCGGTAGCTCATGTGTGGTAAGTAGCAGCTGCATGAGAGACTCGTTGGCATGAGCATAGGCGTTGTTGACGTTCTCAAGGAATCGTTTGTCGTCGAATGAGGTTGGTAGTTCTGTCACTATTTTACTCACGTCCACTCCGCCACATTCGCGAACGACGTTGAGGTATTTTCCAGCCAGCAGCACCTTCTCTCTGACACCCTCCAGTTGCGGAGGCACATCTTGATCACGAATAGTATACCTCCTCTCCCAGTACTCATCGATGTAGTCTCGCTCGAGCCTCTCTCGTCCTATGCTCTTCTGTTCCCTAATCATAAACTCAGAGTGAGGGTCATGGATACTGCCATGGTGCAGCCATTCATTCAGCATCTTCATATATGGTCGACTCGCGTCCCGCAATAGTGACGTTAATAGTGATCGGGCAGCCGGGTCACCACCCATTGACTCCAACCTTGAGGCCAGCAAACCCAAAACCCCGCCGCCCTTGCAGACTTTCAGGGCTTTGGAACTTCCAGGAACGAGATCTCCGCCCTCAGCAAGCCTCTCAAGGACTTTCTCGTAGTCGTCTATTTCATCGTCATCTTCCTCATCGCTTTCATCATCCAGCAGCGCGTTCTTTTTTAGGAGCTCTTGTGCCATGGCGTAAAGGTGGGACAGCATCTGGCATGTAGGTAATGTATGTATGTGGAGGACATGGACGGTAAATGATTCGCTCGTCAGAAACTGTGTTTCGAGCTGGGCAATCATGACCAGGTAGTCCTGCAGGCACTTTCTCACGGAAGCACACAGCGCATGGTTGACTGCGCCGAACTCTTCGCGGCTCTGCACGTCGACAAAGGCTTCCAATGCTGAGTAGTAGGTGGCCATCTTCAGCATAGACTTGGTCAAGTCATGCAAGCTGGGGTCAAGGCCTGGCAAGATCCTAAATGGCGGCCCAGACAGTCGATCTCTCTCCTCGTGAGGAGTGTAGCCCCTAGCATATCGAATGTACTGCCCCTCATAGCCCATGAAAACATATAACAGATCTTCCACAATGGCAGCCTCCTGAGCCTCCAGCGTTAACTCGTTCAGAGGTTTCGGCTGTGGCGCAAACGGAATCGCGAACGCAATGGGAGGAATCGAGATTCGCGATGCCAGGGCGGCAGAAGTGTGCGGCAGAAGTGTTGCCTCGGGGTTCCAGGTAGCTGGTCATTACAAGTGTTAGCTCTCCGTAGGAAAGAAGAGAAAATGGGAAAAATAAAATGTCCAGCATATATATCATCTCGTCTCCCATTTTATTTCCATCGGAAAAGGAAAGGTAGGCCATACCTGGGGGCGTCTCTGCCCGCATCTCTCTCTGCCGTAGGTCGGTAGACGATTTTTGTCTGCGCATCTCCGGCGGCCTCTTCTCTGGAGGCTGCTGCTGCTGCTGCTGCAGCGTCGACCGTCTTTGCGGCTGCTGTTGCTGCTGCTGCTGCTTTGCAGGGCTATTCGTTCGCGAAATCACTCGCTCCACGTGAGCCTCAAAGGTCCTCTCCGTGACTTTGCGCTCCTCGTAGCGCCTCTCGTCCTTGGCCCTGCTCGCGGCCCTCGCATTGCCTGCTGGCGACGATCGCTTATGTGATTCGTTGTTACCAAATGGGCCCGCCTCTGCATTCTTTGCATCCGCCGCGCTCCTTCGCAAATTTCCATTGGCTCCAGGAACCCGGGATCGCTCGTCAGCAAAGGCGCTGGCGCGGCTCGATGCCCTCGTTCTTACGCCAGACATCGCAGGTTTTAGCTACATCCGAAGCTTGTGTATAAACGGACGTGCCCGCTTGTGCTGTCACTTCGGGCCAGCCTCGAAGGGGGAATGAAAAACAGAAAAATAAAACGCCCTTCACGCTCTCAGTATCATGGAGAATTGGTACTAAATTTTCTTCTTCTCTTTGTTTATGGTGTTGTGTCCGTCGCCAGTTCTGGCCTATGCTGGGTATAAGTTGATTGTGGCTTGTATGTCATAAAGAGCAGGCAGCTCAAGCTTGCTCCTGCCTTTCTTTGCATTGCTCTCTCTATTGACCTGCCATAGTGGGGTGAAACACGGCCATCAGGCGCGTCGCGGTTGCTAGTCCATGCGCCGGATTAATATGAACCGCGCTTCCGGCTGCTGCTTCTCCATCTGCTGTGGCGCCAGCTGTGGCGGTGCGCTCCAAGCGTCTTGCTTACTGCCTCACCCCACCAGAAGGTACCTACGTATTGCGTACCTGTGCTGGAGTTGCAAGGGAGCTGGATGCGTAGGCCCAGTGTTTGCCTGATAGCAGCAACACCAACGCCAGCTTCGTCTTTCTCTCAGCCTTTCTCGCAGCCTCATCATCCCTCCCCTGCTCCCACTTTCTGCTCTTTTCTGCCACTCCTTCTTGCTGTTGATACATTCACTGGCACTTTAGGCCAACCCACATTCACACAATCCGCCAAGATGTTTATGGCAAGATCTGAATACGGCAAGCATCTCCCCGCGCCCTCATCTTCTCTCCCCTCCTCGTTCCTAGAGCTCTTGATGAGAGCCCACGAAGAGACAGGGGGGTTTTGTAATGAGAACAGACACGCAGCCATATAGATATATCAACCGACGGCCAAAAAGTGCAAGAACCTCTGTGCTAACTGCATTCTGCCATCTCCAGATCGGGGTATCAATACCTTCTCCCCCGAAGGTCGTCTCTTCCAGGTCGAATACTCTCTCGAGGCAATCAAGCTCGGTTCCACCGCCATCGGTATCGCCACCTCCGAAGGCGTCGTTCTGGGTGTCGAAAAGCGAGTCACCTCCTCCCTCCTCGAAACCTCCTCCGTCGAGAAGATCGTCGAGATCGACCGCCACATTGGCTGCGCCATGTCCGGCCTCCAGGCCGACGCCCGGTCCATGATCGAGCACGCCCGCGTCGAGTGCCAGAGCCACGCCTTCAACTACAACGAGTCACTGAGCGTCGAGAGCTGCACGCAGGCCATCTGTGACCTCGCTCTGCGCTTCGGCGAGGGTGCTGACGGAGAGGAGACCATCATGAGCCGGCCCTTTGGCGTTGCGCTTCTCATTGCGGGATTCGATGAGAACGGACCCCAGTTGTTCCACGCAGAGCCCAGTGGCACCTTTTATCGATTCGATGCCAAGGCCATTGGATCAGGCTCGGAGGGAGCTCAGGCAGAGCTGCAGAACGAATATCACAAAGTCAGTTTCCTCATTTATACGTCATACTATACCGAGACAACCCACTAACGAGGATATATTCGTAGTCTTTAACAATTACTGATGCAGAGACCCTGGTTCTCAAGACTTTGAAACAAGTAATGGAAGAGAAGCTGGACTCCAAAAATGTGCAGCTAGCCAGTGTGACCAAAGACAAGGGCTTCAGAATATACACCGATGATGAGATGGCGGCCGTTGTCGATCGACTACCATCAAACTAATCAACTATCATATGCATAACGAGAATAGAAAAATAATTGCATTGCAGACTCCTTCCGTTCCAATCACCCGAATAACCAAATGAATGAGTGCGTGTATGCAATGCCACTCGAAAAGCCGCCATATATATGTATATATGTCTATATACCATTATTTCTACTTAGGTGGCCGTGGCATCATGACATAGCAGCATAAACTCTTAAAAAAAGAAGAGAAAAATAACGAGAATGCAAAACAAAATTATCGCAGTCGTGCTGATTTTCCTCATTACTAGATTCCCCACGCTAACACAAACCCTCCTACTTTTGCTTCTTTCATCGAGTCATGCCCTCCTTTTTCGCTCTGACGAACCCTCATTACTCCTTCATAAATGCTGCAAAAATTCGTTTCAAAATATCCTTTCAAAAAACCCTACCTTATATCTCAGCGCTATGTGCTGAAAGCAGAGAGAAGTAAACAATAAAAATAGCAGATAAAAAAGGAAAGAATTCCCTGTGACTGTGAGCTTACATCCCTTCCAATCGATTACTTGAACCTTTCTCCCCTTCCTTCTTTCTTTCCTTTCATTCTCTTCTTCTTCCCCCCTTGTCCCCGTATAATCCGCCCGTCTCTCTAGAACATCACGCATTCTATACCGGTCGTTAGTTTAAATCGTCTCGTAGTTCGAGTCTCGCGAGTTCTGTTTCGATTGCTAGTATCCCGATTGCGTAATGTGTTCTTTCAGCCTTGGCCAGTACTAACCGCCGTTCATCGCTTGATTCTAATTCGTCGATTTTCTTATCAATTCGGCGAGGGTTTTTCCATATGGAAGATGGGAAATCATTGATAATTGTTGGTCGCGAATATTCTGGCCCACCCATTGTACTTGCTTTGATCCATGCAGATTCACATCCACAGGCAATTTGCATGGCGGACTGCCATCCTGTGAGGCGCGCGATGTCATGCATTCTCTGGATAACCCATTCTCTCTGCGCTGCTTCTTTATACTAGATATCATGTCAGCATGCATTAAATGTAAACAGAAAGGAAAGAGATTGGGAAACTGCACTCACTTGTATCCCTGCAACAAAGACACAAAAAGAGCTCTCAATAAGAGCAGCACCAAGATAGGTGTTTATCTCTGCATACTCAGAACAATCCGCTGCAAGTCCAAAGGCAATTTGTCCAATCTTGAGGGCAAATCCCGCCGTCTGCTTTGCCATTAGCCCTGCTGCCCTCATCGCCACTGGAGGCATCGAGGGGTGGCTTCGATACAGGTGGATGAAACCCATGTAATAATTCATCCAGATACCGGCGATGGAGTACGTTTTGAAGTAAATGGCATCGCCAAACGGCGTCCTTGTTCCATTTTTATCACCAAATTCGTCATTGATAGGCTGAAACCCGGGGCCAAGATGACTCTTGAAAATCTCAAACGATCGATAAATGCTATTCCACTCCTGCAGCGCAGCTTCGTAGCTTGCTTCGGGGTCAATATCGTCTTGAGAATCGCTCTGCGGTGTGTCGTCTCGCGGAGGACTAAAGCCCATGGGCGCTTGTACTTTACCAAAGGTTGGAAACATGCCCGGAAACATAGTTGGGGATCCAGCTCCCGCTCCGCCACCTTGAGCCTCTATGGCTTTCTGCTTCCGAGATAAATCTTTCGAAACAAAGTCTGAAAGCCGCCCGAGCAACAAGATCAAATGATCATATGTTCCATACCTAGCGATGTGTAAACTGTTAGCAGTCGTTTTATAGAAGCCAATGAAAACAGAGGGGGGGTTAGAGGTATAGTAGACTTTGTTTTTCACGTACGCCGCAGAATATGCTGAGAAGGGGGCTCTTGGAGGAATCTGTGTCCAGCATTCATATTCCATACTTTGTTTCAGTTAACATCACATTTTCGTTCGATCAATCAGTGGAATAGGAAGAGCTTACAATAACTTAGTGCCCCCTAATATGCTTTGATATACGTCCATTTTACAGTACCACCAGAAGAGATCGCAAATAATGTCATATTTTTCAATCTCTTTATCGGTTGCAGGAGCATTCCTTTTGTCAGAAGGCCGTCTCTCTCCTTCGCCGTAATCTTCAGGAGTTACGGTGAGTCCTGTTATAGCATGTAGAAAGTCGTAATCCAGAGAATTGAGTCCACCCTGTGATGATGCTGGCTGCTGATGAGAGCCATAAAATTGGGAACTTATGTGGCCCAGTTGATATCCAGTGGCTTCTTGGCCTTGGCGCATACGCTTTACGGGGAAGCATAATCGAGTCATTTCCCCTAAAGACATCTCGCGGAACAAAATCCTAGCACCGAATAGATGATTGCACCACTTGGTATGATCAGACGACCAAACTTCAAAGTATCCCAGCAAGAGAGTGGCGGCAAGGGTTGCCGGCTGGGTTCTCTTAGACGGTGACTTTACACTTTTGGCTACACGGCGAATAGCGCAATGGTAATGCTTCAGTGCTGCTGTCGGAGGGCTGTCTCGAAGCTTGGCAAGCTGGAGGCTTGCCAACGCGAGCATAGCATGAAAAAGCCCTAGATGCTGAAGTGCCAGTGTTGGAACGGCGTCTATAGAGACAGTTAGCAACACAAACCACTCTAGCCCTCAGGTCACAATGATCGACTCACAGCTCCACAAACTCTGTCCAGATCCTGCTACTGTCCTGCTTCTACCTCTCTCTGACGCACAAGATATGTTTCCTTCAAAAATTGAAATTCCAGGCCCAGTGACATTGATAAAGTGCGCGAAGACCATGTTGAGGCCACTAGCCCAGTATTCAGCAGAATAGGGAGTCTCCATGTACGCTAATACATCATCATTCTGGGCAAGGGCTGAAAAGATACTGGCATCTTCAGCATTCAAAGTCCAGCGCTCTGATACCATGTTCTTTATAGGTGGCATATTTCTTCTAATGTCTGGCATATCGTCATCAGAATCTGGAATAGAGGCTTCATCATCCAGCATATCGTGTTCCCACTGGTTATTCAGGGGCTGGGAAACAGCGGCGCATGGATGGACACTGAGCCCATTATCACCATTTATACTGCCGAAATTGGAAATCGCGTCGTGAGTTGTAGCTCTATCTGGGACCGGGAACAAAAGGGCCTCAGGAGGGGCAGTGGCAAAGTAGCCAGCTCCTCCGTTGGCTTCCGTTGCAAGCAGTGGGTTAGGGAACTGTGCGCTGTAGGGAGCCTGCAAATATTGATTTGGACCCATATTGTATCCTGGTGCGTTTTGTAGCAATGGCCCTTGATGAAATTGATGCTGGTATGGTGCTACAGCCGGCTGAAGAGGCACGACATGTTGATGATGGTCAAATGAAGGAGGTCTCGGCGCAATAGCCGGAAATAGCCCCCTTGATGGCTGCCTACCGGGATGCGAGGGCAGCGGATCACCTTCGATGCCCGATGGACCAGAAGAATAGATGCCTTGGCTAAAAGGGGACGAAAAAGAGCCAAGAGGTTCCTTAAATATGACTCTTTGACTATACCCTTCGCAATCGCGTCTCGACTTGATGCAGTTGTTGCAAACTGGCCTGCCTTCGTCGCATTTAATTCGCCTCCTACGACAAGCTAATGACGGCGTTCTATATTAGAGTAGGAAATTCAAAGTATAAGAGGAATGGAGAAGATCTGGTGTCAAGAAGAGGTAGATTCAAACAACAACTACTCACTGAGACAGCCGGTCTTGGTTCGCTTCCTGGTAGTGCCTGTCTTTTTGCGATTCGCCTCGTCCTTCTCTCCGTCATTTTGAAGCATAGAATTCCCTTGTTGTTCATGCGAGGGAGCCTTTGCCGATGCCATAGATTGTGCCATAGATTGTGCCATAGATTGTGCCATAGATTGTTTTTCCATCATGGTATAATTTGTTTTGAGGAGATGCTGGATATTGAACTCCAACCTCTCTTTCTCTTTGGTTTGAAGTTGAACACCGATGCAAGAAAGTGTTTCGACAGTGCTGAAGGAGGATTCCAAGACAGCAACTTTATATATGGAAAAATATGGCTTTGAAGCAGGCAGAGAAATAATGTACTGTAGGCAGCACGGAGGGAAAATCACAATGTGAGGGGGCAAGACAGGAGTACGGCGGCCACGAAGCCCACAGCGGCACGACAGAAGAAAAGAAAGACGACACTACTTGCTGCTGTGCTCAGCTGCTGGGAGAGAAGGACGGTATTAGCACGCCTTGCCGAAAGGATGAAAGCATCAAATAGCGGATGGATAGGAGGAGGATAGCATCAAGTGGAACATGACTGGTGTAACACGAGAGCAGAGCAGATGCCAGGATAAAGCGTCGAGCGGTACGAAGATGAGGCCCGCTTATGATCACGATCACGCAGCTGCGGACGATACCGGCGACGATAAGATGGGGGACGACGCACAGAAAGGCTAGAATAAAGGAGACGTAGGATGATAATGGAGAAGAGAGTAACAAAAGATCTGAAGGGTGTGTGTAAAAGAGTAAAGTTATATCGTAGCAGAACGTGTGTAGGAGAAGAGGAAAGAGAAGCAGAAAAGAGCAGAGCAGGCGCACATGCGAGTGACGAGAAGTCGTATCCCGGCAAATGCTTCTTTCGCCGTCGACAGCAAAGTACTGCTGAGTACGAGTACTAGAGCATCTCGAGATTTTGCACGAGGTGTTGAAGAGGGCGTGGCGCTTTGAGAGGGGGGAGGGGTGGAGCAAAAAGGACGAGAAAATGCGATGTTGACGGCGGTTGCCCAAACAAGGGGAGGAACTCCCCACCAACTTACCTGTATTTCCGTTCCTGGAGCCAACTACCACCTTGTACCTAGCCGAGGGGTCGCTATTGATGCCTAGAGTTAATGACGGAAGTATCCTGCCAGCAGACGTGGTGGATGAAGATACTTTTGCAACGCCGTCGGATACGCCGTCAATAACAGCGGCAGCATAAACCGCGCGTACCTGAGAGTAAGGTGGTGATGGTGCAACTAGACTAGGCAAGTACCAGTGGCGGAGGAAGATTCAGAGCACCCAAGTCTCGTACCTAGAACAGGATACAATCAGTCACCTTGGCTTGTGTAGATCCCACCTTTGTCGTTGGCGATGCCAGGGAGAATGCTCAAGCAAACGTTGAGCATCCAGTGCTGAGAGCAGTTGTTAGCTGACACGATACGGGCAGGGCAAACGGCAGACTGGAGACGCCGCCAGAAGGATTCAATGAAGATGTACACAAGAAGACACATCGTCACGCCCGCAGCCAGTTGCACCAGCAGACGCAAACACCAACCTTGTCCTGTCTCAGGGCAGCTGGGACTAGAGGGCAGAGACAGAGGGTTTGATGCGCAGACGCAGGAAATCAGGTTGTACCTACAGCGATAGTGTACCCTGTTGCTTCAGACAGTCGACAGACCCCCAAACTAGGTACGTTTTCCTTTCGATCGAGACCCAACTAGAGGGGACCAATCAATGGTCCAGTTCGGCGCCGGTCCGGTAACCAGAGGCGCAGCTCTTCAAATCTCTCTCGCGCGCCGCGGGAGTTCGCAGAAAGGTCGCGGCACAGATGGGGAGTGGCAGAGGCGTGGATCGCAAGAACACGAGGTGCTAGGATGCCGGGACGTCAAAGATGCCAGCTTGGCGGATGGAACCGTGCAGTTGGTAGACTCGGATATAAGGGAAGGGGGGGAGAAAAGGGGAACGAGTTGAAGGGAACCGAGACCAACTAATTGCTTACTCACTCATCTATTCACAACGTGGCTGAATGAATTGACGGTTTTGAATCGACAGACACCGGCAAAGCAAGGTACCCAGAGGTAAGTAGAGGCAGAGACGCCGAAGTGCTTAAAGAACGGGGATGGTTGTTTTTTTGTTCCCCTCCTTTGCCTCCTCGCCTTATCTGCTCAGGTGGGTGGTATCACCAACGGAATTGGTCATCCAGACCTGCAAGAGGGGAACGAGGAAATATCTTTAACAATTCTTTTTCTCAGGCTCCTAAACCCATGAGCGAGCGAGAAGAGCAACCTATATAATAAAGGAACACCGTCCCTTGCTTCACATGGCAGACACCGAGGACGAATAGAACGACCCTCCTGCTGGACTGGCAACTCCAGCCGGCGATCAGCCCCGGCATTAGCCTACAAGGCTAGGTATGCATGTTAGACGCCCAATTTTTCTCTTTATTGTGCTATGCCAGCTTTACCCATGCACAGAGCTCAGTCCAGCTTCTCCTCCTTGGTGTTGATTCTGCGGCGGGCACAGGCCAGCTTGTGAACAGGAATGGGACGCTGCCTCAGCGCTGACAGCGCCGTCGTGGAGATGGGCCCATTGTCCGCTATCTATGTCTCTTGTTTTGAGGTGGGCTGTTTGGAGACGTGCTTGCAGTCGTCAGTTGCTTTGGTGCCTGAACATATCTTATCTTTCTCCAAGAGAAAACACCTCGTAGGCCGGGAGAAAGGGCAACGACAAGAGAGGCCATAACGATGACCACCGTTGCCGCTGAAAGTACTCAGATCCGTGAAAAAAAAAGGCCAATAGAAACAATTGGTCGAGAAAACGGCGAAGATGGGGGCGAGAGGAGAGAGCTGAGGCCAATTTCAAGCCTCCTTTGCTATCATAGCTTGTCAGCAGCTACAATAGGAAAAGCAGAATGAGGCTGGCCTATCAGCAATCAACCTGCGTCGCAGCGTATAGCCTGGTGATAGATGGATGGTTGTCTCGCCAGGCCACTCGGCACTGTCAATCAACTGCTCGACAATTCATGCGAAAATCAAGCGCGTGGCCTTGGTCTTGATGGCAGCCAAATACTATCCCAGCACCTTACTCAACCAAATAGGCTGCCAGCCTATTGATACCGGCCTACGCTGACCACGTCTCACGATGCCACGCTTTCCATTCGCCAAATCTCAGTAGCTCCCCTCTCAGCACGCCATACCCCTAGCCAGCCTGATATGATTCGAGGATAGCTTCACACCAGTCCCAAAAATCCTTGTCCAGGCCTTCTTCTTCTTTCTTTTCTTTTCTCCGTTTGCAACACCAACGGTGAGGCGGCGGCGAAAGGCACCAGAAAGGAAAACACTGTGTCGCACAACCAAGACGGGATGCTGTCCAAGGTTGCAAGTGTTTGTATATACGCCAGCCACCACCAACCAGACCAATACCAGAGGACAATTACCGCCCAGACACTCGCCCGCGTCCTATGTGGACCTCTGCAATTATCTAATAAAGCCACTAGATACAGCCTTGCGGGCTTTGGTTGCGAATGTTTCGAAGCTGGGTGGAGACTCGGGATCTGAGATGGAGAGACGCCCGATGCTACCAGGCATTGATCACAATACCGTCCCTCAAAGTGCACCCAGTACTTGGCTAGCAGATGTGGGTTAAATTCTTGGTCTAAGAGTGTCTGCCCAGGTATCCTATTAACTGATGGAAAAGGGAAAGAGTGCGAGATATACTAAGTACAGTGTCGGTTCATATACAAGAGCACTCATCGCTACTATTTCTATCATTCCCTAGCCTACCTCCTCTCTACATCTTCTGCCTTCACCATCTTCTGCCTATGAAGACTCCAATCACCCCTGATACATACATATACTCCCACTCACCGCCATCCATCCATCCATTCATCCATGATCCAGCTACAAACTCAACTTCTGGCTGGCTCGCGGAACATGGTTACTCTAGATCATGTTCCTCATCGCCCATCCGCCGCTTATGCCGGTCGAATTATGTTTCTGTGGTACACAAACCAGTCGCCACGTGCTACCTAAGCTCTCTTGACTCCCATTTCCCATGGCATGATCCTTTACCGCTTTTGCTGTTCAAGAGGGAAGCTGGCGGCGGCGGCAGCAGCAGCGTGAGAGTACAGCTGTGGTTGTGGTTGTGATTATATGGATGTCGTGGTGCATGGGCAGAGTTGTACCATGTCCTGGTCCACGGCTCCATGCGTCATCTCCAGAGTCACATACCGCCTACCTTGCATGGATGAGATGCTCAATAGGCGTGGAGTCTACTGCGTAGGCCAGGGAATCAGCGCACACTGGCACAGACTTATCAGATCGTCACCATTTTGGCGGGGGCCAGCGTTGGCTCGACTTCTATTTCGCATTAGCAGATCATAAAATATGATGGAAGAGCGCACATAACGATCTATGCCCTTCTCAGCTCCTGCGAGGGGCTATGGCCAGAGCGTAAGCAACCCCAGCTTGTCCTTCACTCCCCTCTTTTTCCCCCATCATCGCCATATACACTGGCCTTGGGCATGACTGAGACTACCGTTTCCGCAGGTTGCTGTTCCCCTGCCATCAGCAAAGTCTCCTCGCTCCATCTTTGTACGCGGCAGCACATGCAACGGCAAGGGACCGGAGCCCAACCAGATCTGCCGTCGTGGACCAAATCTCTGTAGTACCTTGCCGCTGTATCGGGAGCGGGTGAGAGATTATTCATGCCACCATGCGCCAAAATAGTGTGTTGTTGCCCCGTGGATCTGGCCAAAAGCGCGGTGCATGTTACGCTGCGCTTCTACTTCGCTTTGGGGCCCGCAGCTCGCAATGCAAACACCCTCGCTGCCGTCTTATCCCCTACCGCCTCGACCTATCTGTGTCTTACCATCCTGGGTGTATCAATGTCTCTGACAAGCTTACCCGAATGAACCCATTGATGAGGAAAAGATCCGGTCTTGCCTTTGGGCCCCTCTTTTCATGTGTGCATCTATGATCCTGTCCTTTATTCGCACGCCCCCCTTTCTCTACGACACCACTACACTAGCCACGGTTGATGCGAGAGCATTCATATGTAGCTTCTCTGAAATTGCAGTATTCACCCCCGCATATGAAGAATCAAGGCTCCGATTTTCTCGGGCGAGCGCTTAACCCGAACTTACATTCGTTTCCCCCCTCTTTCAGTGGCTTGCTCTTGGCTACTGCCTCGTGCGTGGCTCTTTCGACGACGACCGGAAGCCCAAGCTTGCGAACGACAGTGTAATCTTCACATCAATCTAAATCCATGCTGCCGGCAGCTAACCATGGCTTAATTACTCATACAAAAGCTCGCATCTCGCATCAATTTCCCGCAATAGTTCTGACTCAAGAGTTGTATGCAAATGCCGCCTTGTATCCCATGATGCTCCCTGGGATCCCTCCGACCCCGACTCTCCTCGCAGACTTCCATATGTACACATGGGAAGAAAACTAAGCACCCTCACCAGCATTGCAAATTTGTTATCGGGCATGGCTTTTAAGAGAGTGATCATGATGGTAGTGCTACAAGCATACTAACTTGTCCTAGACTCCATATTACCTTGGACCTCTCTTTGTCTTCTAGAAGCTTTTCGTGAATGTTGATTGAGCAACCTTGATGTTTTACTAGCTGAGTTATGCCTCTTTCTAACTAGAATTAAGATACCCGTTTCTAATTTAAGAGTGTATTTTCTGCCCTTGTGAAGCCTTAGTATGTATGGGGTCTGATTTGATCTACCACGATGTAATTAGAATCTCAAGTTTTTCTTGCTAACGGAGATATGATTTAGCCCAATCCATACAGTATTCTGGTTGTATTAATAGTATTTCCCCTAATTGAACAAACCTCTCTGTAATATTATATCCCTAACGCTCTCTATGGCCAAAACATGGATGGAGAGGAAGTATGTTGGCAGTTACGAATCCTCCGATCAATGACGCATACGTGGCTAAGCGTAAAGTGTAGCAGGGAATTCTGAAGAGGTTGTTTCTTTCGAAATATCTTACCCCGCTCTAGCATTTGTATTGAGTCGCTTCCTGGGGAGATATCTAGGTAGGTAAGTACTTATGTACCTTAGTGACCAACTTGTATCTCATCTATAACTTGGAAATGCAAGTATTTGCCGGACTGTCACAATATACTATGGTAACAATTAAAACCACTTACCGCGTCCAGAACATTCCTGTTAAAGTATAGTAATAGTCTGGTATAATCTTTATCTACCTTATCCAATCCAGTGATAGTGACGCCTATTCCGCATTCTACAGTAGCAGCAGCCAGAAAGTACATGTAGCATTAATTCTAAAGCCATCCCTATTAAATCGAAACATCCTAGTTTAACCATTTCTCCAGTGTTTTTACTCAATTTCCAACTTTGTTTTTTGGGGTTTTTTTTTTTTTTTTTTTTTTTTTTTTTTGTGTTTTTTCTTTAGGAAAACAACAAAACACATCCCCATCACTCTACCTTGCATAGCTTTGATCCCCTCTCATACTCTTGCAGCTCGAAGTCCATTGTTTCGCCGGAGCAAGCTTCAATGTGGTCAGCCTTTTCGGTAAAGCACCAGGTAACGAGCTGCACATTTCTTAGTGTAAATTCACATCATTCCATTTCCTAGGGGCACACTTACTGGCTGCTCTGAGCATACATCGCAATCGAGTGTTTTTTCGGTTGGATGTGCGTTTTCTTGAATATCTTCAAGTTCCATTTCTTCAGGCTCTGGTTGTTCTTGCACAAATTGCGGTGCTTGAACTACTTGCTGTGTTCGAGGACGGCTAGAATGTGCGACGATGTTAGACATGTAGTAAGAGGTCTCAGAGCCATTGTACAAATCCCTTTTGAAAATCAGATGGAAGACCAGGCGATAAAGTTCCCCATCAGTCTCAGAATCGTAAATAATTTCGGACGGTACGGTTAAAGAGCCATCCCAACGCCCAAGAGCCTCGATCGTCTCATCAGTATGATGGATCAATAATCCAGCAAAACGCAGGCCGAATTCGGGCTTTCCATCAATAACAGGCATTTTCTGAACCCTCAGCTGCTTTATTTGAGTCAGCTTCGCTGTCGTTGCCCTTCCTTCATCCCACCACCAGTTTTCAAACACTACCTGTGGCACGGCCGGTAGAGAAACCTGCCGCTCAGACAATGGCGTTATTTCCCCTGTTGTATCAGAGTTATCTCTGGGCTCACATTGAACTCCGAACATTGTGAAGCTTTCCTTTGCCATCAGCAGAGTATTCACTATCATGCCTGCAACGGCGCATCCCTGCTTCAAGCGATTGGGTATCAAGGACAGGTATCTAGCACCTTCCTCTCGGAGCAGCAACGGAGGCCCGAAATATACAAGTCGCTGTCGATTTGTTCTGAGCTAATTGGCCATTCGTCAGTATAAACTTCTACGTATCTGGGGCTACGCGAAGTATTAAAAAAAAAAAAAAAAGGGGGGGGGGGGGGGGGGGGGGGGCCTTACAAAAAAATACGGGCCAAGGTTTAAAAAATTGTAACCACCCAAAAAAAAAATTTTTAAAAAAACCACCCCATGTGTAAAAAAAAAAGA
>JAJKFY010000067.1:0-35243 GCA_021066465.1 Trichoderma asperelloides
CTAATCTGCCGGTTAGTGGCTTGTCTATGGGGGAGCAGACGGGACCCCGAATTTTCCACTACCTATGGTCGTATGTACCCGGTATACAGTAAATTACCTATATATATGGAATATCAATGTCACTTTCTATATGATAGCGTGGTGCACATTGCTATTTATATGGAACTTGACTTTTCATGGAAGGCTGCAGTACGTATAGAATAAGGTCCAATCGTGTTGATGAAAAGGCTGTTCGTAGAATACGTAAAAGTAGTTGATGAGAGTAGTTGGTAGCACGGAAAAATAACCACAATCATCCTCAGAGGCATTACGTATTTTCTCCCATTTTTGCCCTTCCTATCATCTGTAATACGTATATCTATAGTTTCATTTATAAATCTTAGGCTAAATAGGTGACTGAAATTTTCTCTAATTAAGATTGAAAGAGTCTTTAAAGCCGTTATCCCCTACTCCTCAATGTCTCTAGCGACATACTCGATTCAGTCTTTAGGAAAATATATGCTTGGTAGTAATGCAGGTGAGATTATCCAATGGGGTGCATTAGAAACAAGTTTCTTATAGAGGTAGATCTTCGGAGATTACATCAAACTATGCAAACGAAAGCAAAGACCAACTTCAGATCATTGGCACGGAATAACTTAAACAATTACGAGCAGCATAAGCGATAAACGAGCAATATGAGCGAGAAACGAGCAACATAAGTGAGACCCTATATCACTAACACATTTGACTGGCCTAAGTCCTTCTGTTCAAATAACGCTAATTGGCCAAACCTAGTATAAATGGCGTGAAGGAATGCTTGACTGTTCACACAAAGAGGCAGGTCGACAATACTCAAGTTGCAGATGATGGATTCATTGTGGCATAAACATAATACGATCGAGCTTATGTGATAATTTAGTTATATATCATTCCTAAATATTCGTATATTTGTCTACATGGAGTATGTTGTAGAATGCCAGATGGTGAATCGCAGGCTTCTGTGCATTATAATAAAGTATATTAAGGACTTTGAATTTCCTTTGACATTCCTTCACATCCCTTCACTGCTTTGTATCTACAATCAGGCTTCTACAAGTATTCACAATGACCAAGTTCATCGTACGTATTTCCATAAGTTACTCTGGGCATTTGCTAAATTACATATAGGCTCTCGGCCCGGCTGTGGCAGCAGTCCTTTTCTTCGGACGCTATGCCTCAGCGGCTGCTTCTCTTCAGCTTCAAACATATATCGACGCCAATTGTAAGACTCCAGATGGTGGCCCAGCTTGGATTACAGAGCAGTGCATACGTGGTGGACCCAGACAAGGCGGCAGTTTCACAGTTAATAATATGCTGATCCCCGGCAACTGTGGAGTAACTCTCAATTTTGACAACAACCTAAACTGCGGCCTTGGAGCTGGAGGGCCACCGGCCTTGACCATCGACCCCAATGACTGGCAGTGTTTTCAGAACCCTGATGGGAATCTTGACTACGCCGGGCTCTTTTGCAATTAAATTTGGGGTTGTAATGTTTTGACTTCGGAAGGACAACACCAACAGGGGAAAGGATACTAGAGTAGCCTAACAACTACGATACCACACATCAATTAGAGTAATTCACAAGATACCTTTCCTTAATATAGTAACCATACTAACAGTTTACATTACTTCATATTTAAACTTTGTGAACGAGTCCAAACGCCGTAAATTAAGCAAATATATTCCGTTAAGCGAAGCAGTAGTAACTTCAGGTTGATTTCGTACATTATTAGATAGACCACACTAGCTATAACCGTGGTCTGACTTATACGAGACTTAATGAGGTGGTGTGTGTCTCCAACAAGGAGTGCAGATTCAAACGGGCTTTCTATAAACATGGATATGCTTTGAACGCCAAGAGCGATGTTGATTGTTGCCTGCGTCGCCTTGATTAAGCAGTTCCCTTCCTCTCCTCACCAGCAAACTTGAAAAGATCCATCAATTTCTTCCCAGTAGACCTAGTATCAGCCTTCTTTGCACGCTGCTCTTGTTCGCGTTTCACACGTTTTCGCATGAGCTCAAGGTAGTGCTCAACTTCGCGTACATATTTCCCGTATTCTTTCTCGTAAGTGTTTGGGTAGATATAAAAGTCGGCACTTGAGGGTTCTGTTGGCCAATAGATGTCCAAGGCAGAGAGCAACCGGTCGAACTCACGCCTTTCAAGATCTGCTTTTTTGAGGAGGTGTTCCCGCGTAATTGGGTCTTCAGTCTGGGCTTTAGCCCTCTCAATTTCTCGAGCTTCTTGGCGATCTCTCTTCTCCAACCAAGCCTCATCACGATAACGTCCATCCTGAATCGTCTCGTATTTCTCGACAATGTCACGTTGGATCTCTTCTAAATGGGGACGAATATCGATAGTCTCGTCTACTACGTCCTTGGTTAGCCATTTTGTCCCAGTTTGCCTACACGAGCTTGAACTTGAGCTGGGCTTGCTCGTCTCTTTTCTAGATATTCACCTTGTGGTATTTCTCCCGTTATAGAAGCGAAACATGCATCATCAACTCTGACCGGTTCGAAGATTTCCAACCACCATATTGTTGTCTTCTTACTGGAGCATTTGCTGTCGAAGAACTTTTCGCAATTAGGGCATTGGTATTCCTCGTTGGTGGAGCTGAATGGTGTCAAACATCGCGTGCAGCTAGTGGCTTGCATACTCTTTGGGCGCTCGGTCAAGAGTTGTGAAGGGGGCTTTATCGTTGGGTTTCCTTGCACAGACTGAGCACGACCGTAGGGTAGTCTAACAGGAGGTGGTGTTTTAGAAATTGCAGAACGGGGCCAGGGCATTTTTGGGAGAGGGGCCAGGGAATGTTTCTGCTGCTGCTGCTGCTGCTGCTTCTGTTGAGGAAGTGATGATGGCAGAGCCTGAGAAACTGCCAAAGTATTGGTAGAAACTTCAGGTAAACGAGACGCGGGCTCAGAGACGCTATCCTCAGCAGTGTTATTTGCGGCTGAATGATCTTTCGTCAGAATCATTTTGCCGCCGTGTGCAGATAACGACAGCTGTAGAGATGAATCATTGGTCATCCTCGGAAGTGGTGTATATAGCTGGTAGCTAGAACCGCTAGTTGACTCTATTGTAGCCCAAGAGTTTGGATTGGGAGTTGGAACAGGCTGCCGGCTTGGAGAGGATGGATCCCTTAAAGGAGTTAGCCTACATGATGTAAAGGTTGGATATAAAATGCGCACAATGGTATGGGCGTTGACGGTTTGGAGACGTGTGCCCAATGGTCCTTTAAAGGCGCAACCCAGGCATGCTCCATGGCCTTTTCCGACGTAAGGCGCTTATCAGGATGAGGCTCCATGAGCGAGCGAATAAATGAGGCGGCATCTAAGCTTGCATCTTGCTTGTTAAAATTTTCTGTAGGAAAGGTTTTATTCACTAGATAATTAACGAGTGCGTTATGGGTAGGGAAAACTGCTGTCTTAGTTAGTAGACGATAGGCCATCTCGCCAAGTGCCCACATATCAGCCGCTTGGTGGTTAATAGGGTTCGAACTGCCTGGCTCATGGAAGAGAAGTTCCGGAGCCATGTACGGAATTGTGCCCTTTATGCTTGACACTACTTTCATCGACCCTTCGACACGCTTACTGATGCCGAAGTCGCTGATCTTAACCCACCATTTACTCTTCGGTGGTAGTGACCTGATAAGCACATTCT
Organism: Trichoderma asperelloides; assembly: GCA_021066465.1. NCBI lineage: Eukaryota > Fungi > Ascomycota > Sordariomycetes > Hypocreales > Hypocreaceae > Trichoderma > Trichoderma asperelloides. The sequence continues at coordinate 3,680 of JAJKFY010000067.1, forward strand.
TAAAGAGCACATGCTGCAATTAATGGTATTATCTTTATAAGGTGAGCGATGGAGAACTTACATCAGGCTTAATGTCCCGATGAGCGAACCCTTCTCGGTGCATATAAGACAACCCTTCAAGCACCTGGAACGATATCTCTCGTGCATCCGCCTCATCTATAAGTCCGGGCTTGTCCATATACTTCTGCAAGTCTCCAAGAGGAAAGTATTCCATGGCGATGTAAAGGCTAGAGGGGTCGTCGTACCACCCAAGGAATTTGACAAAACACTTTGAATACTGCACGCATGACAATCAGTGATTCCCTTCCCCAGTAGAAACAGAACACATCCGCCTACACGTTTTTGCGAGAACTTGGCAATGACTTCCAGCTCAGCCACGTAGTTGTCCTTCTTGTCTTTGAGACTCAACCAAGGAATGACCTTGACGGCACGCCTGTCGATCCCTCGTTTCCCCTCAACACATTCCTGCAGCCAGACGCTACCACATCCGCCGTGACCTAGACGGGCCGTCACCTTCCAGCGTTCCTCCCGCCATGTCGACCGAGCGTTGTTCTCCTCGTCCGAGTCGTCGTGGTGGTGAATTGTGACATCATCTTTGAAAAGCGTGCTGAGTTGGGTATCACGAACGAGATCCGGCCATTGTGACATTGCGGGGCCGGTCCGACGGGAGGATCCGTTGGCGGCGTCCGAGAGCGTCAGCGGCAACAGACGGTGAAGACAGCGAGGAATAGTAAATTATCGATATGGCAGAATAGACCTTGGGTTTCATGGGATGAGACTGCACATCGTGCTTGAGCAATGGGTTGTGAAGGCTAAGAACAACATGCACAGTAAGAGCCCATGTGCTATTAATAAACAGGCCTGTGACGACGGTTGAATCCTTTGGCGCCGGGATTTGGTGTTGAGGATCCAGGGGCGGGGCTGTAACAAAGCGCGGCGGCTATTACAATTCAGCCTCACGCTGCCTGCTGACCGCAATCCTCAGGCACACACATATATATATAGGTAGTTACACGCATGTGCGGGTGTTCAAGAACATCACAACAGAAAACAGTTTCAGCTGGATGGCTTGCTGATTGAACTGAATTTTTCGCTTTATAAATCGTTCACAATGGTTGACCCGTTTGGTGTCCTCGGTCTAATTGGCACTATAGACACTGCTTATCACTGGGGAGCGGAGCTCGTCGCTCTCTGCAAGGCATTTGCAAATGCCGAAACTCAGCTTCATGAGAGCGTTGTGCGCGTCGAGGCTTGTTGGCTGAAGATCCAGCTGCAACTTGAGTTCATACGGAGACTGGAGCCTCAACTGAATGAATGGCATAAAAACATCCAACAGCAGACGCTGGAAATCTTGCTGCAGAAGCTACACGCCGCCAACACCAAACTCTCAGGTTTAATTAAGAAGTCTGATGCTCTGCCGAGTGGCACAGGCGAGGAGGCCACCATCGTTGAGGTCAAGCGACTAAAGTACGCGTTTGTGAAAGACAGCCTCGCCGAGACGGTCGACAATCTAGAGTTCTGGCAGGGCATCTTTGACCCCGGCTGGTTTTTGATGATGAAGATTCCTGTACCTGAGGTGGATCAGCAGCTCTACCTCATGTCGCAACAGCAATCTGTGTCGACGCACGAGGCAAAAGCAGCTATCCCTACTGCGCTACAACTGCGCCGTGCACTTAAACTTGTTGACGATGATAGCACAAAAAGGACTGTCTATCTACTTCCAGGTGGACTCATCACAGAAAGCGTTCAAAGTCTAGCTTATAGCCCAGTTCGCATAGCTCGCCGAACTGACAACGGCGAACTGGTGGTGCTTGACCCCATTACTTGCATCTCTAGAGCAAACCTCAATTCTGCACTGCGCGATATTCGCAATTTCGCAAGGCGGTTGAAGCACACAGACCCTTTTACCTTTGGGCTGCTGGAATGTAAGGGCATCTTTAACGAGGAGGGCTCGGACACGAAGACTGGCACAGCTACACCCCCAACAGGTCTGTCTTTTGTCTTCCGCATGCCCCCAACGCATTCGCATGTACAGAGTCTGCGTCATCGGCTGCTAAGCGGAGCAAGCGGCGAACATGATTCTCTATCAGCACGGTTTGACCTTGCGAGACAACTTGTTAAGGCGGTTAGTTATGTGCATCTGTACGAATTTGTGCATAAGAACATCCGGCCCGAGACAATACTTATCCTCAGAAAAGGAACCTACGGATCCGTCAATGCCGGGGGATGCGATGAAGCCGCTATGTTGGTCGGCTTCGACGTTCTTCGCGATGCCGAGGGCAAAACTAATCGTCTTGGAGATGATGATTGGGAGAAGAACCTATATCGCCATCCACACCGGCAGGGTAAGACACCGGAGACGGACTACAATATGCGACACGACATATATAGTGTCGGCGTCTGTCTGCTTGAGATCGGGCTGTGGGGGAGTTTTGTCGAGTATGGCAAAGTCGACGAGAAAGGCCAATCTTCATTCGGAACGGCGAGCCTTCAGCCATTTAGTGTAGGCTCTAAGTTGAGAGCTGAAGGTGGTATTACGAGTGGATCTGAATTGCTAAAATCTCCCGAACGAGTCAAAGACAGGCTATTGCAACTAGCAAGAGGCACCTTGAGACGCAACATGGGCAACAAGTACAGCAAAGTGGTGGAGACATGCTTGACGTGCTTGGACAAGGACAATGAAGATTTTGGAGATGATGGAGAGTTTCAGGATGAAGATGGAGTTGCGATAGGGGCCAGGTATATTGAGAAAGTTGTGCAGAAGCTAGGTGAAATATCTGTCTGATTTGTGTTATTTACCTAATTTCTTTACCTAAGTAGCGAAGAGTTAGACATAGCCCAGCAATTATAGACCGAAAAAAAAAAAAAAAAAAAAAAAAGAGGCTACTCATGTGTGTTTCAAAGTTCTACTAATCTCAAGAATGTTCTAATGGACAAGACTGGTTTGATAAATGCTAATAGGGGTCACTAAAATGGTCAATAGTTGGACGTGACTAATAGTATATAGCTTGGTCATGCTGGCTCTGTAGACGTGATAAAATACAAAAATCATGTTGCAGAATTGAGTTAGTACGGAGTTGATCATTTCAAGACACCTCGAGAACGTCTCTTCCCTTTAAAGTCCTCTCTTTATCCCATCTGATTGAATGCTACTTGCAAGTCGAGACCCGAATTGCACAAACTGATTCGTGCGCTCCAACTTGAGCTCTGGCGTCAAATCTCCAGTCCGTGACTTCAACATGGAGCTAATTTTATCCAGCTCCTCCCATACTTGTATGAATTTATTCGGCGTCACTTCACCTAAGCAGGTAAAAGCTCGCTTCATGGCTTCGTGTTTTGCAATCATACCTGCGGCATTGTCTGGTATCGCGATACCCACGACTTGTCCCTTATTTTGATTAGCGGTTTTAAGGGCCAGAATGCTGGCTTTGACGCAGTAGATGATCATGGCGGCAAGTCCAGCTGCCAGCGCCGTAGCCACGCTGGAACCTGTTTCGTACTTGATTTTGGCAGCATTATCGCTTGTTACTTTGCTCTCAGCATGATAGATGTTGCTGTTGGCTTGGTCATTTACTACTTCGACGCCCGGTAAAACAAAAGCAATGCCGGCTTCGTCAGTCCATTCGAATACGTTACCATCAGCACGGGCAGCACCAATACGGAAGAAGTGTTTATGGCCCCAGGGGCCACTTGGGTAGTCATATTGAGTGAATTTGCCCGCATCAGGAGAGGAGCAGAACATCAGCACGTTATCGTTTATAGCTTTTTGCAGCACAGTATCCACTATTGTATAAATTCAGCTTCCACTCATTGAATTGCTGGCCCAGTCTGCACTCAATACCCAAAGTACATGTATGATTGCAGCCATAGAAATTTGTTCAGAGATATTATGATTTCCACAGACGAAGTGGATAAAGGAAAAGAAACTGGAAGACTCACGTCTATGTTTAACTTCGATATTGTCTTTATTCATTGGAAGAGTCCAGGACATGGATATAATCGTTGCTTTCTTAGTAAGTGCCGCTTCAATCGCCTAAAAAGAATTTTAAGCTTTGAGCCGCAGCGTCCAATCCCTATTGGAAGGAAACCATCTTACCTGTGCCGCGTATCTCCCGTCAATTTGAATCTTTCCGTCGGAGTTGCTGTACATCTTGAGCCGTATTGGATATATCTTGGCCATAGGGCAGACGCGCAAAATCATTCTGGCCATTACTGTACCGTGACCCCTTGCAGATGTGAATGGCTGCTTGACTTTACCATCGTGGAAATCAAAGCTTTTACCCTCCAAAATCTGCTTGGAATCCACGTCAAATCTGTCAACGCCGTCATCGATTAAGGCGACAACCACGTCTTCTTCCACGCGCTCTGCCGTGCCTTGATTCTTTCTTGACTTCGTGAAATCCTCCAATGTGGCCTCCCAGTAATGTGCCATTTCAGTGGCGAATCGAGATGTAGAATCCAGCCACTTGTGTAAATTGGCACCCTGTACAGGAGCAGTTGTAGAATGAGACATACCTCGGGACACCGCATTGTTTTCCTGGTTTTTGCTCGCATCATCGTACAATTTGACATTAATTTCTCTCCGTGTTGCGGGCTCTAGGGAAACGCCATTTTCACTAGAGCTAACTTCTCGATTGCGAGCTTCCCGAAAATTCTTGTTCAGTCTAACCTTGAATTCCTCGACTTTTTGATTAACCCACAGCAAGCTGTCAGACGTCTTATTTTTAATTAGCTCCAGAAGCAATGAACTCGTCTTCATCACATACCTTCTCAAATGGTGGTCTGAATAGATGTATCGTTTGAAGTTGAGCCAGCCTTGGCCGGCCTTCTGGCTCGCTCCATGCTCGAAGTATGGCATTATTACCACTCCATCTCAGCCATAGTTCCTTCAACTGCCGATCAGGAAGCATCTTCTCAACATTATTGGGGTCATCTGCATTCACCAAAGCCTTGGAGCTCGCGTGAAGAATTGTCTCCGGATCTAGGTCCGTTTTTTGCCAGTCAAGTCGATCAATCACGAAAGGTTCGAGGGATTCCTGAATAGCCTGGTCACAGTGGACTTTATCACCAGAGTCTTGGACCGATACTTTAATAATGTGGCGTACTCCTTTTTTATGAAGCCATTGAAAGAAATACTTCATATCTTCCCGACCAAGTGGCCCGAGCTGATTCATCTTTGATTCTCTCGCGGCTTCTCGTTCGAGGTCGGCACGACGACCTGTGAGCTCCACCTCGACGTTTGAGAATGATACGTACTGTAGCACGGTATCGAATTTAATACCAGACTTCTCATTGGCTCCGAATCGCTCTGTGAAATCTTTCCATTTGATTCTTAAGGGAAGACCATCATAATCAAAGCTTATTTGAACATCTGGGTGGCTTGTGTCAGTCTACTCGTATCGGCTCTCTGTGCTCGGCTGCAATGCTTACCGTCTAAGTTTGTGCCATATAAGAAAGACCTGGCCATCTCGGAGTCCCTAGTTTTCATATAGTGCAGCTTGAGGGCCAGCATTATATCTTTTGAGTTCTTTTTCCATACGTTGATATTATTCTTTTCAGTGATAGCGTTATTTTTGTTCTTTTGAAGCCTCTCTTGCGCTGGCTTGGTCTCAAACCTCCAAGAATTTGTTCGCTTTGTAGACATATTTGGAGAAGGCTCTATGACCTTAGTCGCGTCAGTCCTCCGACCTAGCAGTGTGGCCTCGTCGCCCGTCTCATTAATTTTGAATTGCGTGTGTCGACTAGGACCGCGATTCATGGCCTCGCGGTCTCTTAGATGATCCCCTCGGTTTTCATATCCAACTGCTTCTGTTTCTCTCTTCTTCGCAACCTCATCAGCCTTTTTTTGCCTACGCAGCTCTTCACGTTCAATCTCGCCATCACGGATAGATTTGGTGGTACCCGTGCCTCCGTCATTCTTAGATGCAGTCAAGTCTTCTGCCGCATTTATCTGAGGTCCGATAGCTTCCTTACCATCTCTGTCTAACATCTTATCAGTAGGTCTAGGAGTATCGGCTTGGTCTACTGTAACCTGAGCCTTTTTCTTATCCGCCAAATACTTTTCGTGTTTTTTGACTACTTCATCTCTCGTTGCTTGATGCTCTTGGAAAACTGAGCAGCCCATTTTGCTTGAATAGTCAAGGAAAGTCTTTTTAAATGTTGGCATGCTCTGTAAGATGATTAAATCTCGTTTAATAAGCATGGCTATGAGCTCAGCCCTCGCGTCCGTACATTGTTTGAACAACACAGCATGGTGCATCGGCGTCTTCCCATCGGCGTCTTGAACAGCCAATGCTTCATCGCTGGAATTTTCTATAAGCAATCTAATGATGCTGGGATCCAGATTTTCCATAAATGCAGTATGTAGGCATGTTCTGTTATTTTCTCTTTTCTGAAGCGCCTCCTGAAGGTATTGCATGAGATGGGGGTCTGAGGTGCCTCGATTATTATTTAGGCAAGCGAAAATCATGTAACCGGCGAGTTGATGATTAGACTTTTGCTCATTAGATGTCTTGAGAGCTTGATGTATAGGGTTATATCCGTCCTTGTTTGGAACCGTCAGGAGATCCGGATGTATTTCTACAAGCCGCTGGACAAGAGGTTTGACGTTTTCTAATTCGATCAATTTGTGCGTGATCTTGTCGACTAGCTCGTGCAGTAAGTTTCTCGACGCCAAGGACTTGCCAGCAACGTCACCATGCTGAGAGAAAAACTCATCAACGTCGCCCTCTTGAGTAAAATATTTTTTCGCTATTATGGCCTCAACTGCTGCCTCTAGTCGCTCTTCATAACTTTGGCCGCCTTTTGTCTGAGTGTCAAATAGTTCATTATCTCCCGCGTCAGGGTCAAAGTCGTCGCCCTCCATGTATTCAACACTCATGCTGGTTTATTATTTATCAAGAAATTTGGAATGCCGCTCTTGTATACTTGTGAATGAAAACTAGGCAAGACAATGGTATTCATGTCATGAAGCTTTTCAAATCCGGTACCTACAGGCATATCCACGCTCCATATAATGGACTGAATAAGCGCCTAGGCATGCCACCACACCCTCTCTGAAAGATATTACACCACACACAGTGTGTATGCAAGTCTGCTCAGGCACATGTAGTACAAGGTTCGGAAGGCGAAGGAGTTGATTTCTAAGCATTTCACACCTATTGTGCAACGTTGCGTTCAATTTGATATTGGAGTCACCGAAAAAAGAAAAAAAAAACATATCTTGTGGATGATTTGATCGGATACGTACATAACCAAAAATGTTCTGGCTCTGATTACATATAGAAGAATCTTAAGCTTGCTCACCTTTGCAGGTTGACAGTACTAAGGCCATTATAATGGTTTGCCTTGCCTAGTCCGCTGAGCTTCTATGTTTAAATTTCACTTATTATAGATGCTTTTTCCTAGAAATTCCATCAGCGTCGTGTCTTTTAAAGCAGATATATGTTTTCTCTAGGCAAAGGCGGGGTTGCCGAAGCGCAGTGTCGCATAGCTGCAGTTTAAACCTACCCTGGTCTTGGCCCTGGACCTTCCTTCTGCAGCCAACTCAAACCAGGCTGCTAGAATATGCATTATAAACCGATTTAGGACTTCAAATCTCTTCCTGAAAGGGCAGCCTGCGCCTGGTAGCGATGCTTGTTAGGTCAGTGGAGAGCCTCTTCAGGTCAAGGCGCCTATCTATCCATTTTCTCGTTCACTTCGCCTTATGGGGAGTATTGCGAAGTACCACGTCGCCTCGTGCATATGATAGAAGCGATGGGCCATTTCTTTGTCTAGAAAATCTATCAAACGGGCAAATTTCATTTCAGTACTTGCGACCTGTCCGTTTGCTGGTTTACAAAATTGTCGCGAGGCGGCCCCAGTATACAACATATAAAAGATAAAAGCCTTGATTGACTATTCCAAGTCTATACGTATTGTATTAGCGATTTTGAACTTTGTACTTTGCCTTAAGAGACATGTTTTTCATCATTAATAAGAGACCAAGCAATAGACCAAGCAGGACGCCAAGTACACGTTCAAGACGCATGTTGGTCTACTGACGTAGTTTTTGCGCATCTGTAACTAAGGTCCTAAAGATCACATCGCCAATTTTATCAAGATCCGTCTTTCCTAACTCAGTATCGCCATATATCACATTCTTATTAGGGTATGTTCCTGCTTCATGAGGCATTGGCTGAAAGATGATATGATCATCTTTAGGTATTTTTCTAAAAAGACTTTCAGTAGCAGTCCTTTTATCTGTTTTGCATGTCAATGCTGGTTTGCAATAAAATTTCTTTTGGTCTTCCCTTGAGACTAAGACTGCAATTTTAAGAGAGGCTGGAATCCCAGTAGGCTGCGTCTCATTCTCAGATATAGTCCACTTCGCAATACGGTTTGGGGGTCTGTTGTTAACGAGACGTCTGCCGCCGCTGAGAGTAATAGCGTCCGATGTCTCTTTGATGACCGTCTTCTCCCATTTGTAGCCGAAATTGATATCGGCCATTTGTGAAGTACCAACTTTAGTATATCCTCCTGATGTAATGGCATTAGACTGAATGTACCGTCAAATGAGATTCTCTCAACCTGGATGCTGCCGCCATCGGAGGCATCCTGGAATAAAAGCTCTATGGTGGCCTCAGAGATCCGCCGTCCATTTCTCGGCTGAAAATCCCATCGCATGACCATTAGAGTCGCATAATAATCACTGTCGGCTGATAAAGCTCCATGAATGACCTTCTCAAGCTCGCAAGTAATGTCAATGGCCCTAGTCCGTTGGAGAACTTGAGCGCGGTGATACTGATCTGGTGCAAGATTGAAAACGTGGAAACCGCTCCCTTCTTCCCCCCCTGTCTCATACATGTCGATGCAGATAATGCGGGACTAGAGTTTGACCCAGACAGTTATGACCCAGATGGGAGTTATTAACCCTGGCCTGATCAACTATAGCCCGGCTACTCTATATGTCTCACAAATACATCATCATCTACATATGTTACTTTTGAAATGTATGCTAAATGACAATATCATTAAAGTTTAGCAAGCAGATGTACTTGCAATCGATTCGTCGGTTTAGAGCAATTACGGCGCTAACAGGCCGATGCCATTTATATTTTTAAGATGAAAGCATTTCATATGTCCTTCATCATATGTTGCTAGAGCTATCGATATAATAGAAGTTACTGTATTGACTTCCTAGGCCATTGCTATAATAGCACTCACCGCAGGGTAAGTGAGTTTGTCTCCGACTATAATCAATTCCGAATTCATCATCGGACATGCATTAAATAAGTTTGGGAAAGTGAACTTATGGGTAGCAATTTTCCTGATCCGTACACCACCTAGTCTAGTCTCACAGTATGAAGGAGTGCCGCATAGTATATCAGCTTATCTACCACAGTATATTTGTCATGTAAGATAGAACGGTACTTTTAAACTATATCGCTACGGGAATAAATTGCCAAAACTGGTTGGTCTGTAGGCCATTCTGATACAAAATAGCACGCGTATTGTCAGCGGTGTTAGCATACTCGAGGTCTATGACACGGCCAGGGAATTTCTCGCTTTCAATCCTGAGCAATGTGTTAGCGATATTTTACTTCATGCTAATCTGTAAAAAAGAAGAAAGCTAAAATGGAACAAAGGGAGAACTAATAATGACAATAAAACATACGTGTAGTTACCACCACCTGCATCGGAAATTCTCCAACGGGTAATCTGGTTAACCACAGGGTCGTATCTAGACGTGTCAACCTGTGCAACGCTACCATCATCTGTCCAGTTAATTAATCAGCTGAGCGACCCTCTCATAGGCAAAGACAGAGTAATAAAGTGATGAGCGCATACCAGGAGCAGCGATCCAAAAGGGGTCAATGACAGATTGTAGACTATAGACACCCGGGCTAAGAGCGGTCACTTTCCACTGTTGGTTTTGGTTGTTGGCAGTTTGCTTTTTGCTTGAGATGTGTAAATACGTGTCCAGAACAATGAGGGTTTCAAGGGCACTGACAAACCAACAATGCCGGCGATGGGGCTGTCAAAAGGGGTGGTAGCCCCATCAATATCAAGAACCGGGTTGGAGGGGAGGGCGCTAGCGATGGTGTAGATTCCGTCCCTGATCATCGTGATGGATTGATCTTGATGTATAACGGTTTTGTCAGAAAAGGAAGAAAGACAAGCTATTAGACTGGCTAAGAAGAACGAAGTAGGGTCCGAGAAGGAGGGGAATTGCCGTATATTTATATATATATTTATATACACATGGTTAGAATATCTCTAGGAAGTAGAAGAGTTGCACGCACTGGTACTGCCAATGCGCAACATCTGCCCCTTGAGCTGCGGCTGAGATGTTATGCCACTACATGCAGTTTGGTGCCAGGAGTTTTTGCATGGTTGTGTAGTTAGCTTGGGATTCGGCATTGCAGTAGCGCATACTAAGCGAGCAATAGTCGTAGTGTAGTCTATACCATTTCGTCTAATAAGAATATAAGACAGATTACCTTCTGTAGAGTCGTTACATCCTGTTCCAGGCGCGTGGCGGCTAATATTGCACACAGCGCTTCATGCTATCATTGATGGCTCCCATTCTCCAGGCCCTTGCTTCCAAGTGACCACATGAGTGTGCATAGCCACGCAGTAAGATTGCCTTCTCTGTAGCTGGTGTTTCTTCGTATCCTCAGCTTGCCACGCTCCAGCCACCGATATACCAAAATACTCTCGGTCTCACCCGAACTCCATGACAAGCTTAAAATAGCATGAGAGAGCTTATATCCTAATCCCATTAAGCTTCTCAGCTCGATATCCCACCCTGCATGCCGCCAACATGCCACATGTAAGAGAATCACGCGCACTATTAACAGCTTCAGCCAGTCAAGAGCGGGGTATAGTAAATATCCTTTATTGGTATTATCCCTCCTTAGGTAAACTATTTTATTTCATACAACAGGATAACTGACTTGCAAAACAGGTGCCTCAATTCGACGCTTTCTAAATTTTAAACGTCTAGATTCTAAACGTAAGTCAAGCCACCGTCAATGCCGATTATTTGGCCAGACATGAAGCTCGCTCCCGGGCTAACCGAAAACACAATAGCACTAGCAACTTCCTCTGGTGTTCCGTTCCGCTTAATGTATTGCTGAGCACGGAATTTTCGCGTCAAGTCAAAGTCCTCTGGCGGAGCATAGTCGGTGGCAGTGGGACCGGGGGCAACAACATTGACCGTGATGCCCTTCTCGCCAAGCTCTTCTGCCCACGCCAGAGTAAGCGTGTTGAGAGCTCCCTTGCTAGCCGTGTAGAACGTGGCGACGTTGGCTCCAGTACGGGCTACCGCAGTGCCGACATTGACGATGCGGCCACCAGGCGTTGTGAGATGAGGCAAAGCAGCTCGAATGAGCAGGTGAGGGCCTCGAACATTGGGGTGGAAAAGGGCATCGAACTCCTCGATGGGCGAGTCGAAAGCAGTTCCTGGGAAAGTAGCATGGCCGGCATTGTTGACGATGATGTCAATCTTGCGGCCGGGGAATGCTGCAACAGTGGCATTGACAATGTCGTCTCCAAATGTTAGAGAGCCTGCGTTGCTCTGAACAACGATAACCTGAACACCTAGCTCCTTGAGCTTGGCCACAACTTCTTGAACAGCAGCCTTGTTGGAGTTGTAAGTGACTACAATCTAATATATAAAAGTCAGGTTCCTTCTGTAAAAGAAAAAGAAAAAGATTATAATTTGGAAAGGCTATTCATACATCCGCCCCGCCTTTAGCAAGGAGATAGGCGGTAGCATAACCAATGCCATTCAATTTGGAAGCACCAGTAACAATGGCAAGTTTTCCTTTGAAGTTAGAAGACATTGTGAGAATTTATCCTGTTGAATAGTTGTGTTCTGAAGTGTTGCGTTATTATTTGCTTGAATCTAGGCGTTGTATGACTGACAGAAGGGGGACAGTCGAGTAAATATACAATCTGTAGAACAGTCTACAGCGCCATTTATAGCGGTAATTGTCAATTCTTATCCCCTCTTTCAATCAATTAGTTTCTGGAGGATTTCTAAGCTATCCCCTGCCTATGTTGTGGGTTACCTCTGATTTCAAGTCAAGTGTCCACCTCATAAGTGGCAACCATTCTATCGGTTAGGCTATTGATAAGCCCAGCAAAGCTACCAAACTACATGTACAGTTACAATACATCCGACATAACGTCATTGGGGTTACATTTGCTATACTCCTCCCGACAATGTATACGACGTTTTACGTTACCACGGTAAAATATTACAATTGGTCTAAAATTGAGTATTTTTTCTCTTTCGACTAACTTAATTACAGTAACATCTTCATTCCGAAACGGAAATGGATTACACTTGATCCATTCTTAATTCTGCATTACTTTTCGACAAATTTCAGCTTCAACTTGTCCTTAATTACATCACATACTTGCGATAAGATGTAGTAGTGTTGAGGCAATAAGAACGTGGAGGTTATGATGTATTTCAAACCCGATAAATTAGCTACCACTTTACAAATCCAAACTCGAACAATTAGAACCAGTTGTAAGCCATTTATAATCGCCTAGCTTCTGCAACTCCACTAATCGAGCCCCTGAGAGCTCAGCTCAGGAATAAATCCATTCACGCAAGGTATTCTATTACCATTCGATTCTCCATACAAAATAGCACCGGGCGTAACAATTGGTAAGTTAACGCATAGCATCTCATCCCACCTATTCTCTTCACGATTCCGCGTGTTATCCAAAGCTTCGGCGACCATGGATCGGCGCTACAGCTGCACGAACAGGGAGACCTGCTTCCAATTTGGGGATAGTCATACGCCTTCCGGGGCTGGTGGAGACTGTTGGAACGGTGCCAGGAACCGACGAGACAAAGAGGAGCAAAAGCCAAAATTCGCGATAGCCTGGCTGAATAATCGGCTATGCTGAGAAACCATGTGCCATAGTGCCATGTCATTGGGCTCACCTCCGGCCACCCCGGTTTCTGAAGCTCTGATTTGGTTATTTCACCCAAGTAGCCAGTTTAGGAATAAGGTCTTGTCGGCTCGCATATGAGAAGTAAATCTCCTACCCTCTGAGGACGCGGCCACACCTTCTTACCACCGCAGTTGCTTGTCTCAGCTCATCCATCTGGCCTCATATACCGCTGCGATTCGGCTGCATCAGGGCAATGGATCCCTTGAAGGCACCTAAGACTAATACTAGCCCTAGCTCTGGCTCTGGTTCCAACCTTCTCTTCATCAACTCTGCTGGGCCTGCTTATAGCCGTCCCCGGGATCAAGCCACTACGCGCCAGATTCGCCAGCATGTAATGCGAGACATTGGTAGAGCTCGACGGAAGCCGCGCCGTAATCCGCAAGTCAACTTGGAAGTTCGACCTTCGAAGAAGTCTTCATCATCTTGCTCTTGCGCGGCTGCAGGGTTATACAATGGATGTGGTAGCTGCTCTCAGCTAGCTGCAGGGCCACTGTTGCAACGCCTCGGTGGGCCGCATCTTCCTTCTCTTCCTCGTCCTTTTTGGGATCAGCACCCTTTAGCCATGATGGAACACAACTGGGGTATGGATGCGTTTGCAGCGTACGGGCTAGCTCTTGCAGTCAACTGGGAACAGTCTCATAGCGGTAAGCAACCATAACAGACAATGTTTCAAAAAGACTCGAGACATCAGCCATATAAGTCAAATTAAGACTTCAAAGTTTGCTGACTTAAACCGAATAACTTGACCTGAATTTCTAGACCCATCCATCTCACGATTCTGGTTCCCTTGGGCTTTCCAAGCTTCTGAGTTTTGCCGTAATTTCCTCACTGGACCCGAGGTCCGCGCAGCAATCCACTCACAGACGAGAGAAAAGAGTATTGCTTTTGCTTTGGCTCGTTCAATAGAGGTTACATCTTGTATAAACAGTCGGTTGCTGCAATCCGACGTCACAGCAGCAACGGCTGTCAACGTTATTCATGCAGTCATGGGCTGCATCTGCTACAACGTATGTATTCAGATTTCTCTCTCCTTTTCAACTTTTTTTATATCTTTTTCAACTTTTTTTTAATAGTTCATATCTGTGCTTCATCTAACATTTAATTTGATTGCAAAAAATAGTTTATTATTTCAGATTTTGAACAGGCTCGCGTCCATTTGAGTGGACTGAAAGTTATGATTGCGACAAGAGGCGGGATTGAGAGCTTAGCAAATGAGAAACAGACTCTCCTCATGCTCTTCTGGTTAGTGACAGCTATCTCCACCAATAATCTCATTGTACTCACTTTATTCTTCTTCCATCTTTTTTATAGGGTTGATACGATATCTTCTCTAATATTCTATACAAAACCCCGTTTCCCTATGCCAACGTTCTTAATACCTCCCCTGCCAAACGAAGAATTGCCTGAGTTACTTACAACATTGGAACCAAACCTCAGCATCTTATGTTCTAACACAAATACTCATCATGTAGTCATAGCCTCTGCTTTTCAAGACATATGGAGCGTGTGCAAATTAATTCGATCAAAATTAGACATATTAGGCGATGATCTATGGAGAGAAGAAGTCGATCTCGGCACTCGGCTCAATCCAATCGCATACCGACTTCTTGACTCTGATCCTCACTCGCATACAGATACACCATGCTGCATGTTGCAAGCTCTTCGCCTGGGAATACTTCTCTGGATCCTGGGAGTCAAACAGAAAGCTCAGTCTTACCCAGGTTCACCAGCCTCATATATCACCAGACTACTGGAGCGAATGCAAAGCCAAAGCATGATGAATCTTAATTCACATTGGCCTTATTTTATCCCGTACCAGCTCTGGCTGCTATTTCTCATTGCGACTATGACATTAGATCCGGCCGATAAAGCAGCTGCTTTACAATTAGTTGCTCGCATAATGAACGAAAAAAAATTGGCCTGGAGAGACATGACGGCGTACATGAAACAACTTCCGTGGATATGCGGATTCAGAGCCGATAACGAGTCACTGGCGGCAGAAGTCGAACTGCTGCGTGGTGTAACTTCCGATATTTTATGAGTTATGCATAACTGGCGTGTATTAAGTTAGAAAAAATAATTATATGTAATATAAATCTTGTTAATAGACCTTTTTGTATAAGCCTTTCGCTGCGAATCCTTAAACACCATACAATGTACAACGAGGATGTAGCCACACTCCAAACGCTTGATAATACAAATTGAAACTGCTGCTCTATTTTTCTAGCACGGGGAATCTTGAGACACTCTCACAACTGTGATTAGCATCATTTCGATAATGCGAAAAGAAAAAAACACTTGTATGAATATGAAAATAGTCGAAATCAAGACATGGAATTATACATGACTTGTATCAATGACCGTGAAACAAATATTTCACTCAAACACTGGATCATGAGGAAGCTTTCCATGGCGCCGAATCCAGCTCATAAGTTTCTGCAACTGGCCCAGACTGCCATCCTGCCCCGTATTTATTCGGCGTCGCAGGAGAAACAGTAGGTTGAGGGGAGTGAGGCGGCTGATGTCCCACTCCAGGTTGCGGTGAAACAGATGGCTTGTATTCGGAACTGCCTTGGAGTTCTGGCCGTGGTGAGTTGTAGCCAGGTGGTAAACTGTACGGAGTAACATTTCCTTGAAGTTCCTGTCTCTCTGTACTGTGAAGCTCCGGAACAACTGCGATATTGGGCGGTGTCTTCGCAGTGTTTTCCAGCTCGGGGGGTCCTTGATAATTAGATCCCTCTGTTGTTGGCGGCAACGCCTCTCCTCTCATCTGCCTGTTGCGTTTGCGACGCACGAAAAATGCGACGAGGCCAACGGCAGCGATGAGAACGATGGCTGCAAGAACACACGCCGCAATAATGGCCGTCTTGTTGACCGAGCTGGACTTATTTCCTCCATTTCCGCTGGAAGATGATCCATCTTTTCCACCTTGGGTTGGATTACTTCCACCGCTATCACCACTTCCACTTCCACCACCACTGCTACCGCTGCCTGTCTCTACAGGTCCAGAAGGACGCGCACTGTCATGATTCGTAGGATGAAGATATGTCTCTGTAGCGGTATCGGCAACGGATATAACGACTTCTTTTTCGGCCGCACTGCAGTAGAGCTCAAAGACATCGAGAGCCGAGGCGACATCTGCGGTGGCGGTGTTGTCGCAGTTCCATTTAACGTTTGATGTGAGTGTACTTGAGATTCTGCCGCTCATGCCAGATTTGATGCATACACACGAGGCGAGAGCTTGGGGCCCAGTTGCGCAGTAAATGTTTGTTTGCTATGAATGAGTGTCAGTACTAGGTCACCTCAATCAGATATTCGTAGCATGATAAGTTTACTTCAAGGATAGCAGATGCAACACCGCTCTGGGCGCACGATCGCAACGACTTGAACTGCGGCAATGCGGTGATATGATACGTCACTATTCAGCTAGTTAATAGGTATCGCACTGGTAATAACCACGTAGTCAGAATAATCTTGTCCAACTTACTGTCTCCTGGAGGGCCTGCGGGCTGAGTAAACGTAGTCGTTCCATTGTTCATGGCGCAGTATTCGCTGTAAAAGCCCACGGCATCGCTAATGTCGCCTCCATTAGAGCAAGAGGTGCTTGAAAACCTCTCAGTTAGCACCGACTATGCCTCGAAAGCGCATCTCAAGCACCTACCGGACGTATTTGCTAACGTTGTCGGTGATTGCGGCAGGTATTCCGTCTTTGCCACAAGCACAAGGGGCAAAGAGATTGGCGGCTTCGGGGCATCTAGAAGCATTCTATGGGAATTATACCAATTGATGTCAGCGTAGCCCGAGCAGTGGGGATATAGACGAAACACAGCGTCGTCTACATCTACTTACATCCCCCATCACAGCTTCTGATACGGCCGACACCGCGCATTGTGGCATATAACTGATTTGGCTCAGGTCGGTAATATAGGCCTCGACAACATTCTTCGTCGGAGTTGAAAATGTAATTGGCAAACTTTGTGTACAATATTTCTGAATAACACTCGATGCGCTCTGCTGGTCTTCGGTAGCAGTGCTGCCGCAGCTATATTTAACATCTCGGGATATAGACGATGTTATGCTGGTATATCTCTCTGTATTTGAGCATACACAGGACTGTAGCGCGGTTTCTGAATCGCCGCATAATGTTCCAAAGGTCAATGTCGCGATGTTGTAGGATATGGCATCGGAGACACATGGAGCCTGCGTGGAAGAGATTCGAGTTAGTGGTCATCACCTCTCATCATCAGAGTCTCTGTTGCCCATCATAGTAATAAAAGAAATACACACCAGAAGGGAAAATATCTCGAGATCCGTCACATAGGAAATATCAGCCTCGACAAGTGCCGCCAACCAAATCGCGGGCGCGACTGACAGCCGAATTGAGCGCCGCATAGCGGTGGTGCTGGCCTACTCCTTACAGCAGAGGCGCAGAAGAAGAATGACAATGAAGTCTCCAAGTCAGATGTCACAGCATAGATCAGATGCGAAGAGGGGATTCCCATCAAACAGTCACAACAACAAAATATTTCTCTTCTCCTATACAACTCCCACTCCTCGCTTCACAAGTCCGCCTTCTGGGCATCGTCTATTCAGCCCATTATGGGGAGCCCCTGCTCGGCGCCATGATAACAGCCGTTGGCGCCTTGGCAACGCAACCACAAAGCCCATAAAAGCGCTGGGGCTGAAAAGTTGGCGCACTGCGATTTGATGGCTTGAAGAAGCACCCTTGACAGCTGAACTCCAAGTCCGGGCGCTACGA
The DNA here is from genome assembly GCA_021066465.1 of Trichoderma asperelloides. NCBI lineage: Eukaryota > Fungi > Ascomycota > Sordariomycetes > Hypocreales > Hypocreaceae > Trichoderma > Trichoderma asperelloides. The sequence continues at coordinate 21,396 of JAJKFY010000067.1, forward strand.
CAGTTTTTGGAATAAAGCCACAGTCCAGTGCGGCTCGAGAGGATTCAAGGCTGAAACGGCGGCTTTGTTTTTTTTTTGGTATGGCAACTGTCTGTTGTATATGGGAGGGCGTCTAGATTAAATTACCGACCCCGCATCGCCATCAAATCCATCCATACATGAAGTGAATAGTCTCGAAACAGAAGGAGAATGAGAGAGCTCTGAAGGGAAGGCGTCAGCTGCAACTAAGCCAAGACTACAAATTCCTTGCTATCATATAGGTATATAGGATATCAAATGATAGGACTGGATATGTAGCAACGTCTTGAGGTTATTTCTCTTTATTGGCGTCCAACAACTCCTATTTCTCTCAACCGAGTCTGTGCTACGAAACACAACTATCGTGAGTGACCTTCACCGAAGCAGAGAATACAAGTGCATATCCAAAATAGCAGAGCCAGGCCATAGGGCTGCATCATGGTTCTAATTTGAGCCACACTCTACCGCAGAAACGGCATTGGTAACCCGGTTTAATCCCGCATCTATATTTACAGTAGTATATCCCACCAATATTACTTGCTATCCCATGGCCGCCTGGTTATTGGAAGATAGTAGTACATCGACACATCACGAGAACTCGTCAATCAGCCGAGAGGTGCAGACCCACCAATCAACCAGCCTTGCTGCTGCAACGACAGACAGGCTCGCTTACTAGCTTCATGCACAGTAATTCCTAGTAAAGTTCCTCCGTTCCGTAGAGTAACCCAGGGCGATTCATCTTTAAGCGACAGCAAAAAAAGGAAAAGGAAATGAGGAAGAGAAAACGTCGTGTGAAGCAAGATTATAGTTAAAGTGAGTGGAGTTGTGAAAACAACTCTAAATTTTGCCTTTTTGTGCAGTGTCGGCTAACACGTAATAATAATAACGCTTAATCGCGCTTCGACGATTCGCGCTTTCGCGACTAAAATGGCCGCGTTTCATCCTTTAATCGGCCGATGTCCTGTAGTGGGTTATCAATGAGCCAGTAGTAGATAACCGTGGGGAAGCCGTTGTGTTTATGAATACTGCTATTGCTGTATGCGATAATAACGACCTGTAGCTGTATTACGACATGGAGATGAGAAAAATGATGACGCTATGGGCAATAGGAATCCTCAGCGAGCCTGTTGCAGATAGTTTCGAAAGACAGGTTGTCTATTTATGAAGAGCGAATCATTTTCATTATTCTCTGCACAGTTTGACACCGTCATGGCCACCGAGAAACATGCCACCAGAATCTCAGACTTTCTCAACACTCATCAGTAACTCACATTCCGCAAAAAAACTTGGAGTTGACAGCCAAAACACGCCTGCGTCATATCTTTTGTACAGCTATAAAAGGTCGCTATAGTAAAGATGGTCGATCGCTGCCTTGTCCAGTATTTCTCTTCCTGTGCATTAATCCCGAGTTCTGTTTCTATCTTATATCATCTATTATCCAAGGGTTTTAAGACGTACCAACATCATGGATGAACCCTTTTTCTGCCCGGCAATAACGCCATATCGCTCTCAGCGACTTGATCACAAAGGAAAATTTGACTGCTTCATGTAACCCTCCTATCCCAGCGACAGCTTTCTACTAAATGGCAACTTTAAATATGCCATACAGCTCGTGAAACAAGTTGAGTTGGGATCGCAATAAGATGATTTCTTCCGAACAGAGGTGACTTCGGGCTTGTAGAAATTATAATTGGAAATACATATAATAATTATAACGATATTTAAATACTTGTATCATTAGTAACATTAAAATGGGTTGGGGAAAAAAAAGTCCAGTTAATACAATATATAGTAAAATGTTATAAGTATATTCTTTCTCTATGTTTGTATTAAATCACCTCTTTTAAGTAGTATATGGAAACCTCTGTTTTGTGGTCTGACTTGAGAACGTTAAAGGCAAAAAAAATTGTTCGCCGCCTGTCTTGCCTGCTAAAAATAGAAAAGATTTACATATCGTTAATATTCCTTTACTAAAAAGATAATTACCATTCATAATTTTATGATACGGTCAAGCTAGAGAGCACTCAGTATGTTATCCAGCGGATCCAGTACCGCTTGTGCGAAGTCTGCATCTGTTATATTCTGATCTTTCGATACAGAGAGGCACCATTCAACTATGCCCTGGTACTTTACACCCATCCTCCGTCCAATATCTGGAGTCATCTTCTTTAGCTCTCCTCCCCACTCAGCCGGGTTCATCGTGCGCAAGTGTCGCGCAACCTGCTTCAGAGGCTTCCAGACCCCAATCTCTAGGAGCACGACCCCCAAGCTGTAAATATCGTAGCATTGGACGTACCTTGGGCTCTTTGCCCCCTGTAGTCTGTCCGGATGCTGAAAAATACCATTATTCCACACGTGTTGGAGTGGGGAATAAGCCTTCTGCCCACTAAATGTACCTTGTTTGTATGTGGCCGCTTCTTCCCCACGAATCAGATCAAAGCCCATGAGATACGCCTCGTCATTGTAATCACGGGATGTAATATCAATTTTGCCTTTGCATGCACGCGATGAACGGACAATGACAACGCTTGAAGATGTGATGTTTTTATGAAGAAAGCCCGCGGTATGGAGAAAGAAGACAGCTTCGGCGATTTTATAGCCGATTTTGAAGCAATGGTTAAGAGAATAAGATACGGCTGGAAAAGGGTCAAATTCGATTGAATCCGCCAATGTCATCATCGAGAATATATCCCCTGGTGCGGTGTGAGCAAATAAAAACCGATGGAAGTTTGGCTCATAGAAGTAATAATTTACGCCTAGAAGAGAAATATCGATGGTCGCTGGATCTAGGCAGCTTAACGCAGCAGACAACTTGCCCATTTCTGATTGCATAGCTTCAAATCCCGGCGTTCCAACAAGCACGTCTTCGGGAACTTTTCGGCTTGAAAAGATAAGCTGTTCGTTGTTATACTGCAGGGGCAAAGTAGACACATCTCCTGCAGCTTCAATTTCATAGAGGAGATCTTCTGGAGCCTCTAGTAACAGTTGGCCGGCTCGGATTTCTTTGGCAGTCGAAGTAAGTGCTAGGAAGCTTCGTAGTCTACCATTGGATTCGACGACCGGGGGTGCTCCCTGGGCCTGCTCGGACTTGGCCTGAATGAGTGGTATTATTTCCCTGGGAAGGCCCAAAAAGCGCACTCCGAATCGCTCTGTCCAATGAAAAATCTCCTTTTCAATTTCCTGTATGTTGGATCGTCTGGACATCCACAGCGCCTTGTTAATCGTAGTTGTCAGAAATCCATTCCTCTGGATCTTCTGAAGACTCTGTTGTGCCTTAATTGCAAGGCTATCGAGATAACTGGAAGTTCGGTCCAGTAATTGTTGATCATGTTCAGCCAAGCCATGGCCCCCATCGCTTGATTTCCGCATATTGAAGTATTCTTGTACTTCTGCTAATACTCTTAAATCCCATTCTAAACGAGCCCTTAAGGACTTTGCATCGTCTGAAAAGGCACTACAAGCCACCAGGAACTTGACGATGACAGTTCCTGCAGAAATGGTTTGGTTGAAAATATCCATGGCTTCTTTTCGCTTCTTGAAAGAAATTGACCAATTACTTATCCAGCAAATGGTGATTGGTAGTATTAGGCGAGCCTTCTTTCAATAAAATGCGGTGTCGGTGATATTAAAAAACGATTCCTTGTCGTGGGCAGGAAGGGTGCTCATGGGACGGGGTTGCAAGTCCAGGGAGCAAGGAGCTCGACTATTGAATGCATGCCATAAAAATGTTGATTCTGCGGGGATTCAGGCTGCTGCTTTACGCGTTGCTCATTAATGTCTCAATATTCGGTGACAGTCTAGCCATTCAGCATCCAGTACAGAAGAATACTACGCTGCCACGTCAATAATACATGACATGGGTGTTAATGGTGCATTTACTTTTTACGCATGTTAAATTAATGACTCAAATTTCGGTGACATTTTGGCCATTTAGAATCAATTTCAGAAAGAAAACTGTGCTACCACGTCAATAATACATTTCATGGGTGTTGGGGGGTGAGTGTGCAGTGCGTGTGCAGTGAGTCTCATGAGGGTGCTCACCAGTCGACTTGACCGGCGTGCCTGGTAGTTGTTGCAGCTACATGAACTGTGGCTGCCTTCCTGCAACTTTCTTTGGCTGCCTTGTTCCTTGGCTTTTCGGTGGCCTTCACCGGTGTGCAGGGTTGGTCATGCTTTGTTTCATGTGATTTGGTTGAGAGTGTTCAGGTTACACAGATTTTGCTTCAAAGAAGCAGTATTTACAAGTACATAAAGACATTATGCGCATGTCTTATACTATACATTTCACAAACTAATACACGAATTGATTCACAGCAGTAGTTGCAAAGTCAGTCTTTACGGCAAGATACTATTTGACATATATATACATATACATAAACATGGCAGAAACCTCCGCTAAAGAGCTTGATTATCGTGAGGTCAAAAGCACTGCTGATCTTCCCTTTGAGATCCCCGAGCCTCCAAATTATGATGAAAAGCAAATCATTGTGCGTGTTAAATCTACATCTCAAAATGCCAGACGTCAATTGGTCATGAAGAAATTCTACCTTGAGCCAGAGCCAGGAGAGGGTATAGACGAAATGACGAAAACACTTTGTCGCAGAGAAGCAATGGCTCTCTGGCATGCCCGTCATCAGCATGTTATTGAAGTTTTTATGGCATTTACGATCGAGAGTGGCGAAAGAAGTGACGGAGAAGGGCCGTATTTTGGAATCATCATGGAAAATACCGAACAAGGCAACATCAGCAAGCATTTAGCCTGCCTTAAATCAGCCGATGAAACGAAGAAGATCTCAAAATGGTTTGAGTGCCTTGCCAATGCTACAGCCTATATTCATAGCATTGGAATCAGGCACCGAGATATCAAGCCAAGTAACATCCTTTTAAGAGAGGACGGAACAGTATTGCTTGCAGATTTTGGTATCTCTAAAATGGGCCTCGGAAAGACACTCTCAACCACGACGCCAGAGGGCCCTAGGGCTAATACGCCAAAATACGCGGCACCTGAGGTTGGTGAAGGAGGCACTCGTGGCCGTCAGGCTGACATCTTCTCTTTGGGGGCGGTCTTTCTTGAGATGCTAGTCGCTCATTCATTTCCAAGCCTCCGTCCGCATTTATCGGAAAAAATCAAGTCACGCAAGTCTGGTGCGCGTAAGGGTCATCATCCAGGTCAAGCTTACGCTCCTTGTTTACGCAAGGTACATGATTGGATCAACGAGTTACAAGGATCGCTGGAATGCAGCGAGGAACATTGGCATCGGATGATTCTCCGCCTTTGTCTTAAAATGACAAGTGAAATCAGAGAAGAACGGCCACCAGCCGAGGAAGTATACTCGGTTATATCGGGATCAGCATCATTAAAAGCAGAAGCACATCCCATTTGCGACTGCAGACTAGCTAGTGTACAGACCGAGAGTCAAAATTTGATCAAGGCTTGCCAGAAACGGAATGGGTATGATGAAGTCATGTCTCTTCTCAAAAATGAGAAAAATTTGGAGACCAAGGGTGCAATGCAACAGGCAGCCTCACATGGCCTCTTGGACGTTGTAGAACAGTTTCTAGTTCGAGGAGCGGATGTTAACCAGCTTGATTACTGTCACCAAACAGCACTCCACTGCGCAGCTGCATATGGCCATGTTGGCATCGTCAAGCTTCTCCTTGACAAAGACGCCCGAATTGACATCAAAGACGAAGAAGACCAGCTTCCAATTCACTGTGCATCCGGCCAAGGAAAACTCAAAGTGGTCGAGATGTTATTGGATCATGACAAGACGGGCACCACCGTAATGAAGAAGGATTATTATGGGCAGATACCTCTTCACTGTGCGGCAAAAAGAGGCTTTACAGACGTCGTGCGATTTTTGATTGGCAAAATGAACGAAAACGACGCAGCCGTTGAAGTGGATGCCCGACAACGGACGGCTCTTCACCTCGCGGCTGGGTATGGATCCGAATCGGTGGTGCGCCTACTTCTAGACTCCGTTTTGTATCGTGATTTCGTCGACATGATCGATGAGAATAATATGACAGCGCTTCACTGGGCCACTATTGGGAAGCAGCGCAACAGCAGTTACATCAAAGTCATGGAGATGTTGCTGGAGAAGGGCGCCGATGTGCAAATTCGAGGTGGTGCAGGCCGTAAGACAGCGATACAGCATGCGCGCGATCATCAAGACGAGGAAAGAATAGCAGTTTTATTAGCTGCAGAAGAGAAAGCACAAAAGGAACCAGGTGCACAGCTATTTGCCGATTCAGCACCCGACATCAATCGGATGGCAGATATATTGCTTCAGGAAATCGAGCATCATGGTCAGTACCTTGATGCTGATATCAAAAAAATTAAGTTGAAGCTTTCACAATTTCAAAATAGTTGGTCACAGCTTGCAAGAGTATGTATGATACTACTCAATATTGATGTTCGCAAGGAAAGCCTGCCAGATCATCTAAAGAAATTCGAAGATCGAAGTCTCGCAGATTATCACCTACCAATCAGAGCAATCGACCTACAAAAAGTTTTACCACCTTCACTTTCGAAGAGATTTCAGGATGAACAAGGAAAAGCTCTCATTAATGTATTTCAATTTGAAGAGAGAGATGAACATTATAATCTTACCACAGATGAGTGGAATAGCAACCTTGAGAACAAAGGAGATCTTGGTAAGGGAAGCTCAAGCATAATAAAAAAAGTTAGCAACAAGGACACTGGAGACATTTACGCTGTAAAGCTTATCCCTCGTACCGAAGCTGACAACGAGAGACGAGCTGCCGATGAATTGAAAATGCTGAAACGTGTACGCCATACCCACATCGTATCGTTTGTGGGGAGCTTCACATCGCCGAAATTTTTTGGTCTTTTGATGGTTCCAGCTGCTGAGTGTAACTTGGCAACATATCTCGAAGCAGCATGTTATGACTCAGAAAAAAGAGTCTACCTTGCCAGTTTTTGTGGCTGTTTAGCCAACGCGCTCAATCATCTGCACAACGTCTCCTATATGACGCATAATGATATCAAACCCGAAAACATTCTCATACATAACGGAAATGTCTTGTTGACGGACTTTGGTATCTCTCTAGATTGGAGTGAGACTCTCAGAACAACAATGTTTGGCCCAGCTTCACACACCCCTATGTACTCTGCACCAGAGATTACTCATGAGGACCAGTTACGAGACTCTAGCTCGGATATCTGGTCTCTTGGCTGCGTCTTCTTAGAAATCCTCTCCGTCTTCATGGGTCGAAAAGTGGAAGACATAAAACAGTTTCTAAAGACCAAGAACCAAGCCAATCCAACCTACAAAAAGAATTCGATAGCCATTCAACAGTGGATAAAGATACTTGAAAGCGATGAGGGCCCATTACTCGGATGGCTTGGCTCGATGCTCGAACAAAATCCCAATTCACGACCAAATGCTTCATCGCTGTTGGAGACGTTAAACGATCACACAATTTTGGCAAAATCGTATTTCGGAAAATGTTGTCGAGCCAAAAAGTTGTCTAAAGCCCGATTCACGGAAGGAAATCCACAGCAGCCTGAAGGGGATGATGCAGGGCTGCTTATTGAGCAGCATAGCAAGATTGCTGCAGTCACTTGGCCAGGGGAGTGTGTAAGTAGTAGCCCTCAATAAACGTCAACTCAGCAGTTGCACGAATTTGATACAGTCTGCTACTTAAATTGATTCTAACCATCTTCAGAGAGTATATTTCCAAGGTACACAAACCAGTCTCTTGCGAATCTGGCAACTGTCCAACAATTCCTACTTGGTGTGGCTAATATTTAAGATGCATAGATATTGACGGAGGAATATATGAGGCTATTTATTTTGATTCAGAAAAACAATGGCGAGGAGTCCAACCAAAAGATAAAATCGCTCGTGCAAAGCAATGTAGCCCAATCGCCGCCGCAGCATGGCAGGAGAGTACTGGACATAGGCAACCAAGGGTAAGGCCTCATTGCCTAAAGATGTCACATGCTTCCAGAGAAAACACTCTAATTCACATAAAGGTTCATGTCTACTTCGTTAATGAAGAAAAATTGCTACAGGAGCGGATCTGGGATCCAATGTCAAACTGGACCGAAGGTGCATTGGGGGCCTACAAGATTGAAATAGCGCCCTCTGGGCAGCTGGCAGCGACATCTTGGGGAGATGGAAACATAATGCTTTGCTATCAATCCAGCGACAATACTATTCGCATCCTTAACGAGTGGGCACGCGAACGCGTTTGGCGAGTAGGCACAATCATAAACGCTGCCGACCCTGACTCGCCTTTGTGTGTGACAAACTTTGAACACCGCGGGTTTCGTGCAGCAAGGCTTTATTATAAACTAGATGGATTCATTAGGGAGGCATGTTGGGATAAAGTTCAAGACGATATAAGAGCAACAACCGATTATTACTTGGGCGGCTGTAACCTGCCCTCTCCACCAAATGCGTCGATTTCAGCAATCGCATGGAAAAGCGAGTCACTTGAAATGCGCATATACATCGGATCGCCCAATTCTCTAGAAGAAACGAGATATAGCGGTGGCTGGCTCCATTTTGACCTCTCTCCTCCGAAAGGTGAGGAGCGAGACGGTTATATAACCGCTGTTCGATGGGCCACAGGGACTGGGATCGTTCGCATATTTTATATCGAGGCCAGGGGGCTTGCTCAAGTCACTCGTGATAACGGAGTCTGGAATAAAGAGCACATCATGTCGAAAACAAAATGTGCTTGTTCTCCACCGATTTCACAAACTTTACAACCGAGTGTACGAAGAAATGAGATGTCAGAAGAAGAGACCTCAAGCTTCTCACGGCCTGTGGAAACGTCGACTCAGCCATATCAATCATCTGAAAATCTAGTGGATACTCCTGTTCCAGTTGCTATTTCGGGTGTCCCGGGCGCGCCTAAAACTTCCGATTCTGCATCATGCATGCAACTACTTAGGGAATTGTGTGGGTGTTGTGCGTGCTTGTGTTGCTGTTGTTGAAGTGTTCAAAGATGCGAGAGAGTAACGTAATAACGGTTCAAGTGGAAAAATTTGATACAAAATTTTAGAATTCTAATAAATATTTATTAATAATATTCTTTCTTGTATTTTTACTGCACTTAACCACTAAAATTCGCCACCATTTCCCACTATTGACGATCTGCTCAATACATACATGTATTCTCGTGTGTGCAAGATTCTTCACTCGACACATCCTCCTCCTTAGGTCATCTTCGGAGGACAAAGACAGTAATGACTACAAGGAACGTTTTATGACAATAGCCTTGAGTTCAACTATGCTTCTACACAATGACGAAGTTCAGGTCTTCTTTCCCAGTCTCCTAAACAACAGATACAGTTCTTCTCGGTGCCAACACCGCTCCCCAGGAACCGTTTGCCGTCATTCACCATCCGAGCCTAACTCTTCACCCTCAAACGTCCCAGCCGACGTTAACAAGGCATTTAGCGCAGACGTATCAAACGAGAACGATTCTTGTCCAAAGTTCGCTGAAACATGATGCTCTTCTGACGCGGGGTCAAAGCAGACCGCCGGGTATAGCTTGCCCTTAATTCCTCGAAACGCTTCGCCTTTTCGGTGTGCAAAACAATCCATAGTAAGCCCAGCTATTCCACCATACATGTACTTCAGAGGGTTCCTTGCTCCAGAGCGGCCATCTCCACCGCCGAGATGAACCAGATCCTGATGTTCTGCGCCGCGAGCGACCAGAGCAGCAACAAGCCCGAGACCAACGGCGTCAACGGCAAGGCTGTCGCTAAGCCCACGCCCGATGGAGTGGTCTACCGAGGCGAAGATGGCTCTCCAACACGAACTCTACCTGCTGAGGAATTAACTGGCTGGAAGCTGGGACTACTTTGATAGCGGAGAGAGTCAAACAATTCAAGTTACATAAGGTAGTACATTTTTCCATTATTCTGCCCGAAATGGTGTAGTTGATAATGATAATACAGATTTAAAGCCAACGCCGTAACCTAATCGATGCCTTAGAGTTAAGCCAAGTCTCCAAGTGCTGAGCTACAAATAAGACTCCGTAAATCTAATGATATAGGCGATATAATTTAAGAAGGGACTGCTCGAATATAGGACCGAATAATGGATAGGACCCAGCAACCTTAACCTCCACAGAAGACTCATAAGATACGTAGACGTTCCAAACTTAGTAGTCCGGAGCGTATAAGTAAAAGGTTTGGCGGCTTTGAGGAATAAATACCGTAGCAAGTAGTAAAAGCTTCCTGATATAGCAAAACCGCCACAGCCCTCTATGACTTTCTGCAAGATTTCTAAATCGCTTTGGGCAGAGTTTATTCAAGTCATATGATGACTCTTGGCCATTAAACTCTACTTAAAATGCCTACCTATATAATAGTTGACGATTTCCCAACAGCCAAGAAACAGAAAGAATCCAAACTTCTCTTTACGTCTCTGGTATACTGTCTCGAGCCGCATTTTATTAAATCGCATCTACTATCTTGGCTATAATTTGAAGCACTGTCCTGCACTAGACAGCAACAACATAGCTACAAGTCCTAAGCCAAAGCTTACTCCCAATATTCCAAGAGACGTCGAGATGGAGAAACCTTCGGGCTGGACTTTTGTTGACACTGTTCCTGCTTTATCGGCGCTTATAGACTCCCTCAAGGGCCTACCAAGAGAACCGCCATCAATATACATCGACCTTGAAGGAGTCAACCTCTCCAGACACGGCACCATCTCCATATTGCAGCTTTATATCCATCCCACAAAAACGGTTTACCTCATCGATGTCCTCGTCCTTAAAGAGAAATGCTTTTCAACACCGGGGACAACAGGCCGCCTTACGCTGAGAGATATCTTGGAGTCAAAGACCAATCCCAAGGTATTTTTCGACGTCCGCAACGATTCAGATGCTCTTTACAGCCACTTCCAAATCAAACTAGCCGGTGTAATCGACCTCCAGCTCTGGGAGCTGGCCGCTCGGCCTTTCGCCGGAAAGTTTGTCAAGGGACTAGCAAAGTGCATTGAATGCGACTCCTCCCTTTCGGACAGCGAGAAGCTCGAGTTTCAGCAGACCAAGGAGAAGGGCAAAACACTCTTCAGCCCAGAGCACGGAGGATGTTACGAGGTGTTTAATGAACGTCCTCTCAGCAAAGACGTCCAGGAGTATTGTGCCCAGGATGTATATCTTCTCCCTGACTTGCTGAAATGGTATACCCTCACGACCGACCCGAGATGGGAGAAGAGAGTGGCCGAAGCTTCGCAGCTTAGAGTTGCGCAGTCCCAGAGGGAGGATTATAATGGCAAGGGAGGACATATGACCTTGGCTCCGGCTGATTGGTACTACAAGAGGCAAAAATATGCGTCTTGGATGTGACAGAAGTATGTACTATTTTTGGGTATTGAATAATAGATCCCTGGTCATGGACTAACAGATAAGGTAGCCAAGGCCATCGGAAAATCAAAGACCAATTTGATGAGGCTGGCAAAATGTACATACATATACATGGGCACATGGAAATACGATTATGTGAGACAGTCCGGCTACTTTGTGTCGTGTATGGGGATGAAATGAAATTACGATGATTATTGGCGTATATGACTCTACTGTATAATAGCAGATTATACCATGAACGAAGATTTGAGACCAAAAAGTTAAATTAACTTACACACGATATATAATGGCCAGTCCTTGCACCGATACAATGTCCGCGTTGAAATTAAGCAACTCCAAGATATATAGATATGTAGATATTTTCAGCTTCATCAATCTTAATTGGCTTTAATTGTCGCCAACTATAACCGCTTACGGCAGGCTCATACACAAAAAAGACTCTATCGCAATCCATCTACGCCGCTCATTTGCTCCAGAGAGCCTTGGATCTCTCAAAGAATACTCGCAGTCAGGGGTCATCAAAGGGGTTTATATACGGTACAGGTTAGACATCGCACCAGACACCGCAACGTATACGCCACGCCCAAATAAGTGCCCAATCAGATCAACAGCAATTCCTCTTATGGGTTTTGTCGGAGATGCAAAAAGCGGCGGCTAACTGAGTCAAGTATGGACGAGCGAGCTCCACCTGGGGAGGCGCAACAATTCGCAAGCTAAATCAATTGATTGTTAATAGTTAATGGCCACGCCCTTGACGCCCTCCGGTTCGGCACCGGATATATATATTAGTGCTGCTGCTGGCAGTATATAGAGCAGTGAGGATGGAACAATCCACTGGACAGTCACGCGATATAGACACTTGGTGATAGATCGATCTGTGTGTTTCAATCAGCGGCACTGCTTTTAACCGACAAGAGATAGAGCGAGCAAAGGAAGGAAAGGCGAGAAGAGAAGAGCAGAGAAGAGAAGCATCAAACCAAATCTCCATCACCGCCTTCATCTCCATCTCTCCAATGTATCTGCGCAACGATCACGCGGAAAAGAGCCTCCCGGTTCTGCGACGGCTCGTCCGCGAGAACCCCCTGGGCCAGTTCACCACCGTCATCGCATCGCCAGACTTCCCCCTCATCCAGTCCAGCCACATCCCCTTCGTCCTGGACGTCGAGGATGAATCCAGCGAGACGGAGCTCGGCCGTCTGAGGGCGCACATGGCCCGCGCCAACCCGCAGGCCAAGGCCATCGTCGAGGAGATCAAGCAGCGCCAGGCCGCCGGCGACGACTCGCGGACGCTGCAGCAGGACGTGCTGGTCATGTTCACGTCGCCGGTGCACCACTACGTCACGCCCAAGTTCTACACCACCACGAAACCCGCGACGGCAAAGGTCGTGCCCACCTGGAACTACGCCGCCGTGCAGGTCTACGGCAAGGCCACCTTCTACATCGACTCCGGCGCCCAGGAGACGTCGTCGTTTCTGGACCGGCAGATTGACGCGCTGTCGAGCTTCAACGAGGAGGTCACGATGGGCTACACGGGCGAGGGCGGCAGACCGTCGGCGTGGAAGGTGGCCGATGCGCCGGAGCCGTACATCAACATCATGAAGAAGAACATCATCGGCCTGGAGATCAAGATTGAGCACATGGGCGGCAAGTTCAAGATGAGCCAGGAGCTGGGCGATGGCGATTCTGACGGCGTGATCAAGGGGTTCAATGAGCTGGGCAGCGAGGTTGGAGCCAAGATGGCGAGCGTTGTGGAGGAGCGGAGGGAGATTAAGAGGCAGCAGAAGGCGAGCAAGCAGAGCGAGTGAAGATGAATTTTGCAAACATCATGACGACTGCCTACAAAAAGGCTTTCTCTCCATCGCATATAGGGTGTCTGTATATACATATTAGAGGCTTGATAAGTCATTTGAGCAATGGCCAGCGTTCAATATCAAACAGTCAAATGGAGAGTGAGAGGGCATGAGCTGATACAAGGACGCCATCCGCCGCATGATTTCAATGTTTTCGGCGAGTAATAATGATCAATGCTTAGACTCCAATGCCTTGTAACATCTTCTCATCCAGTATAAGAGGCTCCATCTTTCATACATTCCCAATTTACATGTGGCTGCCCCCCACGCCATGCCACGGGGCCATGCACTGCAACCAGACCCCCAGACAGCAGCAGCCCGACCCACTATATTTTATAGATACAACCTCAGCTCAGTCCTCGTATTGCATCTTCACTGCATCAACCTCAACCTCAACCTCGACCAATTCAACCCAACATCCGCGGCTGCGCAATCAATTCGCCAGTGCCGACACACTCTCCACTCCCTAAAATCATCTCCATCACAAGCAGCCATCCCAGCAGCCAAAGAAACACGACCGGCGGCGCGCGCGAATCCAACGACCACTTTGGGGGGGGGGGGGGGGGGGGGGGGGGGGGGGGGGGGGGGGGGGGGGGGGGGGGGGGGGGGGGGGGGGGGGGGG
>JAJKFY010000068.1:0-35204 GCA_021066465.1 Trichoderma asperelloides
TTAAAATAATATTAATTAATTTATAAAAAATATATATAATAATATAATTATTAAAAAATATATTAAATATATTTATAATAATTTACTATAATTATTTTATAAAACTTTTTTATATTAATAAAAATTATTACTGCTTTTATAAAAAAAATATTAAAAAATTTAATATATTATAAACTTAAGTATTTTATAAATAATTTTATTTTAATTAAATTAATTTAATTAATACTATAATTAAATAATAATATATAAATATAAATTATTAAAATAAAATAAATATTTAAATATAAAATATTAAAAAAAATTTTTATATAAAATATAAATTTTATTATATTAATTTAATAACTTTTTTAATTATATTTTTATATTATTTTAATATTAAAAATAATAATTTTTAAGTTTTATTTATTTATAATAAAAAATAAATATTTTAAATATTTATATAAAAAATAATAAATATAATAAATTATAATAATTAAAAAAAAAAAAAATTTAAAAATAAACTTTTTTTTAATATTATTATATTATATTAATATAAATAATTAATATTTTTTATAATATTTTTTATTATTTTAAAAACTTTAAATATTAATAAAATAATATATTATAATAATTATTAAAATAATAAATAAACTAATAATAATTAAAACTATTATAAATTTAATATTATAAAAAAATTTATAAAATTTAAATTTTATTAATTATAAATTAATAATTATAAATTAAAATTTTTAAAAAAAAATTATAATAATTATAAATTTAAGTATTAATTTTAAAAAAAATATAAAAATATAAAATATAAAAAATATTAATATAATAATTAGTTTTATAATAAAAACTTTATTAAAATAATTAATAATATTATTATTATTAATTAAAGTTTTTTTAAAAATATAAATTTTATAAAATAAAAAAATAATATTTATATTAATATTAATAATTTAAATATTAAAAAAATTAAAACTTAATTAAAATAATAAAACTATTAAATTAAAAAATAAAAAAATTTAAATTTTAAAAATATATATATAATTTAAAATAATAATAAATATTTTTATTTAAACTTTTTAAATATAATAATATAATTAAAAATATATTAATTAATAAAATTATAAATTAATAAAATAAATTTTTATTTAATATTTTAAAATAATTAAATTATTAAAGTATAATTAATAATAAATTAATATTTATTATTATAATATATATATATATAAATAAATTTAATATTTAATTTAAATAAATTAATTATAATAGCAGTTATTAATATTAAATACTTTAATATATTAATTAATAAAAACTAGCTTAAATAATATTTATTAAATATAATTTATTATATTTTAAAAAAATTAAATTATATAAGTATAATAAATAAATTAATAATAATAATAACTAAAGTATATTTTAATTTTTATAATAGAATATAAAAAATAAATATTAATAAAAATATATTTTTATATAAAAATATAAATAAAATCTTTTTTAAATTAAATATATTAATTAATATATTTTTTATAAAATAATATAATATTAATTTTATAATAATAAAAAACTATATAATAATAAAATTTATATATAAAACTTAAGTATTTATTTAAATAATATATAAATTATAACTTTTATAATATAATAATATAGTACTTAAATAATTTTATATTTTATTATTTTAAAGCTAGTATTTAATTATAAAATAATTAATTTAAATTTAATTAAAAAACCTTTTATTAATAAATTAATTATTTTATTTATTAAATAATTAAAATTATTATAAACTTAAGTTTTTAAATTAAATTTATAACTATTACTTAAAACTAATATATTTTTAAGCTGCTTTTTTATATAATAATAAAAACTTAAGTTTATAATTAAAAATTAAATTTATTATTTATTATAATAAACAATACTACTTAAAGTAACTTTAAAAAATTAAGCTATTAAGCTATTTTATAATAAAAAACTACTTTAAAAAAAAAATTTTAATATTATAGTTTATAATAGTAAATAATAAATATTAAATATTTTTAATATAATAATATATTTTTTATATTAATATTAAATATATAATAATTTAAAATTATATTTATAATAAAAATATAATATAAAAGTTTTTTTTTAATAATTATATAAGAGTTTTTTTTTATAAAAAATATATTAATATATTAATATAAATTAATTAAATATACTTATATAAGCTAATTTTAAAGTAATTTAATAAATAAAAAAATAAATAAATATATAAATTATATTTTATTTATAATATAATATTAATTATTTTACTATAATTAATAATTAAAATATTAATTTAATATAAAAAATTAAAAAAATATAATTTTTATAATATAAAAAAAATATATTATTTTAAATTTAATATAATAAATATATTAAATTATATATATATTAAATATAGTAAAAATATAATTAAAATTAAATTAAATATTATTAATTAATATTTTTAATAATTTTTTTATTTTTTATTAAAAATATAAAATATATTAATAATAATTAAAAATAATATTTAATAATTAATAAAAAAATAAAATTTATAAATATTATTATTAAAAAAGTAATATATAATAAAAATATTTATTAATATTAAAAAAAATATTAAATAATAAAATTAATTTATATAATAAAATTATTATAACTTAACTTTTATAATTATAATAATAGGCCTATAGGGTAGGTGTAGATAAATAAACTATAATATATTAAATTAATTAAAATAAATTAAAAATTTATTTATTAATTTAATACTAGATTAATAAATAAAAAATTAATTTTTAAAAAATTAAAATTATTTTTTTAATTTTATTTTAATTAATTAAATATATAAGTTTATTTTTTATATTTATTTAAATAACTTAAATAACTAATTATTAATATAAAATTAAAATTATAATATATTTTATATTATTTATTATTTAATAATATTTATTTACTATTATTTATATTATTTATTAAATTTTTTAATTACTTTATTAATATAAACCTAGAATTATTACTAGGTTTATTTTTTAAAAATTTATTTTATATTAACTATTTAATATATAATTTATTATATATTAATAACTTTTATTTAAATACTTATTAAACTTATATATAAGTAATATTAAAAAAATAATTTAAAAAACTATTTTTATATAAAAAAATACTTATAAGCTTTAATTATAATATTAAAAACAATAATTACTATTTATTCTAAAATAAATAATTATTAATTTACTTTTTAATAAAATTAAAAAACTTAAGTAATTTATTAAAAATTAATAAAAAACTATTAAAAATTAAAAATATTAATTAAATTAATATTAAAAAAAATATTATTAAATTAAAAATATTAAAAATTTATAATATAAAACTTAATAATTAAAAAAAATTCTTTAATAAAATTAAAACTTATTTTAAATACTTTAATATAACTTTAATTAATTTAAAAAATAAAGTATATTTTACAAGTACCTGTTTTATAAATACTATTAAAAAATAATTTAGGCTATATATAAAAAATTATAATAATAACTTTTAAAAAAAAATAAAAAAAAAACTTAAATTATATTTAAAAAATATAATAATTTTAAAAAAGTTATTATTAAAGCTTTTAAATTAATTAATAAATATTAAAAAACTAAAAAAAAAACTTTAATTTATAATATAAATAAAAGCTTTTTATAATTATATAATAATTTTTAAATAATTATTTTAAAAAATAAACTAAATTAAAAAATTAAAAAAAAAATAATTTTATATAAATTATAAATTTAAAATTAAAAATAAATTTTATAAACTTAACTAAAACAATATAAATTTTATAATATTTATTAATAAAGTAGTTAAAATTAATAATTAATAATATAAATATTAAATAAAAAAATAAAAAAAAATTAATTAAAGTTTTATTTTAAATATTAAATTAACTAAAATAAAAAATAAAAAAATATATTATTAAAAATAATAAAATTTAATTAAAAAAAATAAATATTAATATTCTTAATTATAAAAAGTTTTTTAAAACCTATAATATATAATAAAAAAAGTTATAAAAAAGCAAACTATTACTTTAAGCTAATTTATAAATTCTATAATAAAAAAAACTATAATAAAATATATTATTATATTAAAAAAAATAAAAAAAAATTTAAAATTAAAAATATAGTTTAAATAAATATTATTATAAAAGTATTATATAATTACTTTAGCTAAATAACTTACTATAATAACTTATATTTTATATATAAAAATAGTAAAAATAAATTAAAATATTATTTAAAAAAACTATAAGTTAAAAAAACTTATAAAATTATAAAAATTAATATTTTTAATTTTTATAATTAAATCTTAAATTAAAAAAAAAACTTAAATTAAAATAAAAACTATAGGTATTATAAAATTTATAAATTATAATATTAATATAAAATAAAATACTTTAAATTTAAAAATACTTATAATTATAATATTTACTATTTTAAAAACCTTAATTATAAATATATAAAATACCTAAAATATAAATTTATAAAAGGTTTTTAATATAGTTATAAAGTAAAATAATATAAATATATAAATATTATATATAAATTTTTTTAAAAAAAATTAATTAATTAAAAAATACTTTAAAATATAATATACTAAAATATTATTTATATACTATAGCTTTATTAAAGTTAATATAATTATATTAAAAATTTATATATAATTTATAAATAAATAAACTATATTTATAATGTATTTATTTATAAATTAAAATAAAATAAATATTTTTATTAATAATATAAAATAAATAAATTATAATATAATATAATATATTTTTAATATAATAAAAAATATAAATACTTATAATATAAATTATAAAAAATCTACTACTATTATATTATATTTTAATAATTAAATAAATTACTTTTATTATAAATATATAAATATAGTTTTTATAAATTTAAAAACTTAAATTATAATTATATAAACTATAAAATTTATAAATTAATAAAAGAATAATATAATTACTATAATATTTTAAATAAATAAATAAAAGTTATTTTAAAAAAATTAATATTAATTTAATTAAAAATATAAAAAATAAATTATTAATTAAAGAATATATTAGCTAATATTTAATAATAATTTATATAAATAATAATATAAATTATAACTTTATTATTTTTAATATAATAAATAAGCTTTATTTATTATATATTATTAAAAAACTATTATTATATATTTTAAATATAGTATATTTAAAATAAAAAAAATTATTAAATATAAAATTTATTATTTTTTATTTATAATTATTAAATATATTAAAAATATTAAATATAATATTATAAACTTTAATAGTTATAATTAAAATAAAGTAATTTATTAATTAATTAAAAAATAAAAAAAATATTTTAAAATAAAAATATTATTTAAGAATTATAATTAAGTTATAAAAAAAATAAAAAAAAAACAAATATATATTTTTAAACTTAAAAATAAAATCTTATATATAATAAAAATAAAAAAATATAAAAAATATAAAAAAAAATAAAAAATTTAAAAAAAATTTTAAATTTAATAAAAGAAAATTATTAATATAATTATAATATAATTATAAAAAAGTTAAAGAAAAATAAATATATATTAATTAAATTATTATATAAACTAAAATAAAATTATAAGTTTTAAATAAAATATTATTAAAAATAAAAAAAAATAAAAAATTTAAAAATATTTTTTAAAAAATACTTTAATAATATTAAAAAAATATAAAAAATTATTTAATTTAATATTAAAAATAATTTAATTACTTTATTTATAATAAAATTATTATATAAATTTTATAAATAAAAAAATAATAAAATTTTTTTAATTTATAACTTTAATAAAATAAAACTTAAAATATTTTAAAAATAAATATAAAAATAATTAAATAAAAAATATATTAAATTATTTACTTTATTAATTAAATATTTTATTATATTTATATTAAAAAAAATAAAAAATTTTAATTAATTATTAATTATTAATAATTAAATAAAATTATTATTAAAAACTAAACTTTATTATTACTTATTATAAAAATTTAAAATTACTTAATTAATATTAATTAATTTACTATTTTAAATTTTAAAAAAATATATAATTTAATTTATATTTATAAAAAAAATAAATAAAAAATAGTATTTAAAATATATTATAAATTATTTAAATATTTAATAATATTATTTAAGTTTATTAATATATTAATAATATTTTAATATATAATTAATTATATACTATAAGTATATATTAATAATTTTATAATTATATACTTTAATAATATTTTTATTTTTTTAAAAACTTTTAAAAAATATAAAAAATATATTAATAAAATATTATAAATATTATAAAATATTAATTTATTAATAAAATTAAAAAAATATTATTTTTATATATAAAATATTAAATTTTTAAAATATTTAATTTTACTAAAATAAGTTTATATAAATTTAAATAAACTTAAAGTAATTTAAAACTAGAAGCTATTTAAAAAAAAAACTATAAAACTTTTTAAGTTTAGTAAACTATTATTAAAAATTTATTAAAAACTATAGTAAAAGTACTAAATTATTAATAAATATTATTTATTTTAAAAAAAATAAAAAAAATATAAAAAAATTAAAAAATACAAAATTTATATATAAATTAAAAATAAAAAAAATATTTAAATAATTTAAAAATATATTTTTTAATAAATTAATATTTATTATATATAGTGTTAATAAATTATTAAAAATAAAAATTAATTTATTAAATTTTATTATTAAAAAAATATTAATATAAAAAAATAAAAATAAAAAAAACTATTTAATAATATTTTTTTATAAAAATTATATAAGCTAGAATTATAATATTTTATTTATAATAAAAAATTTATAATATTTTTTAAAATATTTAAAAAATAAAAATATTATTATTTAAAAAATAAATATAAAATTAAAATTTATATAAACTACTATAATATTATATATTTTATTAAAACTTAAAAACTTTTTAAATAAATATATTATTTTAAAATATTATTAAACTTTAATTATAAATTTATTTATTATAAAAGCACTATTAATAAATAAATAAATATATTTAATAAAAAATAAATATTTTAAAAAAATTCTAAAATATAAAACTTAAATTTTAAAAAAAAAATTATAAAAGAAATTATAAATAAATATTAATTAATTTTTTATTTATTATAAAAGAATATAATTTTATATTTAATAAAATAAAAAATATATAATAATTATAAAATTAAATTAATTTTTAAAAAAAATAATTATAAAAACAAATTACTAAAATAAAATAAAAATTTAAGTATTACTAAAATTATAATTAAAAATAATTTAAAATTTATACTATAATATAATTATAATAGTATATTATAGTATTTAAATAATATAAAATTATATAATATAATATTATAAATTTTTAAAAATAAAAAATAAAATTTTAAAAGTAATTAAAAAATATAATATATATAAAAAAATAAAAAATAAAAAATATTAGTTATATAAAATATTATAATTAATTTTAATTTTAAAAAAAAATTAATATATTATTATTTTTAATTATATTATTAATTTACTTAAGTTAAAAAATTTATTAATAAAAAAAAATTTAATAGTATTTTTATAATTATAAATAAATTTTTAAAATAAATATATTTTTTATTATATAAAAAAATATATAATATAAAAAATTTAATATATTTTTATATAAAATATATATTTATTAAATATAAAATATTAAAAAAAATTATATTAAATAAAAAAAGCACTTTTATATTTAAATTTTAATAAAAGTTAATAGTTAAATTTAAAATTTATTATAAATTAAATATTATATTTTATTTATAAATAAATAAATAAATAAAATAAATAAATTAAGTTATTAAAATATATTTATAATATTATATTAACCTTTAGTAAAATAATTAGGTTAAAATATTATTAATAGTATAAATATAATATAATAGCTTTATTATAAAAACTACAGGAGTTATACTATTTTATATTAATTACAGGTTTATATTAAAAGCCTATAGACTACTTTATAATAGTTTAAATATAAATAATATATATATTATTACAACCTGCCTTTTATAGTTGCAATAATGGGCCTACAGGGTAGGCTAAACTGGATTAATATAGGACTGACTTACTAATTATAACAGATTATTAAACTTATAAGATAATCTATAATAGATTATTAGAATTTATAAATAATCCAGCTTAATTAACTAAATATATAAGTTTACTTCTTATGCTTATTTAAATAACTTAAATAACCAGTTGTTAACTATAGAATTAAAATTAAAATACATTTTTAACCTTTATTTACTAGTAACTTTTATTATAATATTATATTGCCTATAGGTTTTTTAACTTATCTGCTAATATAAACCTAAAGAATTTATTTTAGGTTTATTTTTTAAGAATTTATTTTATATTAATTATCTAGTATATGGTTTATTATATATTAATAACTTTTATTTAAACAATTATTAGACTTATAGGTAATAATAAAAATATATTAGGTAATAGTTAATAAAGAAGTACCCTTATATAAGAGGATATTTATAAACAGTATCCACTACTTATTCTAGAATAAAAAGTAATTAACTTACTTTTTATATAAATTAAAAACCTAGAGGAATAGTTAAAGTATTATAAAAAAAAAGAAGAAATTCTTAAACTTAAGCAACTTAATAACTTTAATAAAGATATTTTAAAAATAATTAAATTTTTTACTAACCTAAAGCTATATTTTAATTATTTTTAAAATATATTAAAGATAGATAAAAAGCAAGTTCTTTTTACTATAAATTACTTTATAAGCACTGCTGCAGAATAGTTTAAACCTATTTTAATAGATTATATAGCTTATAAAAAAGAATTTAATAAGATAAAAAAATAAATTAAGGATATCTTTACTGATTTTATAGAATTTAAAGACTAAATTAAAAAATCTTTTAATATTATAAATAAAAAAAAAGAGATAGAAAGGGAGCTTAGGTTCTTATAATAAAGGGGAGCTTTATTTAAATACACCATTATTTTTTTATATTTACTTATTAAAGTTAATTAAACTAAAGAAATAAAAAAAAAAGTTTTTTATAATAGTATTAAATTTAAAATTAAAGATAAGTTATTTAAGAAAAATTAAAGCAAGATTGAATTTATTAAGTATACTTAAAAGACTATTAATATTAATAATTATAACTTTAAATAAAGCTAAGAATGTAAATTAAAGAAGTATAGATATTAATATTTATTTTAATAGAAGATTTAAAATAATATAAATTAAGAAAAGAAATATTAAAAATATATTATTAAAAGTAATAATAGTATATTAGGTAAAATAGACTTTAATATTATTAAAGCAGCTAAGTTTAAAAGAAAATACAACTTCTATAGTAAAATAAGCTATAAGAAAGTATACTGCTACTTTAAAAGAAAGCAGGAAGGAAATAGGAAAAGCCTTAAGTAAAAAACAGTAATTAATATTATAAAAAAAAGAGCTTAAATAAATATTATTACTAAAGTGTCTTATATTAGTTTTAGTTAAATCGCCTGCTATAATAACGCTTATTAAATATATAAAAGCAATAAAAATAAATTAAGCTATTACTTAAAAAAGTTAAAAAAGGCTAAGTTATAGAAAGAAGTTAAAATTAATACTTTAACCTTTTTTAAATAATTAAATAATAATAAATATAGGAATAATAGAATTATAAATAAAGACTTAAATAACTTAGTAAATTAACTAGAAACTTAAGCTATAATTTTTAATCTAGATTAGCAAGGCTATTATAAATTTATTAAGACTTATAATTTAGATTATAATATAGAATGTAAATACTGTAGATTAATTAAGCCTAGGTATAACTGTAATAAACCTATATTATTTAATATATTTAAAAACTTAAATAAAAAAGCTAGTAAAGATAAAATTATTTATAATAAAAGTGGAAAAATCTATAAGTGCAGCTTTTGTATAATTAATAAGAAATATTAATAGTGGATTAACACCCTTTTAAATATGCACTTTTTTATAAAATATAAAATTACTTTTAAAAATATATATAATAGTAATAATATTAATAATAATAAATATTATTAATGCAGTTCTTAGGAATTATAATATAATAAAACCTGCTTAAAGTTTAATAAAAAAATATATAAATGCCTGTAATATTATTTATAAAATATAAATTACTACTGCAAGAAATTATAGAAATTAAATAAATTAATTTTATTTTATATATACTAATATAACCTCTGCTACTTTTAAGACCTTAACTATAATTATAAAAGATATAATATATATAAATTAATAGATAAATAATATAATTATATAGATATTTTAAAAGTAAAGGAAGAAGAAAAAAGGAAATATAAGAAAAGGTAATAGTATTTTAAAAAATACCTACTTTAGTAAATAAGCCTAAAACAGGTATAAGAATAAATAAAATTTATTAAGCTAAGTTTTAAAAATGCCTATAACTGTATTTTAATTAATAATATTCTAAATGCTTTTAATAAAAATTATAGGATATATTACTAGAAGGAATATAATAGTATATATTATTAAATATATATTTTTAATAAATTAAAAGACTGGTATAATAGAAAACTAAAGTAAGTTAAAATAAAAGATTGCTTAGTAATATACTTCCTAGACTGCGCTATACCCTATTGTAAAAAATATAGTAAAGAAAAATACTAATTTTACTAAATAACTTAAAAGCTTTTATAAAGAAGCTATAATTTTAATAATTACTTAAATAAAAGATAAGGAAATAAAACCTTAATTAAAAAATACTACTGAATAATTAAAAAATAAAATAATTAAATTAAGTGCTAATAGTATAAGAAATATTAATTTAAGATATAGTAAAAAAGCTTTTTAAATATAATTATTATTAATTTAATTAAAATGTTTAATAAAAAGCTAGTAATTGACAGATATTTAAATTAGTAATTAGTTAAAATTTATATAGATAGCGGTTTAGATTGTAACTTAATTGCTAATAGCCTGGTAGACTGGCTAGGAATACTATATATTATTAAAAAAAGATTATTAGTTATTTTTAATATTGTAAATATAAATATAAAAATAACTATTACCTATAAGACTGATTATCTTCTTATAATAGTTGTTAATTAAATTAAGGATATTAAGTTTAATATATTAGATTTATAAGATTATAATATTTTACTAGAATATTTATAATTAGAAAAATGCAACCTTATAATTAATTAAAAAATAAAAGAGATAACTTAAAAAAAAGACATCTCCTTAAAGTTGTAATTAAGCTAGGAAGGGGGTAAGGAGAGTAAAGATATACTTATAGACCTATAATTAAAACCTCTTATATAATTAAAAAAAAAAAAATAAAATAAAAAAAATAAAGCTAAGAAAATAGAAATTAAAAAAAAAGTTAGATTTAACTTTAAAAAATTACTGGTACTACTATAATATAATAATTAATAATAAAAAGTAAAAATTATATAAATTAATAAAATTATTGCTGAATATTATATAAAACTAGCTGAATTTAATATAGTATTAGTAAAGGTAAAAGAATAAATTAAAGATAATAAAGAAAATAAACCTTTAGCTAAAATACTATAATAATATTAAAAGTATAAAAAACTATATTAATAAGTCTTTAAAAAAGAATTACTGCTTTATTTAAAATAGGATTATAAGATTATTTTTAAAGATAGAACTTTATTAAAACTCTATAAGATTTATAATTTTAATAAAACTAAGCTTAAAATACTTAAGGAATGGTTATAAACTTAATTAAATAAAGGATATATTAAGGTATTAAACTCTTTAATAAAGTACTTTATTATTTTTATATTAAAGAAAAATAAAAAGCTTTACTTAATTATTAATTATTAATAGCTTAATAAAATAATTATTAAAGATAAAATACCTTTATTATTAATTATTAAAATTAAAGAAAGATTATAAAATATAAATTAATTTACAGCCCTAGACCTTATAGGTGCTTATAAACTTATAAAAATAAAGGAAGGATATAAATAAATAACTGCTTTTAAAATAAAATATAAATTATTTAAATATTTAATTATATTATAAGGATTTATAAATACACTAATATTATTTTAAAAAAGAATTAACTTTATTTTTAAAAAATATTTAAATAACTTTATAATAGCTTATATTAATAATATTTTAATTTTCTTAAAGATATTAGAAAAATATAAGGAATATATTTATAAGATATTATAAAAACTATAAGATATTAAACTTTTTATTAACTTAAATAAATATTAATTTTATATATAATAAATTAAGTTTTTTAAATATATTATTATACTAGAAGAAGTTTAAATAAACTTAGATAAAGTTGCTGTTATTTAGGATTAAGAACTTTTAAAAACTTATAAAGGATTATAAAGTTTTTTAAGACTTGCTAATTATTATTAAAGGTTTATTTAAGAATATAGTAAAATTATAAAATTATTAACTAATGCTATTTAACTTAAAGAAAATAAAAAGGGTAAGAAGAAATAAAAAAATAAAAAACTATTTTAAATTAATAAAATAAAATTAGTATTTTAAGAATTTAAAAATGCTATTATTAATAAACTAATATTTACTATATATAACTTAAATAAGCCTGTTAAAATTAAAATAAATGCTTTTAACTTTGTTTTAAGAGGAACTTTAGGATAATAAAATAAAAATAGTAAACTTAAACTAGTAGCTTTTTTTTTTAAAAAACTATATAAACTAAAGTTAAAATATTTTATTTATAATAAAGAATTTTTAATAATTATTAAAGTATTTAAAAAATAGCAACACTACTACTTAAATAATAAATATAAGATTAAGGTTTATATTAACTACTGGAATATATTTTATTTTATAATTATATAATAGCTTTTTATATAATAAACTTATTATTTTAAGTTTTTAATAAACTTTAATTATAAAATTATTTATTATAAAAGAATAAAAAATAAAAGGGCTGATGTATTAAGCTAAAAGGAAGAATATTTTAAAGAAATTCCTGAATTTAAAGCATAAATTTTATATAAAAATAAGTAAGGGAATTATAAATAAATTAAAATTAATACTTTATTTATTATAGAAGAATATAATTTTATTTTTAATAAAATTAAAGATTTAGTTAAGGATTAGTAACTAGAATAGTTTTTTAAAAAAGTAACTGTAATTAATGGACTTTTAAAATAGAGTAAATAAATCTAGGTATTAAAGGAATTATAAATAAAAGTAATTTAAGATGTTTATTATAGTATAATTACAGTAGTATATTAGGGTGTTTAAATTATATATAATTATATACTATACTACTACTGCTTTAAAGAACTTAAATAAAAAGTTAAAGAAGTTATTAAAAAATGTAATATATATAAAAAAATTAAAGATAAATAATATTAACTATATAAAATATTATAATTAATCCTAGTTTTAAAAAGGAATTAGTATACTATTACTTTTAACTATATTACTAACTTACTTAAATTAAAAAATCTATTAACTAGAAAATAATTTAATAGTATTTTTATAGTTATAAATAAACTTTTAAAATAAATATATTTTTTATTATATAAGAAAGTATATAATATAAAAAATCTAGTATATTTTTATATAAGATATATATTTACTAAATATAAAATACTAAAAGAAATTATATTAAATAAAAAAAGTATTTTTATATTTAAATTTTAGTAAAAATTAATAATTAAACTTAAAACTTATTATAAATTAAGTACTGTATTTTACTTATAAATAGATAAATAAATAAAATAAATAAATTAAGTTATTAAAGTATATTTATAATATTATATTAATTTATAATAAAATAATTAAGTTAAGATATTATTAATTACTTAAATATAATATAATAGCTTTATAATAAAAACTACAGAAGTTATACTATTTTACACTAATTATAGGTTTATATTAGAAGCTTATAGACTACTTTACAATAGCCTAAATGTAGATAATATATATATTTTTGTAAAAGATATAATATAATTATAAGAAGAATTTAAAGCTTAACTTAAATTCTTTAGGTAATATTTAAAAGAATATATAAATTATATAAAAATTAAGGGATTAATCTTTTAAAAGAGAGATATAATTTATTTACTACAGTATTTATATAATAAAAAATTGCTAAATATTAAAATAAATTAATTAAGTAATAAACTTAATTTTAGAAAACTTAAATTATTTAAAATCTTAAAGAAAATTAAAGAAGTTAACTATAAATTAGATTTACTTAATAATATAAGGCTAAAAACAGCTGTTTTTTATATTTTATTACTTAAAAAAGTATTAATAAATAAAAAAATAAGTAAGTTAATTATAGATAAAATTATTATTAAAAATAAAAAAGAAAAATATAAAATTAATAAAATAACTTATATATAAATAAATAAAAAAATAGGTAAATAAGAATATTTTATAAAATAAAAAGAATATAACTTATTTAAAGACTTATAGGTTTCTAAGAAAGAATTTAAAAGGAATGCTTAAGTAATTCTACAGGGATATTATTAGTTTTTAAGAATAGAAATAATAATAGATTTAAATTAAACACAGACTAATTAATAGCGTTAATGAACTGGGATAGGCTGGCAGAACTAGGTATTAATATAATAGCTTAATAAGCAGCAGCCTCTGCTTTTTTATATTTAATATAATTTAATTTTTTTAAGTTTATAATACCCTATAAAACTGTATATTTTATTTTCTTATACTATAATTTTTTTTATTTATAAAAATATTTAACCTTTATATTAGTATATTAATGCTTTTCCTTAGCTTTTTTAAGTTTATTTTTTAAATAAAAATAATATATAATAATATACTTTAATTACTTTAAAGTTAAACCTTAAATATTATAATATAACTGGTTTAACTTAATGTATTTTAAATAATAAAAAGAATTAATAAGAGATAATAAATATTTTTAATAACTTTTAGAAATATAAAAAAAATAATACTTATTTATTTTATTAGCACTAGCGATAACTAATTTAAATAAAAACTTATAATACATGGTTTTAGGATAAACTAATTTTAAAATCTTATCTAGTATAATAAAATTAGTAAAAAAAAACTAGAAAACGCTAGTGAAAGAATTAAAGAATAACTACATTTACTAAGTAGGGGATGTATTATTTATATTAAAATTTATAAAAGTCTTGGGGATAAGACTAATAGAAGGGGAGTATTATATTATAACCCGCCTTTTATAGTTATAATAATAGGCCTATAGGGTAGGCTAAACTGGATTAATATAGGACCGACTTACTAATTATAATAGATTATTAAATTATTATAATAATCTAATAATCTATAAATGGATTATTAAACTTATAAAATAATCTATAATAGATTATTAAAATTTATAAATAATCCAGCTTAACTAACTAAATATATAAGTTTACTTCTTATGCTTATTTAAATAATTTAAATAGCCAGTTATTAACTATAAAATTAAAATTAGAATGCACTTTTAACCTTTATTTACTAGTGACTTTTATTATAATATTATATTGCCTATAGGTTTTCTAACCTATCCGCTAATATAAACCTAAAGAACTTATTCTAGGTTTGTCCTTTAGGAATCTACCCTATACTAACTATCTAGTGTACAGTTCGTCACATGTATTTATTAAAAAAGTAAACTATAAAAGCATTAGAGTTATATAAGTATAGGTTATATTATAAAATACTACTTATAATAAAAAACTATAAAAAAGCTTTAACTTTTAATAAAACTTTATTTTTAATAATAAAAGACTGGCCTCTGCTATTAAAAATAAAAAAAATAAAACTATTAAACTTTAGAAAAAACCTAATAATTATATTTTTATTTAAGTTTTATTAAATTATATATAAAAAAAGCTAATAGCTATTAAAGCTAAATAAAAAATAATTAAAATAATAAAAATTATTAATAAAGATATTATTTACTTTAAAAAAGTTCTAATAGACTTTATTTTTAAAGTTAAAAATTAAAATATTAAAAATAAAATTATTATACTTAAGCTAAAAGTAAAAAACAATAATTTAAAAATTAAAAAAGTATATATATAAAAGGTCTTTCTTTTATATAGTATATTAAAAATATATATAAATTTAAATAAAACTTATTTTATAAATATACTAGTCTTAGAGAAAGTATATATTAAAGCTAGAGTTAAAGATTTTTTAATAGCCTGCTATAAGGCCTTTTTTAAAAAATCCTTGAATATATACTACTACTTTATTTTATTTAAAGAAAATATTAAACCCAGCTTTAGGCTATTTAATAATTTATTTTTAATAAAAGCCTAGGTTTAAAAACCTAGGGTTATATAATATTAATAGTGCTTTAGTTTTTATAACTTATAAAACTATACTAAAATTAAAAAATCCTTTAAGTATAGTAAGCTCTTAAATAAATATAATAATATTATTATTAACTACTTTACTCTTTTATAATATACTAACTATAATAGATTATATAAGGCAGACTTTTTTAAATACCCCGCCTGGCTAATTATAAAAAATAAAAAAAAAGGTTTATATTATTAAAAAGTAGCTTAAAGTAATTAAAAATCTAGGATAATAAAAGTTTATTAAAGTTAATTCCCTTAGGCCTGCTTAAACCTTAAGCTTTTCTTTAATAAATAAATCTAGTATAAATTTTAAAGCTTTTTAAATAAAACTAAAAGTCTAGCTTTTATTATTAAATTTAACTCTTATATCCTTTACTAAACTACTATACTTTTACCCCCTTAAACTAAAAGCTAAATATAAACTAAAATAAAAAAATAATATATATATATATATATTTAAGTTTAAAATATTTATTTATTTTTTTATTTAAGTATTTTTATACTTTATTATTATAATATTTATATTATAAATTAATAACTTTATTATTAATAATAATTTTACTAGTTAATTAAATTTTATAATTAAAACTAAACTTTTTTTAAATTTTATAATTAAAATTAAACTTAATTTAAAATTAAAACCTATAACCTTATATTAGAAAATAGCTTAATTAATTATAAATTATATTTTTATAATTATATATATATACCTTTATTACTAATAGAAAATAAAGTTTTAAAAAATAATAAATAAAAAAAAAAAAAGGCTTTTTTTATATATTTCTTGCTTTTTTAATTTATAAATTAAAAAATATATTTTTTATTTTAAACTATAGTTTAAATTAATTACTTTATTTTATAAATTATAAATTAAAATAGCCCTTTTTCTCCCCTTCTTTTTTATATTATTTTTTATTTTTTTATTTTAATATAAGAAAAATAAGTTTTTATAAATAATACTAGCTTTAAAATTACTTTAAAAAAATATAAATATAATAAACTTTAAATATATTCTATACTTAAGGCTAA
The DNA here is from genome assembly GCA_021066465.1 of Trichoderma asperelloides. Lineage (NCBI taxonomy): Eukaryota > Fungi > Ascomycota > Sordariomycetes > Hypocreales > Hypocreaceae > Trichoderma > Trichoderma asperelloides. The sequence continues at coordinate 17,433 of JAJKFY010000068.1, forward strand.
AACTATAATAAATATAAAATATAAGTAAGTAGTAAAGCAGGATATTTTTTATATATATTATAATATAGTATATATTAGCTTTTATTATTTAATTATATTTTTATAATTAAAAAATACACCTAGCAGCTTTTATATATTAATTAATTTTATTAATATACTATAATTAAATAAAAAAAATATATTATAGTTTTTTTTTATAATTAATTATTAATTAAAAAAAAATATAAAAAAGTAAATAATATTTAATAATAAAACTCCTGTAAGTACTGCTAACTTTAACTCTATTATAAACTATAATAGTTTTAATTTAAAAAAAAGTATTATTTTTAATATATTTTTTAAACCTTTTTTTTAATTAAAGAATAATAAATTAAGTTTAGTTAAGTATATTATATAAAAGCTAGTAAAATAATTTATTATATTTTAAAAATATTACAGCAGCTGTTATTAAATAATAAAAAAACTTTATATATAAAGCTTAGCTAAGTAAATTAACTTTATTTAATATATAAAGTTTATTATTAAATTAAGTATTAATATTTTTAATAGTAAAACTTTTATAAATTAAAAAAATAACTTAGTTAAAAAAGTTAATATTAAATATAAAAAAAAAATCTTTTATAACTTTAGTTTTAGGTCTAAGGTATTATATATTTACTTAAATAAAAATAAAAAAGTCTTATATATTATAAATATTATTTTTAATATAAATAATATTATAGAATTCTTAAATAGCTTATTTATTATTAAGTAAAGTATTTATTAATTTTTTATAAAAATAATTATATTAAATTTTTAATTTAACCTTTACTTTTAATTAATTTTAGTAATATATTTTAATATAAATAAAATATAGTATTAAGCCTATTAGCTAGTATATTAAGTTTTTTATTATATTTTTAACTATATTATTAATTTTAAAAATATTTTTTTAAACTTTTTTTTTTTTAAATTATATTAAATTAAGTAAAAAAGTAATAAGCTTTATAATAAAAACTTTTAATTATAAATAAATAATATACTGCTTTTAATTATTTATTAATATTATAATAATAATTAAATTTAATATTATTTATTAAGCTATAATTATAGTTAATATAACTCTATAGCCTATAATATAGAATTACTTATTTAATATATATATCTAATAGTATATAAGTAATAGCTAATATATTACTTACTATTAAAGTTACTAGAAGATATTTAAGCCAGTATTTTTAATATTATTTAAAAGTTAAGGTTTTATTAATTTTAAAATATTACTATTTTTTTATAAGTAAAAAACTTAAAAATAATTATAAAAAATATTATTTAAAAAAAAATAAACCTATAGTTTAAAAATTATTAAATTAATATAATTAATAAAAGCTATATAACAGCTAACTTTTATATTAATATTAAAAAAAAAACTTACTTTTAATAAAACTTAAAAGTTATTTTATTAAATTAACTAATAGTAAAAAAAGATAATAGTTTAAGAGAAGTAAAAGCTAAAATACTATTATATAAATAATATTATTTAAAGTTATATATTACTTAAGTTATTAATTTACTCTTTAATAAAAAATTTAAAAAATAGGTTTTTTATTTATTTATTATACTCTAGGATAGTAAAAGCTTAATAATTAAAATTAAAAAATAATTAAAATATTACTTTACTAGCCTTTTATACTTTTAATTCTACTTTAATATAAAAGAAATCTTTATAGCAGGAAATATATATTTATTTATAAATATAGCTATTAAAACCCTTATATTAAATAAAAAACTAAAAAAAACTTAAAAACTTATTAAAAATAGCCTTAACTATTAGCTAATAATATTAATTAAAATATACTTTTATATAAAGCTTTACTGCTATTTTATTTTATTAAAGTTAATATATAAGTCTTTTAGTATTAAAAAAAAATATTATATATTTAAAAACCTTTTTTATATAATTAACTACTATATTTACTTTAAAAAGTTTTATAATTAATACTTTACTGCTTTTATAAAAAATAGTTTTTTTTACTATAGCTTTATTATTAATACTTTATTTTAATAAATATAGTAAAATATTAATAAGTTTTATATAAAATTTAAAATAATATATAGCTTTTAAAACCTATACTTTATTATTTAAAAATATATAAAAATTATATTTATATTTTTATATTATTTTTAATTCTTTTATATAAGTAAATTAATATAAAAAATTAATAACTGCTGGTAAAATATATAGCAGTAGCTTAACCTTTATTAATTAAATAAACTATATTAATAAAAAAGCCTTAGATTTAAATAAATTATAAAAACCTACAGCTATACTTAATTCTTAAATAAAGTTAATTAAAGTATATTTATTTTTTATTAGCTATATATAGCTTATATAATATTTAATAACCTTTTTATATAAACTGCCTACTATATATAATACTACTAGGTTTAAAATATATATATTAACTTTATTTAAGTAAATAAAGCTTATTAATAAATACTTAAGTTTAATATTATTTTTATATACTTTAATTTTTTAAAAAACTATTTTTAAAAGCTCTGCTTTTATATATTTTAAAAAAATATATTTTTTTATATAAAAATAATATTAAAGCTTAAATATATAAAAGCTATATTAATTAAGGAAATCCTCTTTTACTATAATAGTATAAAAAATATTATATTAATAAAATATCAGCTGCCTTAGCTTATAATAAAAAATAAATTAATAATAAAAAATATTTATATATTATTTATTTAACTTTAAAAGTTTAAAAATAATAAATTTAAATATTAAAGCTAAAATAATAAACTATTTTAAATACTTTTTTAATAAAGCTTTTAAGCTATTAAAACTATATAAGGGAAAGATAGCGCTTATAAATAATAATAAAAGTTAAAAAAGTTATTTTTTAAAAACTACTAGCTTTTTTTTTATTTATATAATTAAAGATTTATATATAAAAATAAAAAAAAAAAGTAGTTTTTATAATAGTTTAGTATATATAATAAATTTATTAAATATTATAATAAATTCTATAATATTAATATTTTTAAATATTTACTGCTAGTATTTAATATTAAGCTTTACTTTATTAATAGCTAAAAATTAAAAAGTAAATTTTTATAAAAAAGTTATATATTATATATAATATAGCTAAAGCAGGAGCTGGTTTAAATATTTAAAAGTAATTTTTATATTAAGCTAGTTAATTTTTATAAATAAATAATAGCTAAGTTTTTTAAAATTAATCTAGTAGTATTTATATTAAAAATAAATATTTTTTTTTAAAGTAAATATTACTTTTTTAAGTAATATAATATAAAGCAGATATATATTACTAAAACCTTTAAAAAATATAATAAATTTAATAAATATTTTTAATTTTTAAAAAAAAAAAGCTATAAATATATAAAAATCTTTAAAATTACTAACTAACTTAATATAAAAAGTATTAAAAATATACTATAGCTTACTTAAATAATAACTTAAATTTAATTATAAAAAATAATAAAACTAAAGTTATATTAAATAAAGAAAATTTTACTAGTATATAAAAAAAATAAGTATAAGTTATATAAGTAATAAATATTTAAATATATAAGTTTATTAAAAAATTTAATAAAAAATATTTAAAATAACAGAAATTATATAAGCTTAATATAAAAAAGCTTAATTATTATTTAAAAATAGCTAGTTTAATATAAGTAAATATAATTTAAATAAAATAAAAAATAAATATAATAATAAATATAAATTATTATATAAAATAAATAAAAAAAGTAAGCTTTTTTAATTTATAAATAAAAAATAAATTAAGTAAATATATTAAAAATTTAATAAAATTATATAATATTAAATTAAATAATATTTATTTTAATAAAAGTATATAATTTTTAAAATTATATTAAAACTCCTTATATAAATATATAAGCGCTAAAAAAACAAAGGTAAGGTTATATTAAATTATAAAAAAAAAGTTATATAAAGTTTTTATTAATTAAATTATTACCTTAAGCCTTATATAATTAATTTATATTTAAAATAAACTAACTTAAAATAAATTTAAACTTTAAATTAAGTAATTACTTACTTTAAATACTTTATTTATATTATTTACCTTAACTATATTTACTTTAAATACTTTTATATTATTTACTTTAACTATACTTACTTAAATACTTTTATTTTACTTACTTTAATTATACTTATTTTAAATATTTTTATTTTACTTTAACTATATTTACTTTAAATATTTTTATTTTACTTACTTTAATTATACTTACCTTAAGTTATTTTAATTATTTATTTTTTACTTAAGTTAATAAATTTACTTTATATTATATTAGCTATTTAAATTTATAAATTAAAATAACTAATATTTAATAAGCTAATATTAATTATAAATAAACTAGAATTTTTTAATTTATAAATAAAAATATTTATATTAAAAATATAACCTATAGTTTAAAAATACTATATATAAAATATAACTTTAAAAATATATAGCTTAAATATTATAAATAACTTATATAAAAAATTATAAACTTTAAAACTAATTTAAAATAAAAAAAAAGTATATTATAAATATTTCTGCTTAATTTACTATATTAAATTTATTATAAGCAGCTGCTTTATTATAATTAAGTAATTAACTTAATTTTTTATTTATTTACTTTTAAAATATAGTAAATATTAAAGCTTAATATTACCCAGCTATATTATTATATTTTATTTAATTATTTTATAACTAAAATATTAATTTAATAAAGTTAATGTTTAATATATATAAAAAGCTAATATATAACTTTTTAAATAAATATAAAAGCTAATTTAATAAATAAAAAATTAAAAACCTTTACCTTAAGGTTTTTATAATAAAGAACTTTTATATAATATATAAAGTTAAATATAAATATTTTAATTTCTGTATTAGCAGCTTTAATATACTTTTATTTAATATTTATAAGCTAGACCTTATATTTTTTAAATACAGGGTTAAAAAAAAAATTAAAAAACACTTTTAATTTACTTTTATTATTAAATAAGTTATTAAAACTCTTATATTAAAAATTAAATTATTAAATTAAGTAATATTTAATAATAATATTTTTAAAAATAGCTATATTTTTTTTAAAAAAGAGTATTATATTATTTATTAAAACTATAATATATTTAAACTTATTAAATACTGTAGTTATTAAAAATAGCTTATTATAAAAATTAGCCTGGCCTTAAAAGAATAAAATATTAATATATTAAATAAAAATAAATATTATTAAATTATAAGTAAAAGAATAATAAGCTATAGGTTTAAGGCTATAAAAAATATAATATAGCAGCTAAGGTTAAATAAAGAAAATATAAAAGTAAAAAAAAAAAAAAGTAAATAATTATTATATAATAAAAAAATACTAGCTTATTTATATATTTATATTATTAATAAACTAAGCTAGCTTATTTAATAATATTTTTTAAAATACTTTTATATAATTACTATAATAATATAACTGTAAAGTAAGCTACTTTTTATTTAAAGCTAATACTTTTATAATTATTAATTTTATATAAAAAATATTTAATAAAACCTAAAACTAAAAAATAATAATAAAATATATTAACTTAATAATACCTTCTAAAATACTTTTATATAATTATTATAATAATATAACTATAAAATAAGCTACTTTTTATTTAAAGCTAATACTTTTATAATTATTAATTTTATATAAAAGATATTTAATAAAACCTAAAATTAAAAAGTAATAATAAAATATATTAATTTAATAATATTGCTTATAAAAAATAAAGTAAATAAACTCTTTTATTTTATTAAAAAAAAACTTTAAAATTAAATAAAAAAAATTATATTAACTTTATTATTTATATAAAATATTATTAAATTAATATATTTTATAATTACTTTTTATTTTTATTACTTTACTAAATTTTAATAAAAACCTAATATTAAGTATAGCCTATTCTAGTAGAAGTATATAATTTTTAAAATTGCGCTAAAACTCCTTATATAAATATATAAGTATTAAAAAAACAGAGGTAAGGTTATATTAAATTATAAAAGGAAGGTTATATAGAGTTTTTATTAGCTAAATTATTACCCTAAGCTTTATATAATTAATTTATATTTAAAATAAGCTAACTTAAAATAAATTTAAACTTTAAATTAAGTAATTACTTATTTTAAATATTTTATTTATATTATTTTAGTAAACTTTACTTAACTTTATATATTTTTATTTTACCTTACTTTAAATAACTTTATTTATCTTAAATACTTTTATTTTACTTACCTTAACTATATTTACTTTAAGTATTTTTATATTATTTATTTTAATTATATTTATTTAAGTATTTTTATTTTACTTACTTTAATTATATTTACTTTAAGTACTTTTATTTTACTTTAACTATACTTACTTAAATATTTTTATTTTATTTACTTTAACTATACTTACCTTAAGTTACTTTAACTATTTATCTTTTACTTAAGCTAATAGATTTATTTTATATTATATTAGCTATTTAAATTTATAAATTAAAATAACTAATATTTAATAAATTAATATTAATTATAAATAAACTAGGATTTTTTAATTTATAAATAAAAATATTTATATTAAAGATATAACCTATAGTTTAAAAATATTATATATAAAATATAACTTTAAAAATATATAGCCTAGATATTATAAATAGCTAATATAAAAGATTATAGACTTTAAAATTAACTTAAAATAAAAAAGGGGTATATTATAAATATTTCTGCCTGATTTATTATATTAAATTTATTATAGGCAGCTGCTTTATTATAATTAAATAATTAACTTAGTTTTTTATTTATTTATTTTTAAAATATAGCAGATATTAAAGTTTAATATTACCCAGCTATATTATTATACTTTACTTAATTATTTTATAATTAAAATACTAATTTAATAAAGTTAATACTTAATATATATAAAAAGCTAATATATAATTTCTTAAATAAATATAAAAGCTAACTTAATAAATAAAAAATTAAAAACCCTTGCTTTAAGGTTTTTATAATAAAGAACCTTTATATAATATATAAAGCTAAATATAAATATTTTAGTTTTTATATTAGCAGCTTTAATATACTTTTATTTAATATTTATAAATTAAATTTTATACTTTTTAAATATAGGGTTAAAAAAAAAGTTAAAAAGTACTTCTAGTTTACTTTTATTATTAAATAAATTATTAAAACTCTTATATTAAAAATTAAATTATTAAATTAAGTAATATTTAATAATAATATTTTTAAAAATAATTATATTTTTTTTAAAAAAAAGTATTATATTATTTATTAAAACTATAATATATTTAAACTTATTAAATACTGCAGTTATTAAAAATAGCTTATTATAAAAGTTAGCTTAGCTTTAAAAAAATAAAATATTAATATATTAAGTAAGAATAAATATTATTAAATTATAAGTAAAAAAATAATAAACTGCAGGCCTAAAGCTATAAAGGGTATAATATAGCAGCTGAAGTTAAATAAAAAAAGTATAAAAATAAAAAAGAAAAAAGGTAAATAATTATTATATAGTAAAAGAATACTAGTTTATTTATATATTATATTATTAATAAATTAAGCTAGCCTATTTAATAAAGGATTTATTAAGGTGCTTTTATATATTAAGTTAGTTTATTTAATAATATTTCTTAAGGTGCTTTTATATAACTATTATAATAATGTAATTATAAAATAAGCTACTCTTTATTTAAAGCTAATGCCTGTTTATTAATCTACTGGTTATTTAACTGCAATAATATATTAATTATTAATAAACTGCTAATATATATAAACTATATAAAGTTAAATAATATAACCTAAAATAACTATTTTTATTAGCTTAATTTAATATTTTAAGTAAGGCCTGTTAGCTTAAGATAAGGGTAGTAGAAGTTATTTAGCTAGATATTATAACTTTTTTATTACTAAAGGCATTTATTTTACTATAGCTTTTATAAAATATATTTTACTAAATCTTTAATAAAATACATTTTTATAAAATATTTCTTAAAATATTTATATAAGCTTTAGTAAAATACTTATTTATAAATTTATTAATTATTTAAGTTTAATAACTTATTAATTATTACTTTATAATAAACTGCTGGTATATATAAACCTTATAAACTTAAATAACCTATTTTAAAATAATTATTTTAATTAATTTATTTTAACTTTAAATAAAACCTGTTAGTATAGGTTAAGTATATTAAATATATAAACTAGAGTAAGGTTAAGAAAAAGGGGTATATTTTTTATATAAATAAAATAAGTTTATAGTAAATAAATATTTTTATATTTTTATTTTCTATACTTAAATATTAATTATAAAGTAATATATTAAAAATAAGTTTATTAAATTTTATAAGCTATATAGTTTATTATTTTACTTAAAATACTGCACTGCTTTTTTATTTTTAAAAAGTTTTATTAAATTTTATTTTTAAAAAAAGTATAAGCTAATAATAGCTAAGTTAAAAAATATTATAAATTTTTATTACTTAATTAATTTAAATATTATAATAAATAACCTATAGTTAATTAAGCTTTTTAGTAATTATAGTTTATTTATTAGCTGCTTATAAAGCTTTTAAAAATACTGCTGTAATATATACCTATATTAAATAATAAATAAAAAAAATGCTGTTATTTATTAAACTTAAAGTAAGTATAAGCTTAGCCTAGGTAAAAAAAAATAAAAAGCTATTATATTATAAATATTTTTATAAAATAAGTAATTTAAGTATTAAATTATTAATATAAATAACTAATATAATAATATAATTTATAGTTATAATATTATAAGCTTAGCTAATATAAAAACAGGCAATAATAATAGTAATAATAATAGTAATAATATTACTATATTAGTAAAAATAGCTAAGGTTTATAAGCTGGGTATAATAAAAAAAAAAAAAAAAAGATAGTAATTTATTAAAATATTAAGTAAAGTAAATATAAATTTAAAATAGGTTAAGTTTATAAAGCTAGTTTATTATTTAAAATAAAAAAATTAAAAAATATTTTATAAAATAGCTGTATTAGCAGCCTTAAAAGTAGTTAAAAAATAATAATATTAGTAAAAGATAATTAAAGTAAATTAATAGCTTTAGTAGCTTAATAATAGCTTTAATTAGGTTTTTATAAAATATATAAAGCAGTTTAATAAAGTACTAAATTAAATATTAAAGTAGCTTAATAATATTAATATAATAAAGATATTAAGTAAGCTATTTAATAAAAATTAAAAAACTATAATAATAGAGTAATATAGCTTATATTAAAAGCAATATTTTTGCTATTATATTAAAGTTTAACTGCTAGAGTGCTTTAAAGCTAAAGCTAAGTATAGAATTTAGTTTATATATCTATAGTAAAACAGGCTTAAAAAAATTATTTAATAACTAAATACTTTTATAGTAATTATTAAAGAAAATAATTTAAAAAAGAATAGCAGTAATAAAAAAATATTAAAAAAGGATATTTTTAATAAAGCTGTTTTTTAATATTATATTAGCTTAATTAAATAATAGCTAAGTAAGAAATAGTATTAAAATTTATTATTATACTTTATAGCAGTGCTTAATATTAATTAATTAATTAAGTTATAGATTTTATTATACTTATATATTTATTTTATAACTAGCTTTTTTTATTATAAATAAATTTTAATACTAAAGTACTTTTTTAAAAATAATATTAATAAATTAATAATTTAAGTAAATTAAATAACTTAAATAAAAAATTAAACTATAAAATTAATTTTAAAGCTATAAATTACTTTTATAAAAGATATTATTAATAGCTAATAAATAGCTTATATATATTATTTAACTTAATTATATAGTAAATAATATATAAAAAAGGCTATTAAAAGTATAAGGCTGGATTAGCTTAATTAATATAAAAAAATAATAGTAAAATACTAAGCTATTATAAAAATTAAATTAATATAAGTAAGTTTTAATATATAGCTTAGGCTGCTGTTATTAATATAAAAGCGCTGTTTAATAGTTTTATATTTAGCTAGTAGGGTTAAATTAAAGAAATAATTTATTTATAAAATATTATTAATAGCTTAGTTTATAAAAAGCTAGGAAGGTTATTTATTAATAATTAAAAAAATATATAGCTTAAGCTAGAATTTAATTAAATAATAAAAGCTATTAGTGAAATACTTTAAAAGTAAATAAAGGGTAGGAATAGTAAAATATAATATAAGTGCAGGCAGTAAAAAATAAAAGAGTTTTTTATATTTTTTAAATAATTTAAGAGCAGCTTTATTAAAGCAGTATATATTTAAAGTAAATAGCTAAGGTAAGGGCTAGAAATAATAATAATTAAGTACTATAATATAAAAAAGCTGTTAAAGAATATATTTATATTTAATAAATAAGTTATAATTATTATAAACTATAATAAAAGTAAAAGATTAATAAGCTGCAGCTATATAATAGTATAATTTTTACTAAAATACTTAAGTTAAGTTATAGTAGTATATATTATATAGCTGCTGCTATTTAAAAAAATACTATATAAATTATTTAATATATAAAAGCTAGGTGAAGGGCTAGAGCTATAAATTTAAAAAACAGCTGTATATAAGCTTTAAAATATAAAATATTTAAATAAGGATTTATATTTATTAATAAAATTATATTTTAAAGTAAAGCTTAAAATATTAAATTATTAATATATAGCTATTAAATTTAAGTATTAAATTAAGGGTTTAATAATCTAGCAGCTTAAGCTTAAAAGTATTAAAGTAAAAAATAATAATAGCAATAGTTATTATAATAAATTAATAAAAGAATTATATAAGCAGCAGTAGGTTAAATATATTTAAAATCTATAGATAATATATAATAGTTTTATAGCTTATAACTATTATATAATTAATATACTGTATTTAAATTAGCTATAGCTGGAGATAATTTTAAATTTTTAAAAAATTAATAAGCTATAGTATAAATTTTTTAAATACAGGGATAAAAAGTTTAAGTAAAAGTAAATATATAATAAAAATAAAAAACTATAATAAGCAGTAAAATAAAAACAGCAGGTGTAGTTATTATAAAATAGCAGCTGTATTTTATAAAAAACTTTTAAGTAATTTAAGTAAATATAATAAATATTATAGTTATTGCTATATAAGGTAAATAATAGTTTATAGTAGGGCTGTTAATAAATATTAATTCTAGCTAAAGTAGTTAATAAAGTTAATAAAGTTAATAAAGTTAATAAAGTTAATAATAATAATAAAGGCAATAATATAGTTAATAATAAAAAAATTAAAAGCGGGCTAAAGAAAATATTAAGTAAAAGTATAAAATAGAAATTTTAAAAGTAATATAAAAGTATATATTAAATTATAAAAATATAAAATAATAATATATAAAATAAAATATTAATTATAATATTTTTAATAAATAATAGTAAAAATATATTTTTTTATTTATTATTTTTTATTAATAATAAAAAAGAATTAAGTAAAAAAATAAATATTATTATTATTTTATTTATTATATTAATAAATAACTTAATTATATAAGGTTATAAATTTAAGATTAATTATATATAATAGTGCAGTAATATAAAAAAGGTATATAATAAATAGCAGAGGGATATAAGTTTTATAATAGTTAATATAAATATTACTATTTATAATAGCTTTATATTATATTTAAATAGTATTTAAGGCAGGGGCTTATTAAAAATAATTTTTTTAAATAAATATTATATAATTATTATAAATATAAGTTATTAAAAGCAGCTAGGATTTTTAATTAGTTTATATAAATATAGCTGTTTAATAATAATATTAATAATAATATTGCTGGTATTAATAAAGGGCTGGTTTTAAAAGTAAATATTAGTAAAAGAAGTTAATATTATTTAAGGTTTAATAATAAAAATTAATATTTACTATAAGGTAAAAAAAGTAAAAGTAAAAAGCTAAAGTAGTATTAAAAATAAAGTTATAAATAAAATAAAGTAGTTAAGGAAGTGGATAGTAGGTGGGTAAAAAGGGGTTATATATTATTAATTAATTAAAAAGTATAAAAGGCTGGTAGTATAAGCTAGGTGCGGGTATTATTATAGGCAGATAATAAGCATTAATAAAGCAGCAGTATTTTAAATATAGTATAATAGTAAAAGAGGGTAGTGTTAAATAACAGTAATAATAAAGTTTAAAATAAAAGTTAATATAAAAAAGATTATTATAATAATTTATATATAGCAGCTATATAAAATAGTAAACTTTAAGTAGTAAATAAAATAAAAGAGGCAGTAAAAAAATAAAGTAGTAGATTTAATAATTATAATAAATAAAGCAGTAGTATAATATAATAAGTTTAATAGTAATATAAATTATAAAAACTAAAAAACTATAGAGATATTTTTATAAATAATTAACTATTATTAAATAAAGCTAGGTGAATTTATAAATAAAAAAAGGTAATAATATAGTAAAATAAGTGCTTTAAAGTATAATTACTGTAAAAAAAGGTTTAAGTAGGGTAAGAAGGTATAGGTAAAGAAAGGAGAAGAGGAAAAAAAGAAAAATATAAAAAGTAAAATAAAAAATAATAGTAAAAATAAAGAGGAAGGTAAAGGTAAAAGTAATAGTAATAATAAAAAAGAGGTTATAATAAAAAAGGTAGTTAAAGGTTAGCTGTAAAAGTATAAGTAAAAAAAAAACTAATAATTAATAATATTATATAAATAGCTAAATTATATAAAAATAGTAAGCTATTATATATATTATATAAGATAGTATTTTTAAAAAAGAAAAAAAAAGTTAAAAATAAAATATATATATAAATAAAATATATATATAATAATTAATTAAAGAGAATTTAATAATTAAAAAACTAAGGTAAAGTTTATAAATTATATATACTGCTAAAAGTATAAGCTGCTGTATAAGTAATATAAAATAAAAAAAATAAAAATAAAAAATGCTATTATAAAAATAAAATATTTATAGTAATAATAATAGCTTAAGTAAGTAAAAAAGTATAAAAGCTAGTGCTAGAGAAGTTTAAGGTTAATAAAAAAAATAATAATTATTAATAATAAATTAAGTAATTAAGGTATATATATAAAATATAAATAATAAATAAAATAGTAGTATAGGATAAAATTATTTAAAAGTATATAAAATAAAATAAAAAATAAAGGCAGAGTTAAAAAAAAAAAGAATATTTATATAATAATATTAATATATTATAATATTATAAAATAAAATATATGAAGTAAAATATATAAAGTAAAGAATATAAAATAAGGAATATAGGGTAAGGAATATAGGGTAAGGAATATAAAATAAGGAATATAGAGTAAAGGATATAAAGTAAAGAGAAATATAATATAAAAAAAATAAAGAATATTTTAGTAAAAGTATTATAAGGTAATAAAAAATATTATATATATAAAAGGTACTGTAAAATAAAAAACAAAAGAGGATTTTATTAAAGATTTTATAAAAGAAAATAAATATAATAAAAAAATATTTAAGTTAAAGTATTAAAGTAAATAAAAATAATAGCTAGCAGCTGCTTTATATTTAAAAGTTAAAGGCTAAAGTTAAAAATAAAGTTATAGAAAAAGTATTATTTTAAAGTAAAACTGCTTAAAGTAAGAGTGCTTATAATTATTAAAGAGTAATAAAGTTAAAAATAAAATTAGTTTTTTATTAAAGATAATAGAAGATAAAGGGGTATTTTAGTAAAAGAGTGTATAATATAAAAAATAAAGGGGCAGTTATATTTAAATAAATAATTAAGATAAAAGCGCTTATAACTGCTAGAGGGTAGTAAAAGTTAAAAAATAATTAATTTATATATAATAAATAATAAAAAAGTATTTTATTAAAGGTTTTATAAAAAAGAATAAATTTAATAAAAGGTATTTTAAAATAAAGTACTATTTTAAAGTAAAATTAAAGTAAATAAAAAAAAAAGGTAAAAAAGTAAAATAGCTAGCAGATATTTAAACTTTAAGGTAATAAACTAGTAGAGTAGAAAAATAATAAAGGCTAAGGGTTAGGGTTAAGAGTAATAGAGTATTTTTAAGTAAATAAAAAAAGGAATAGTAATAATATATATTAAAGTTAATTATTTTTAAGCAGGACTAGTTAAGGCAAGAGTAGTAGTAATAAAGGGGTTGCCTGTAGTAAAAATATAAGAGTAAAGTAAAAAAGAAAAAGGGGGGTAAACTGCTTTATTATAAAAAAAAATATTACCTATAGTAAAACTATAGTAGTAATATAAAAAAAAGGGGGTTTCTCCCCTTATATATATAAAAGAAAAAATATTGCCTGTAGTAAAGCTATATATAATATAACTGCTATAATTTTTATTCTAGCAGAAGTAAATAATTTTTAAAATTATATTAAAACTCCTTATATAAATATATAAGTGTTAAAAAAACAGGGATAAGGTTATATTAAATTATAAAAAGAAGATTATATAAAGTTTTTATTAGCTAAATTATTACTTTAAGTCTTATATAACTAGTTTATATTTAAAATAAGCTAATTTAAAATAAATTTAAACTTTAAGTTAAGTAACTACTTATTTTAAATACTTTATTTATATTATTTTAGTAAACTTTACTTAACCTTATATACTTTTATTTTACCCTACCTTAAATAACTTTACCTATCTTAAATACTTTTATTTTACTTACTTTAACTATACTTACCTTAAATACTCTTATATTATTTACTTTAACTATATTTACTTAAGTACTTTTATTTTATTTACCTTAACTATACTTACCTTAAATACCTTTATTTTACTTTAACTATACTTACTTAAATACTTTTATTTTACTTACCTTAATTATACTTACTTTAAGTTACTTTAATTACTTATTTTTTACTTAAGCTAATAAACCTACTTTATATTATATTAATTATTTAAATTTATAAATTAAAATAATTAATATTTAATAAACTAATATTAATTATAAATAAGCTAAAATTTTTTAATTTATAAATAAAAATATTTATATTAAAAATATAATTTATAATTTAAAAATATTATATATAAAATATAACTTTAAGAATATATAGCCTAGATATTATAAATAGCTTATATAAAAGATTATAAACTTTAAAACTAGTTTAAAATAAAAAAAAAGTATATTATAAGTATTTCTACCTAATTTACTATATTAAATTTATTATAGGCAGCTGCTTTATTATAATTAAGTAATTAACTTAATCTTTTATTTATTTATTTTTAAAATATAGTAAATATTAAAGTTTAATATTACTTAGCTATATTATTATACTTTATTTAATTATTTTATAATTAAAATACTAATTTAATAAAATTAATACTTAATATATATAAAAAGCTAATATATAATTTTTTAAATAAATATAAAAGTTAATTTAATAAATAAAAAATTAAAAACTTTTACCTTAAGGTTTTTATAATAAAGGACTTTTATATAATATATAAAGCTAAGTATAAATATTTTAGTTCCTATATCAGCAGCTTTAATATACTTTTACTTAATATTTATAAACTAGACTTTATATTTTTTAAATATAAAATTAAAAAAGAAATTAAAAAGCATTTTTAACTTACTTTTATTATTAAATAAATTATTAAAACACTTATATTAAAAATTAAACTATTAAATTAAATAATATTTAATAATAATATTTTTAAAAATAGCTATATTTTTTTTAAAAAAAAGCATTATATTATTTATTAAAACTATAATATATTTAAACTTATTAAATACTATAGTTATTAAAAATAACTTATTATAAAAGTTAGTCTAGCTTTAAGAAAATAAAATATTAATATATTAAATAAAAATAAATATTATTAAATTATAAATAAAAGAATAGTAGGCTGCAGGCCTAAAGCTGTAAGAGGTATAATATAATAGCTAAAGTTAAATAAAAGAAGTATAAAAGTAAAAAAGAAAAAAAATAAATAACTATTATATAATAAAGAAATACTAGCTTATTTATATATTTATATTATTAATAAACTAAGCTAGCTTATTTAATAAAAGATTTATTAAAGTGCTTTTATATATTAAGCTAGTTTATTTAATAATATTTTTTAAGGTGCTTTTGCGCAATTACTATAATAATGCAACTGTAAAATAAGCTACCTTTTATTTAAAGCTAATACCTCTATAATTATTAATTTTATATAAAGGATATTTAATAAAACCTAAAACTAAAAAGCAATAATAAAATACATTAACTTAACAATACCTCCTAGGGTGCTTTTGCGCAACTACTATAATAATGCAACTATAAAGCAAGCCACCCCCTATCTAAAGCTAATACTTTTATAATTATTAATTTTATATAAGGGATATTTAATAAAACCTAAGACTAGAAAGTAATAATAGAATATATTAATTTAATAATATTGCTTATAAAAAATAAGGTAAATAAGCTTTTTTATTTTATTAAAGAAGAGCTTTTATAACAAACCGTACACTAGATAGTTAATATAGGGTAGATTCCTAAAAGATAAACCTAGAATAAGTTCTTCGGGTTTATATTAGCAGATAGATTAAGAAACCTATAGGCAATAATATTACAATAATAGTTATTAGTAAGTAAAAGTTAAAAGTATATTTTAATTTTAATTCTATAGGTTAATAACTGGCTATTTAAGTTATTTAAATAAATATAAAAAGTAAACTTATATATTTAGTTAATTAAGCTGGATTATTTATAAATTTTAATAATCTATTATAGATTATTTTATAAAATTAATAATTCATTTATAAATTATTAAATTATTATAATAATCTAATAATCTATTATAATTAATAGATCGGTCCTATATTAATCCAGTTTATCCTACCCTATAGGCCCATTATTGCAATTATAAGAGGCAGGTTATAATATAATACTCCCCTTTTATTAGTCTTATCCTTAAGACCTTTATAAATCTTAATATAAATAATATATCCCTTATTTAATAAGTGCAATTATTTCTTAATTCTTTTACTAGCATTTTCTAGTTCTTTTTTACTAACTTTATTATATTAAATAAGATTTTAAAATTGGTTTATTCTAAGACTATATATTATAAGTCTTTATTTAAATTAATTATTACTAATATTAATAAAATAAATAAATATTATTTTTTTTATATTTTTAAAGATTATTAAAAATATTTATTATCTTTTACTAATTCTTTTTATTATTTAAAATATATTAAGTTAAACCAGTTATATTATAACATCTAAGGTTTAACTTTAAAGTAATTAAAGTATATTACTATATATTATTTTTATTTAAAAAATAAGCTTAAAAAAGCTAAAGAAAAGCATTAATATATTAATACAAAAATTAAGTGTTTTTATAAGTAAAAAAAAATATAGTATAAAAAAATAAAACATACAGTTTTATAAGGTATTATAGACTTAAAGGAATTAAATTATATTAAGTATAAGAAAGCAAAGGCCGCTGCTTATTAATTTATTTTATTAATACTTAATTCTGCTAGCCTATCTTAGTCTATTAATGCTATTAATTAATCTATATTTAACTTAAATCTATTATTATTTCCATCCCTAAAGACTAATAGTATTCTTATAGAATTACTTAAGCGTTTCTTTTAAGTTCTTTTTTAAAAACCTATAAGTTTTTAAATAAATTATATTTTTTTTATTTTATAAAATATTCTTATTTACCTATTTTTTTATTTATTTATATATAAGTTATTTTATTAAT